>CM055971.1:14895000-15465000 GCA_029531755.1 Holothuria leucospilota | reverse complement strand
CAATTTGCCCTTTTTCAAAACTGGATTTTTTCACACTAGCCTGAAAAAAAAACGAGACAGTTTCACAGGTAATGACAGTTGTCCAATTCCGAGGAGATTTTGGTTACCCCCATCCAGCGTCGATCAATCCACCCTTAAACTGTTTAAAGTCTAGCCATGTATGGCAGAAGCTTTCGGCAATATATTTGACTATGGTGGCCTATATTGCCAGCCCCGAAACACGAACAGTGCAATCGTTTTACAGAGCATGTGACTACAGTATGTCTTACTGCCTGCGTGACAGTCAGGCATTTTAACCACCTTTCGCTTGGAACCACGTGTGGCGTGCTTGGGCATTCAAAGCAGGGAGTTGTTATTAACTCCCTGTTAAAAGTAAAACAAAACACGCAGATATTACGTCATACTCACTAAGCTAGCGCTTTATGCAACGCATTACTATTTGGTTTTAATACTGATTCCAAAAGGTCACTGCTAGTCTTTTGGTCTTACAAAATAATGATCCGTTCACACTCCCTAAATGCTACCTCGACGAAACCTTCCCTTCACCTGCTAGTATCCCTCCTCTCATGAACAAGAGAGAGTAGGTAAATACGTTTCGCTATATTCATGGTCTGGAATTACTCTCTTCTTTTTTATAGTGTTGCCCTAGTCATGGGAATAAAAAGCCAATCTTAGGTTAAAGTCCACAGTCAAGAGTTGACCAGAAGTCACAATAGACGAATCAGTGTTTGTTTCATTTTAAAATTATTATATAAAACCACCACCAGGTCAAATAACGCAGTGTCAGTCGGTTCAATTTTTTGACGTCTTTGGACCGATGACCGGTCTGCTGTCGCAAATAAAAAGCAAACTTTTGGCTTCAGTCATCTGTTCTGACAGAGTATTTTTGACAGTCGCGCCGCAACTATATAGGGAACACAACATACATTATTTTAACCCCCCTCCCCCAGTCGAGATAGCGGTGGCGCCAGGTGGGGGAAGGGTTCATCCCCCCGTCGGGGAAGGCTGGCGCTGGCCCCCTATCGGGGAAGTTTAACAGTTTCGTCGGGGAGTCTTAGTCGAAAGTATGCAGTCCCCGACGACAACTAGTCGCCCTGACGGTTTACCTGTTTTTTGCTCTCAAGGGGATAATTTCTCTAATAAGAACCCAAAATTTTCGGCGCGCCACGCGCTCTGCAGAGTCACTCTATTTTCTTCGATAGTTCCGTTCCATATAGCAGGATAGCACAAGTACTGTCTACCTTACCAAGTAACATATAGGAAGAGTATATAGTTTATGTAAAGGTCGTACTTTTTATCCCATATCGCAAAGCCTAGCTGGTGTTCTCTTGTGTGTGTCATGCGGTACAGTCAGTTGGTGAGCGACTTACGGAGAAAAGTTTGGCTATTTCATCGTGTAGTCCAGGTGGTTTCTATACAATGTATGTTACACCCGATACGGTCTACGAACCCTACAGTTCTTTTTATCTCATCGCTCCGTAAGGAGGATGAGATATTGTAGTTACTTTGCCTGTGGGGCTATATACGGCAATATCAGCTGAAATAAAAACCGTTGCCATGGTAACAGTTAATTTTCCCAAGTTACTAGTCTAAGGGGTTAATCCATGGTGGGGTACTCCAGGGTGACCAAAAGTCCATAACTGAAGGAGGGGTCAAAACGTGTCCATGTGTGTGTGTGTGTGTGTGTGTGTGTGTGTGTGTGTGTGTGGGTGAGAACTTGTCTTCCTATCAGACCGAGGACCTGAACAATGGATTTGAGGTCCTCTGAAGGAAATTCAATAGATTTGTCAAGTCCTCGAAAGTTTGAACAATAGAGAGTCTATTGTCAAGGTAAGGGTTAAGGAAGTAAACACAAAGGAAATAACAATGAGGTCCTCGGATTGTATGTAAAATCGACTTGTATGTGTGTGTGTGTGCGTGCACCCGCGGTGTGTGAGCGATCCTGTGGCTATGGGGGCACCCGCGGTGTGTGAGCGATCCTGTGGCTATGGGTGCACTCAGCAACATGTCCCTAACAGGACACGGTACAGCCGGCGAGAGCTCGGCTCTCGCGCGTCTTTCCTAGCTCACGCGGAGCTCGAAACTGGCGTAGCTGCCCGAAAATTCCGTCGCTGCAATGAGAAGTCTCGCGCGGCGGCACGTGCCTGCCTTGGCAAGCAGCCCGCCCTCCAACACGTACGTCTGCTGGGTTACTTGGAGGTCAGCCAGGCTAATGGGGAAATCCCGCGAATTCCTTACCGGTACATTTCCCGCGTACCGCTAAGGAAGCGAGGGTGAGTATGGGTGCACCCGCGGTGTGTGAGCGATCCTGTGGCTATGGGTGCACCCGCGGTGTGTGAGCGATCCTGTGGCTATGGGTGTGCGGGCAGATTACACCTTTAAGTTGGTGGCGTGCTTCATGTTATGAAATCCAGTCGACAGATTGTCAACTCATTGGTAACCCCGTCAGCCCAATGTCGTAAGTTTATCCTTTGTTTTTGAAGATGAATCGCTAAAGATTGGGTTGTGTTTCTGTTGTATGATGATTGGCATATTATTCTTTTATGAATGAGTTCATTGGTTTACTTTATGAATATTGTGATTGTGGGGATGTAAGCAAAAAGTGAATCTACCTTTGAACATGTGATCGTATCGTTAGGCTGTCTGTGTGCAACCTATGTTTGTAGGATAACGCACATACGGTGAGGTATACTGTATTATTGTTACTTAAGTACAGGCCTAGCCTAGAGTTTCATTGTGCTTATTACGTATATATATTTGTTGTTTCTTTCAGATCGAACCACACCCACACATACACACACGCATACGGTAACACGCGGAGTGGCTCACACCTTTTAGTATGGTTGTTTATTGGGTAGCCACGTCACACGCATGTGTTTATAGCTTCAACCTTAAGTGGTGTTCTAAGTTACTGAACTGTCAATTGCCCAGCCTAGGACAGGAGGTGCACTTTGAGTTACTAGAGATGTGGAGATTTTACATATGGCTACAGAGAAATCAGAATACATCGTACTTAACCTACTCTTATTGTTGGTGTCGTCATTCAGTAGTGACTAGTGTGCGTTCGGACAGAGGGCTCAAGCTTGGTCAACCAGCGTAGCTGGTGCAGAGAAAATATTTCGTCAATAATGGGTGCACTCAGCAACATGTCCCTAACAGGACACCGTACAGACGGCGAGAGCTCGGCTGTCGCGCGTCTTTCCTAGCTCACGCGGAGCTCGAAACTGGCCTAGCTGCCCGAAAATTCCGTCGCTGCAATGAGAAGTCTCGCGCGGCTGCACGTGCCTGCATTGGCAAGCAGCCCGCCCTCCAGACACGTACGTCTGCTGGGTTACTTGGAGGTCAGCCAGGCTAATAGGGAAATCCCGCGAATTCCTTACCGGTACATTTCCCCCCTACCGCTAAGGAAGCGAGGGTGAGTATGGGTGCACCCGCGGTGTGTGAGCGATCCTGTGGCTATGGGTGCACTCAGCATGTGTGTATCCAATTTTGTTTTGCTAATATCTCCTAAACGGTGAAGGCGATTTTCTTCAAACTTGGTGGGAAGGTGCCCTAGGTAGAACCCCAGTGCTACAATCACTTCCGGAAGTAACGGTCAAAGGTCAGACGTCAAATTATGTGAAAATCACATTTTTTACAATAACTCCAAGAGGGAACATCCATTAACATGAAATTTCACATACATAATAAACATATCTAGTACTACTAAAATATGTGGTTGCCATGGCAACCAAGGTCAAAGGTTAGGTGATGGAAGGGAAAATATCTGTTTTTAAACCAAAAAAGTGTGACATGAACTCCTCCTTGTGGGCCAGACCGACTCTTTTCAAACTTGGTGGGAAGGTACTCCTGGGTAGAAACCTGTGTCTCGCAGACCCTTGAAAGAAAAGGTCAAAGGTCAAATTTGGTAAAAAATTGAAAAATCACTATTTTTGGTATTATTTCAAAAAGAAACATTCTGTACTGGGTTCAAAAGTCGTCAATCCCAGATTCCCCAGTTAGTGTCAACCATGAAACAAAAATAATGGCCAGAGGTCAGGGCTCAGGTTTCCATCGTCTGTATTTCACGGTGAGCTATCAAAACAAAATATAAAAGAATAAAATAAGCACTCATAAAACTGAGTGACATAAACGAAAACGTTCCTGAATCACTTCTGTTCCTCTGTGAGCTTGTAGCAATACATAGCTACCTCCTAAAGTGTAATAATCATCCCGCAACTATTGTACGTTGGAATAGTGCAATGTCGCCCTCTATCGGTCTAGCATTCAAGGTCGGACAGGCTAAGGGGCTTCCTCGGGATAACAAGTTTAAGTAATCTGAGCCAACTCCCACGCAGACCGCGCCTGATATCCCACCCTAAAACAGTCGCCCACGGCAATCTGCGTTACCAAAGATCTGCGGCGGGTAAGCTCCCGAAGGAGACAAACATTTGCGTAACGCAGAGAGCTAAAAGTGATTAACCACTCATGTCTCCATAGCTTAGCCAAACGATGAAAAGTGATAGGTAGCTCGGCCAGTACAAAGCTTCACATATAGAATACATAAAACACCGTTCACAATCTAACTCCCAAAAATGACCTTAGAACATGAAAACGATCTCTGTATGAGAGTCAAAATAGTAATAAGATAACGTGATAATAAGGCACCTGGGCTGAGCTAAAAGTCTTACATCTCCTAAGTGAACATTGGAAGCCCAAGAGCGAATCTTCTTCACACATTTGTAATCTTTAACATTACTTTCGCAAAACTAACAACTACTACACTAAACTGTTCACTAGGTACCCAGTAAGGTACGAAGCCGAATTATTTGACAACTTCATCTCGTGAAATCATAAGCATCACTTACTGGATTGTCAATCTCCCATTGCGAAGTGAAAAATAAATGTGCATAAGTTCGAGTTTATAAAACTTATCGGCTCTAAAAGCCTGGCTTGTGTAAAAGATTTCGTAAGAAAATCAGACGTCTGAGGCTTACATGGTAACATATATACTCGGTGACGTACTCGTCCCCCAAAACAAACCAACTCGCCTGCAACGAGATGTTGCACAATACTCGGTCCAAGCACAGACGGAATCCAAACGAGCGCTCTTAACCTTCACCTTGTGTAGAACAGTATACCCGACACACGTCCCCCTCAAATTAAACTACACACATACAATAAATGTGTCTAGTCCTATACAAATATATGGTTGCCATGGCAACCAAAGTCAAAGGTCACGTGACAGAAGGTCAAATGTACATTTTCTTATTTTGTTACTGCTACTCAACGGCTGAACCGACTCTCTTCAAACTTGGTGGGAAGGTACCCAGTATAAAAACTTTTGTCTCCCAGACCCTCGGAAGTGAAGGTCAAAGGTAAGGGGTCAAAGGTCAAATTTTGTGAAAAATAGCAATTTTTAGCATTTTTAGTATAATTTCTCCAAAGGAAACATCCCACTTACCTGAATCTCCACACACACAGTAAACGTATCTACTACTAACAAAATATATGGTTGCCATGGCAACCAAGGTCAAAGGTCACGTGAAAGAAGGTCAAATTTACATCTCCTTTTTTTGAAAACTGCTACTAAACGGCTGGACCGATTCTCCTCAAACTTGGTGGGAATGTACCCAAGGGTGGGAAACTATGTCTCACCCAGCTCGGAAGTAGAGGTCAGAGGTCAGAGGTCAGAGGTAAAGAATAGCTTTGTGGGCCTGCTCTTGGTACTACAGGCAGAATACATTCCTCTGTGTATCAATCTTAAATATACTTGACGCGCACCCTAGCGCGCGTTAAAAGACACCGTGCAGGAATTGCTTCACCGCAGTAAGCGTGTAAGATACCAACGCCACCTTTACGAGTGGGCCAGTATGTTTTGGTGTAAGGCGTGTGACCGCACTTTAAACAGAGCCTCGGTACGCGATGGCTACTTAACACTGATGATAGCAACATAAATGAACAGTACACAGTGTAGGTGTGCCTGTACGGTACTGCCTGTCCATTCCAACGAACTGCATGCTAACGCGCGCTATTATGCACATCATAATATGCGCACAGATTTTCTGTACATACTGGATTTCATGTGACGTCACACGCGTGGGATCTCAGGCACTGAAGGGCAAAACACAAGCGCAGTAAAGAACTTACAGCACACGCGCAACGCATAATCATTGATAATACTAGACACAATGAACGTGCCCTTCAAAACCAATGAGACGCGCGATCTTGCCAAAGAGCCTACGCGCGACGTTGTGAAACCCCTCTAAAGCGCACTGGAAGTGTTCTTTTTGCACTACAAAATGGCGCATGCTGGGAAGTTAACACGCATGCAGAAGTCTCGAACATTGTCACACTGATCCATATATGTAGGTTTTACACATCAAAGATGTTATAGGTCTACGTGTAGATGCCAAACTACTATAACTAAACTGTTACGAAAAATGACTCTTCATGGAGACGCAAATATCAGGGCGGAAGTGTAAATTTGATATGCGTGCCGTTCTAATCGGCAATCTGCGTACGATACTTAGACCGCGTCACAGAAAATTCCATCGTTTAAAGAGGTTAGCGTGCGTGCAGTTTTTCAACGCGTTCCGTATACGCGCAGTATACGTTTTTCTTTTTATACTTGACGCACACTTCTGTGAACATGGAGAGCGAACCTGCTAGTTGCTTTCCCGTCGAGAGCGCGTGAGAAATTAAACGCGCATATAAAAGTCGGTAACTTGAAGATGCCATAGAAATTACTGGCCTATCGATAAGTCAATAAAATTTAAACCAGTCATTGTGCGTTCATGTTGAAGTGCACTTATGTGTAATGCCACTAGAAAGAGATAAACTTCAGTATTCATATAAACTCTTGTAATTAATACGCTACTTTTGTAAGATATTCATTTGCCTGTTTGTTTTCCAAATGACTGAACTGTCATCAGCATTTCCTCCCCGATATTTTGGTCTCCAGTCACCACGCCATTTTAAGTTGGGAATCTGTGCTTGTGTTATCTTTGCTATACATATGTCCGTGATCGGTGCCTTGTGTGTTATCTTTCCATTCAGCGAACACCCTAATTTCGGACGCTGATCCAGGTGGGGGCGCACCCGGCGCATTTCCCCCCCCCCCTTTCGATGACCAACGATTTTTTGACCAATGATTTTTTTTCTTTTTTTTTGCCGAAAAAATGGGCAATCAGATATGGAAAATATGCTTCCCAGATGCTGGGAAATCGCATCTAAGCGCATCTAGAATTCAAATTTTCTTGGGGGAGGACCCCCAAACCCCCCGCCGTGGCTTTGCGCCTTCGAAGCTCGCTCGTCGGCCTTTGGCCGACGGTGGGTGCGCGCCCCCCCCCCTTTCTCAAAATCCTGGATCGGCGCCTGAATTTACAGTAAGTCTATCCATAAGTATGTATGCCAATCGAGTTTTAGATTCGTATTTTTCGGGATGGATTCACTTGAACTGTAAACACAAAGGTAATGATATGTACTTCCGTTTTTGTAATACATTGGTGTCATTTGCGCCATATACTGTGATGTGGCCACTTCATTAATTTGCTAAGGCAATTGCATGTACTAGACTCAAATATGCAAATATGTAATGATGTGCACTTGCGCTAACGCGTAATATCGCCAGTTAACGCAATAGAGACCAAACAGGCTTAAAGATACTCTACAGGTGTAAGGCGCGCGCGTTACCATACCCACATCAAAGATATTATAAGCATAGATACCAAACTCCTGTATGTACACTGTTACGGAAAATAGCGAGTTTTCGATTTCAGGACGGTAGAGCAACAGGACGGAGTGTTAAACGCACGCGCGCCCGGCGTTCTGTCCTGACATTTAAGGCGTTTCGGTTTTAAAGACGACGGTACGGTAGAATGACAACAGAACAATGACGCGCTCATTTATAAACTAAGTTGCAATGCTTTGTTAGCATCCATACTCATCGCTAAGTTGTAACAATGACGAACCGAGAACCTACACAGGATTATAGAGGCGCCATCGTTACTGGGCATTTTACAAAAATTTGAAAGTTTCTACCTCAAGATAGCTTTCCTTGGCTTAGCACGGAATCGTTCGTAAAATGACTTTCCAGATATGCACTGTTCTTATTTGTCATGTTCATTTTTGTCAGCAGCTTGCATGCTACATTAACAAACGATGTACATTTGCATACAGCTAACTTCAAATTTAACGTCACAGAAACACGTACGTTATGGACAAGGGAAATTACCATAGCAACCCTTGTACCGTCCTGTTTCTAACAGAACGTTAAATCGGTCGACGACCGTCCTGAAAATCAACAGGACGGAGCGATGCTCGCTTCTACTCATGCGCAGTCCAGTTTTTTGCTGCGCGTTCCGTCCTCCTTGTCTACCGTCCTGAAATCGAAAAGTCGCTAATTTACTCCTCATGAAGACGCAAATATCAGTGCGGAAGTTTAGGCTTAACATACGCGCCTTTCTATTCGATGTGCATAGGAACGTATTACAGAAAACGCCATAGTTAGAACAGCGCAGATTGCGTGAGTATTGTAAACGCACAGAATACAGTTCCAGGTATAACCAGAATATAATACTTAACGCGCACTTTTGCGTTATCAGAAAAAGAACGCGCTAGTAGTTGCTTTAATTTTGTGAGTGCGTGAGAAATTAAAGGCTGATATAAAAGTGCGTAGCCCAATTTGAAGATACCATAGAAATCGACCTATGAACAGTCTTTGCACTTAAAACGAGTTATTTTGCGTTCATATTCAAGAGCACCTATGTGTAATGCCACGAAGAAGAGATAAAGTTCTTCTTGTAAGGGGGTTTACTAAGAACTGATACTTCTTAGGTTTACAATGTTCTGTGCATTTATTTTCAAAACGACTGTGCACTGATTAGCACTTCCACCCAGATATTTTCGCTCCATGAACAGTCGACACGCTATTTTAAGTTTGAAATCTATGCTGGCCCCACAATGCATTAGCATGATGTTATTTCCAAATGTAACCTACATCACGTGAACCTCAAATCGACTTCAGTTTCTTTGAATAGTCCACACTTTCGAGAGCAGAATATTGAGCTATGATTATCCATTGACGTGCATATTTCAGTTACTTGGTATGGCTCAGTGCGTGTACTAGCGATGAGATAAGCAACTCCGTGGATTGCACTCTTGTTATCTCATCCCCACATACGTAGTATGTGGGGGATGAGATATTGTGCTTCGTTTACCATTGAAAAGTGCACACGTTTACCTCTGCCAGTCGCCATAGCAACCATTACCATGGAAATGCATGGTAGGGAAATTTGGGAAAATGGGTGGTGAAGGTCCTGTTTCCTGGTCATGTGACCAAATATGCCTAAAATTTGGGTCAAAGGCTCTGATGGTCAAATGACATTTACAAGGTCAAAAGTGTGTCGCGAACTCCGCCTAAACTAAGAACAAGATTGAGCCCAAACTTGGTGGGCGAGTGCATAGTCCTTGGAACCTGTGCCTGACATACCCTCAGCATGATAGGTCAAAGGTCGAAGGTCAACCATCAAAAAAGGTCAAAATAAGCGATTTTCCAAATCTGGCTATAAAACCTGAATGCAACAGTAAATGGCCCTGATTTCTTGACATAGCTTTCGTATTGAAGCGCTCTTGGCACAACTTGACACTTGCTCTTCTGAGGTCAAAGGTCACGAGGTCAGAAGGTCAAACGACAATTTTTGGGTCAAAAGTGTGACGCGCACTCACTTAAAACTGAAGGTACTAATGACCCCAAACTTGGTGAGGGGGTGCATGGCCCCTAGAATTTGTGCCTCCAATATCATCAGCATTATAGGTCAAAGGTCAGAGGTCAAAGGTCACGATAGGTCAAAATAAGCAGATTTTTAAATCTGGCTGTAAAAGCTGAACGAAACATTTAGCGATCCTCATTTCCTCGCATAACTTTCTGATGGACACCTACTTTACACAGCTTTACACTTGACCTTCTGAGGTCAAAGGTCACGAGGTCAGAAGGTCAAACGACAATTTTGGGGTCAAAAGTGTGCCGTGCGCTCACTCAAAACTGAAGGTACTACAGACCCCAAACTTGGTGTGGGGGTGCACAGTCCTTGGAATTTATGCCTCCAGTACCCTCAGCACGATAGGTCAAAGGTCAGAGGTCAAAGGTCAAGATGTTCAAAAGAACATTTTTTTTTAAATTTGGCAGTAAACACTGAAAGAAAAGGTAAATGATCCGTTACATTGATCACTGTCTTTTCCTGACACTCAAAATTCAGTTTTCACCTGCGGTTTAACAAACCCCACCATAAAAGCCACACAATGACATGATCAGATGCACACTTATCTAAGCTTCTCTTGCTCAAAACTTGACCACCTCTAGTCTAACTTAGTAAAAACCCAGGCCTAGAGTGAACTGCGATCACGCGTGTCAAGCATGACTAGTTCTTGGCGCCATAAAAGTAAAACTATACGCGTGTCCCCACTGTAGTAAAGTCCAAGCGCGTCCCAGTATGAAGCATAATTAAGTACGCGCACGGTGGAACTGATGTTAGGCCTAGGCCTAACTTAGGCTTAGGTTACGCTAAATTATTAATAGTAAAAACGCTAACAAGCTAGGTAGGCCCTAGGCCTCATGCCAAGACGTTTCCACAATAGAACTTGCCGTATCATCGTCTGACGTGTATCATAATCTGACGCGAATAGAGCCAATCAACAACAGCTGTTATTAGTTTCTTCCTCCCTACAGAATTAAGTAAATCTCCCGGCGGCTTACACTATGTACAACGGTACATGCACAATATAATGTAAACAGAAGAGTTAGATGATGTTTACGGCTCAGTTTTTAACCAACAGAAGAGAACCAATGGTTGCGTAAACGTATTACAACCCTTATATACATTGTGCGAGTGAGTGTACCTGTATTTATTAAGAATCGTTCATACGTGCACATAAAATGCTATACCACAAATCACAATTTCCAACGAGCGCGTGTACACTGGCACTGTACAGGTACACATGTGCGATAACAGAATGTACAGGCATTCAGTCAGCGCAAATACCGTACGGAGGATAATGTATCTAGTTACTGTGGGTTTCATTAGCACTCACTAGATGTGTGTAGTCTATTGTATTCTCCTCCGTATGCATCCGTTGTTTATTGGTTCAGCGTAAGTAGCATTGTAGCCGGGGGAGTGAATCACCCGACTAGATCTGCATTGAACGCTGAAAGACGAAGACAATTTGATGAGTCATGGGGGCAACTCGGCCTTGTGGATCGTCCTCTCATGCTAATAGGCTTAGTTGAAATACACGCCTGGTTAAGAACTTTGACCAAGTTTGTGAGCACTGTGGCTCATCACGGAATTTTGGCTGTCTGTAACTCTGTTGCTTACCTTCTCTTGAAGAACTGCCTAGCCTTGTTATCTCATCCCCACATACGTAGTATGTGGGGGATGAGATATTGTGCTTCGTTTACCATTGAAAAGTGCACACGTTTCCCCCTGCCAGTCGCCACAGCAACCATAACCATGGAAATGCATGGTAGGGAAATTTGGGGCTTTATGACCGCTACTCAAGGGTGGGGCAAAATGGAGTGGTGAAGGTCCTGTTTCCTGGTCATGTGACCAAATATGCCTAAAATTTGGGTCAAAGGCTCTGATGGTCAAATGACATTCACAAGGTCAAAAGTGTGTCGCGAACTCCTCCTAAACTAAGAGCAAGATTGAGCCCAAACTTGGTGGGCGGGTGCATAGTCCTTGGAACTTGTGCCTGACATACCCTCAGCATGATAGGTCAAAGGTCAAAGGTCAACCATCAAAAAAGGTCAAAATAAGCAATTTTCCAAATCTGGCTATAAAACCTGAATGCAACAGTAAATGGCCCTGATTTCTTGACATAGCTTTCGTATTGAAGCGCTCTTGGTACAACTTGACACTTGCTCTTCTGAGGTCAAAGGTCACGAGGTCAGAAGGTCAAACGACAATTTTTGGGTCAAAAGTGTGACGCGCACTCACTTAAAACTGAAGGTACTAATGACCCCAAACTTGGTGAGGGGGTGCATGGCCCCTAGAATTTGTGCCTCCAATATCATCAGCATTATAGGTCAAAGGTCACGATAGGTCAAAATAAGCAAATTTTTAAATCTGGCTGTAAAAGCTGAACGAAACATTTAACGATCCTCATTTCTTCGCATAACCTTCTGATGGACACCTACTTTATGCAACTTTACACTTGACCTTCTGAGGTCAAAGGTCACGAGGTCAGAAGGTCAAACGACAATTTTGGGGTCAAAAGTGTGCCGTGCGCTCACTCAAAACTGAAGGTACTACTGACCCCAAACTTGGTGTGGGGGTGCACAGTCCTTGGAATTTATGCCTCCAGTACCCTCAGCATGGTAGGTCAAAGGTCAGAGGTCAAAGGTCAAGATGTTCAAAAGAACAATTTTTTTTTTTAAATTTGGCAGTAAACACTGAAAGAAAAGGTAAATGATCCGTTACATTGATCACTGTCTTTTTCTGACACTCAAAATTCAGTTTTCACCTGCGGTTTAACAAACCCCACCATAAAAGCCACACAATGAAATGATCAGATGCACACTTGTCTAAGCTTCTCTTGCTCAAAACTTGACCACCTCTAGTCTAAGTAAAATCCAGGCCTAGAGTGAACTGCGATCACGCGTGTCAAGCATGACTAGTTCTTGGCGCCACAAAAGTAAAACTATACGCGTGTCCCCACCGAAGTAAAAGTCCAAGCGCGTCCCAGTATGAAGCATAACTAAGTACGCGCACGGTGGAACTGATGTTAGGCCTAGGCCTAACTTAGGCCTAGGCTTAGGTTACGCTAAATTATTAATAGTACTGTAATAACGCTAAAAAGCTAGGTAGGCCCTAGGCCTAATAGGCTTAGTTGAAATACACACCTGGTTAAGAACTTTGACCAAGTTTGTGAGCACTGTGGCTCATCACGGAATTTTGGCTGTCTGTAACTCTGTTGCTTACCTTCTCTTGAAGAACTACCTATATTCTTCATCTCTTGCATGGCAACAACGACGTACGTGTGCATCGCATGGTGTGAGAGCGACTGCGCTGCTTTAGTACACTGGATACAGTGTACATTATACTGTAAGCAGCGCCAAGTTCCAAACAAATGACGTCACAAATAGACCGTGTGAATCATGCAGGCTATTGATCTAGTCCGCAGTCTGCTGACCTAGTTCAGGGAGCAAAGTGTACGTGAGAACTACCTTTGATCTGGCCGCCCGGCAGACGTGTGTTGCTCTAGTCCGCAGTCTGCTGACCTAGTATGGGGATTCCCATACCAGGGGCCGGGCTCTATTTCATAAAAGTTAGAAATATTCCTATCTTGGACTTAGGAAGAATTCATTCCTATCTTCATGCTGAACTTGTTCCTAGGTTTAGGAATGATCTTTGGTAGATTTAGAAATGTTCTTAATTGATCTGGCAGGAAATTCACAGATGAAAACAATGTCACTTTTGATTTATCCCTAAATATCCCAGCAATATACCCATTGTCAAAATTGGGCTACCACACCATCAAAAATTTTGAATGGTCTCAATCTTTCTCAAATTCACATATACTCCTGGGTAATTGACCTCTATGGGTCATTTATATGTTTAAGACCCGTCATTTTAAGGATACTAGCACTGTCTCCAAAAAGAGACCAAAAATTTTGATTTATACAAACGATCCTGTTTTGTTTTTTAAAACATTCTAAATCTTGTTACTAGGACGTTCACACTATTGTACAGTATGTTGTATAGCACGCACTGCTGTTCAATTGTGACATAGTTCATAGCTATGGTTACAATCATGTACGCACATACAACAATCATTGCAGAAACGCAAGCAGACGATGTTACTCTCACAGTAATAACGCGGGAAAAACTTTGTGTTGCAATAGCCTAGGCCTAGTTCTAGTTCAGGGAGCAAAGTGTACGTGAGAACTAGGCCTAGGTACCCTAGGCTAGTGTTGCTCCTGCACCCACATTGACTGTACTCCAGGGTCCGAGACACTTTTTTCAATTTCGGGCGCTATTTTCAAAAAAAAAAAATAGTCCCCCCCCCCCACCCCCAGTTCCATTTCGAGTGTTACTTTGGGATTTTCGGGTGCTATTTCCTATTTATTGATAAATGATATATGGCTCTAAATGCATTACTAAAGACGGACAGCAATGCACTACTACTTCCCTTCAAGTGCGGTAGAACATAGACCGGCCAGCCTGACACAGCAAAAAAAAAAGACGAGTGTGTTGGGACGTGGTTAGCTATTTCCATCATAGGCCGTTCATACACAATGTACGTGAGTAAGTGTGAAAGCGTTACCCCCCCCCCCCCTGCCTTCCCGTACGTACAGTACGTAGTGTAATAGCGCTATGCACACCTGATATTGGCTTGTAAGCAACCAAGTTAACTAACATCACAGCAGTTCCGAGTTCCAAGCAAATAACGTCACAAACACACTTCTGCTTCATATTGTGCAAACACCCGAGTCCAAAATCGGTTATCACGCACAGGTCAGTGTGGAAGGGGAGTTGCCTAGATTTTAGAGTGAACCTTAGATACTAGATTTCGAAGATTAACGTTGGCTAGGCTAGATTTCAAAGAACAAACATCAGGTGCTGCACGTATGTTTGGTGGAAGGAAATTCCATTCACGAGCGGTTTTGAGTACATCGAGTATTGATAACATCTCTTACTAAAAGGAGGGGGAACAATTATGTGGGTGCCTTGATTATGTCTAGTGGTCCTACTATGGTTACTCTGCAACTGGATGGTGGGGGGAATGGAGTTATGAACCTCCTTATAGATAGCGATGAGACCAAGTCTGGTACGGCGCTCTTAAGTGGTTCCCATTTGAGATCTGTTAACATGTTGGTGACGCTATCCCCAGTGGCGTAGCTAGATATTTTTTTTTGGGGGGGGGGGGGCAAATGCAAGTAATTTTCGACAGATAATTATCCTAAAGTAATGATACCATCACCTGGCATGTAAAATTCTGGGGACCTTTTCTTTTTTTTTTTTCTCTTTTTTTTTGCTTTTCGGGCAATTTTGAGACTGACTTTTGATTTTCACGTTGACGTTTCGATGTGTAATTCTGCTTAAAAACATAAAAAGTGTTGTAAGTGTTTCAAGTGGATTGTTTTTATTTACTTCCGACAGAGACTAGAAATTTCCGACAGAGGCCTTCGGAGGCTTTGTGGGGGGCGACCGCCCCCTGCCCCCCCCCCTCTAGCTACGCCACTGGCTATCCCTGTAATTATAGTTATTGAGAACAAACCCAACGGGCTGCACGTCTTTGAACATTCTCGAGTGTTGCTACTTTTTGATGTAAGGATCCCATATGGCCCCACAATATTCCAGCTTTGAGCGGACTATAGCGTTTTGTAGGCAGTTTCCTTGACACCTTTGCTACAAGAGTGGAGATTTCTTTGTAGTAACCCAAGCATTTTATTTGCTTATATGACTGATATGAACCAGGGGTCAAATAGCAACTTCCTTCCCACTACCATGCATGAATGAGCAGGGAAGGGGCACTAACAGACTAACTCATGGACGTAGAAGCTGTACTCGATCCATTGAGGTGGGGATTGTGCACTGTTTCGGAATGTTGTCCTGGGAGAAGAACCCAAGGGTATGGGGTCCCATCTCCTTTAGAAAGTATTTTATGCACTTGGTGCAATATTTGATCAAATTTTAAGCAATAAGACTGCAATTTTTGACATTTTACAGAGCGTTTTTGTCCTGGAAATTAGGGGGAAGGAGCCCACCACATTTTTGACGGTGTAGGCTTTAGTCAACCAACCCCCACCCCTTCGCCTCTTATGCCTCTCACTAATTGCATCTTTATATGTTTATCATAGATTCTACCACCTCTAGCCATCTGTTATTGAGAATCCTGCATTCTGATTGGTTAAACACTTACCTGCTTTTCCACAACATACGGTCAGTAAACCTATACACTGATAAAAATGAAGTTTTCACACATTTTCGGTGGTAGAAGAGGAATAAACCACATTTGTCTGACTGTTATTGTCTCATAACCGTCTGGACTCCCAATTTGCAAAATAACGGACTCGGTTTCACCTCGTCCGCCAAATGCGTGCTGTAAAACGCTTACTGCTTGTGTGTTTTGCCCTTCAGTGTCCTGGGAATCCATTGGGCATGACGTCACATGAAATCCCTCTATGAGGGATTTCATGTGACGTCACACACAATGATTCCCAGGCACTGAAGGGCAAAACGCACAAGCAGTAAGCGAATTTACAACTCACGTGCACGGCATAACCATTGATACTACTGTGACACAATGGATGCTTGCCCTTCAATACAAAAAGGACGCACGATCTTGAGAGAAAAATAAAGTCCAAGAAAATGAGAACGCCAAAAATGCAGGTTCTGACACGGGGGGGGGGGGGGGGGAGGTAGGGTGAGGCTCGGAAGTCTTCAATGCCTGCACCCCCCAAACAATAAACCTGGGTCCGACCCAGCATACTTTGCCCACCCTGGCGCCGCCCCTGCATGTAAGAAATTAAACGCGCATATAAAAGTGCGTTACTCCGATAAAGATACCATACAAACTGACCAATGAATATAGACCTTATGCATATGATGTCACAATGGAGAAAGTGCTCCCTCTTTTAGAGGAAAATGGCGGAAAAGCGCGTATCATGGCAAGTTACACCAATAAATGCAGACAGCTGATTTGTCAACCAATCGTATAAGCGCGTAAGTCTACTACACGTGAGCCGAAATCCACGCCGTTCGTGCACGTGTGCTTCGTTGTTTTCACCCACTGAGCTATATAACTGGAGGACGCACCTCAATGCGGAATACGCCTCGAGATTGAAGCCGACTTGGGAGGTCACGTGACGTAGGTTAGCTTACTCAAGTCGATTCCACTGTCCCAGAGACGCGTATCTAGAAGTGAAAGTAATGTAACGCAGATTCATTGATGTACACGCTAAAGCAATCCGTTGTTACTATACTCATTAGGTCTCTAGTGTTTTGTTGTAATTAATAGGGAATCTTTACACTGTGATTGTGTGATCAAAAGATTGTTTTTCACAAACTTTTCTTGATTTTAGGAGTGGTCCTGCCTGTTCGAAGGACAGAGCGTGTGACCACATTTCGAATACGTCGAGACTCGTTGACTTTGAAACATTCGCGATAGCACCGTCACTAAACAGTAAACTGTCCATACATGTGCACAGATGTTCTGCACAACGCGTTGAAAGCGTCCTTTTGACACAAAAACACCAAGGCGCATGAAGGAAAGCTAACCCACGCGTGCACATGCACGCTTGCATTTTGGCCAATGATGTGCCTCGAATCCTCCTACACGGTACGCGTTTGGTGCTCTGTATGTTATACGACTATTGTGATGTAAGCCTTTTCATGAAGTTGCTGAGGCGGCGCAATGGTGTGTACGCTGACGCGTGATAGCGCGCAAGTTAGTGTACAAGAGGCAGAAGAGACGCTAAGGCCCGCTACGGTGCGGTAGCATATACATGAACATCTTTGCATCAGCGCTAGATACGCGGTGGAATCGACTTAAGCAAACTAACCTACATCACGTGACCCTTCATGGTGGCTTAAAAAAACCTTATGGTGGAATGATCCTTCCTAGCATATAGTTCAGTGTTTTCACCCAAAATGACGTCAGTGTGATGTCAATGCATAAGGTCTATAGAGGGGATTCACGGCGTCACGAGATCGCGCGTCTCTATGGTTTTTGAAGGGCAAGATCGCGCGTCTCTAGAGGTTTTGAAGGGCACACGTCCCTTGTGTCACAGTAGTATCTAGGCCTATAGTTTTGCTGTGCGTGTGTGCTGTAAGTACACTGCAATCAGAACCGGAAGCTGGCGGGTACCGTAAAGCCGCAGTCACACTACAACGATTTCGGATCGGATTCCGATCCGATTTTTGCGAGTTTTTATTAAAATCTTCTCCATCTCTGGTCAGAGAGAGACCAAAATTTGCCAACCAGTGTAAATATATGATTTGCATCAGAGGTCTATGAAAATAAAATGTTAACTGATTTTTTTTTCGTGACGTTACACCGACAAACAGCTTTTATCGGACACGCGTAGTCCGATAAAAGCTGTCTGTCGATGTGACGTCACGAAATAATTCGTATAAATTTAATTTTCGTAGTCCTGCGATAAAACTCATATAATTACACAGGTTGGCAAATTTGGGGTTCTTTCCGACCCGAAATGGAGAAGATTTTAATAAAAACTCACAAAAATCGGATCGGAATCCGATCCGATTTTCCCAGTTTCCCCTTAGTGTTCCCATTACAATAAAATTCCAGACTGCTACACCAGACTCGGAAGAAGCAAAAGGATGTATTGGGATGAGATCAGCAACTCCTTGATTGCCCTCTTGTTCTCCTCTTGCATGGCAACAACGACGTACGTGTGCATCGCAGGGGCAAAGTTCAATTCACTCACGCACACGCAATGCACGCACGCAAGTACAGTCGGTATGGTGTGAGAGCGACTGCGCTGCTTTAGTACACTGGATGCACTCATGTACTGTAAGCAGCGCCAAGTTCCAAACAAATGACGTCACAAAGAGATCGTGTGAATCATGCAGGCTACCTTTAATCTGGCCGCCCGGCAGACGGCGTGTGTTGCTCCTGCACCCACACTGACTGTACTCCAGGGTCCGAGATACTTTTTTCAATTTCGGGTGCTATTTTCAAAAAAACTAGCCCCCCAATTCCATTTCGAGTGTTACTTTGGGATTTTCGGGTGCTATTTCCTATTCATTGGCCTCGTCCGCCAAATGCGATTTATTCCTTAATGACTGTTGCAAGTCCAAAACACGACTACTATACTTCGCTATTCGCTCGTAAAAAGGAAAGTACCACCGTCCCTTTTTACCCTGTAACGAAAGGTTAATTTACGTTTCTTTAGGAAGTGAATTGCATTCATAGGTTTAACAAGAAATTTCAGGTTGGGGCCGAAATTTGAGGACTCACGGTATGTGACACTATCTATAACACCCTTTTCCTATCCAAAACGACTAAGTAAAATAACTCGATAGTCTGATAATGTCTTGGAGTCCTACAAACTAAACTTTTTTTTTTGTAAAAAGGAAATTTGAAAAAAGGGAAAGTAGCAGAAGCATACTTGTGTAGGGGTGGTTTTTATAAATACGATTCTCTTCTTTGGAGGTTCGGTAACGTGGTAAAGGTTCGGGAGTTTCTAGCATATCGATGGCTTGTCCCCTTTTGTCAGTTTACTTCTAGCGTAACAAGAAGGTTTGTGCCAATTACGTGTTGAATGGATACAACTAAAGTTTGTTTATCTGACTTCAACATTAAACGTCTTAAGTTACCACTTACAGTTACATTATTAACAATGCTTTATTACTGTTTCGGTTTTACTTTTTTGCACATGTAATTGAAACAGGTTTAGTCGAAAAAGATAAATAATTCGAGTAGAAATTCAGGCCAGGTGGTCCTGGCTCGGTGTTAACTGAAACCAGTTATAGGTATACTTGTAATTAATAACTGTTACGTCCATCACCAGATAACGCTAGTATCAGAGTAATTTTGCTATCAGGAGCTGCATAAAGGTATTTATGGTAGAGCCCGAAATGTCGTCTGCTGGTATATCAACTTTGGTGTTGGAAGTGGATTGGGAGACAGCTTGCGTATGTTGAAAAGGAATCAGCTTAAAGAAATGGAACTGGAGACTGAATCTAGCACTGATGAGCAAGTTAAGGTAAGCCTCATAATGCCTCCGGTTAACCATTTTTAATTTTTTCCTGCATGTGAAGGAATCCATATATTTAAATTTCATTTTTTCTGTTATTGCATGTCAAAACAACATCTGCAGCCTTCTTGTGGACATCGTCACAACTACTTTCGTTGTCATGATCAGTGCTACTATCAGAAATTTGAAGGCTACAGCTGTCTGTTTCGTCCTCAACATCTTTGTTGTTGTTTAATGAATTCAATTTCTCTTGGTAATGGAAGCTAGGATAACGTTCATTCTTAATGTCTAAATTTTTGGGCTTCATTTCGCCGTACAATGGAGGATAATCATCACAATTGCCATTTTCGTCGTCAGTTACGGAAACCAAATCATCATCGTCTTGAAATTTAGAAGGACCAGAATTTTGTGTAGTATCAAAACTACATTCGTTTAAATTGTGTAGCTCCAGGGTTTCTTTTACTGTAAAGTTTTGTAGGTCATTACTGTTGATATCGTTTCTTTTAGTGTCGTTCGTTTCAGCTGACAAAGCCAACATATCTCCCTCGTGAGCAGTTATTACTAAGGAACCCTGATCTCTACTTGCAACTTTAGTATCAAGACATTCCATAAGGTCTGCAGCACTCGATGACGGGAATGCGTACGTGTCGAATGTGCCATCTCTGGGAAAAGCAGAATGAGAAAAAAGCAGAAAAAAAGAGAGCAAAAGTAAATCAGTAAACCCAAAATAAAACGTCATTTCTTTTGTTAGTTACAAGAAAATGTGATTACGCAGGCAACACCCCCATTGTTAATTTATTAACTTGATCAATATTGACCAAGATTGTGAAGAACAAGGAAATTATGTTTCCTATATTAGGTCATTATTGAAAAAAAAACATATTCTATGCATTATTTGAACGAAAAATACCCTTTTCAGATAAAGATTTCTATAGGTGACTATAAAAAGATTAAAGAAAATTGTTTGATTTTTGAGCGACTAGTAAGTACGAAACACTATCACCGAAAACAGCTTCAGAACTTCCTATTATTCCCTGACATATAGTACGAGCAACAGACGGATCCTTAATCATATAAAATTAATATTTCATTTGATGATCAAGCAAAATATTTTAACGCAATAGTCTTTCAACTGAAACATCCAAAGTTTACAAATTTGTGTTCGAATATGGCTTGTACAAGTCTGATGCTCTAACCATTTGACCATGCAGTCGGTATATGTGCGTGAGGGTGTATGTGTGCGTACATGTGCTTATGTGTGTATGTGTGTGCTTGTGACTCCTAACTTGTAATATCTCCAGGTAGCAACGACGGACACCCTTCATACTTGGTATGCAGATCTTTCATATTGCGAAAAACATTTCTATTGATTTGTAGGTCGGAGGTCATTTGAGGTCCCCAGCAGTCAAAGCCGGAAAAATGGTAAACACGATATTTCAAGACGGGAATGATGGATTGCTTTCAGACCTGCTATATAGATTTGTCATATAATTGGTCTTAGTGTAGGTCCAACGTCACCTGAGGTCACCAGACTTGAAACTACGCACCTTGTAAACTGCTTAACATGTTATCTTATGAATAGACAATGCGCCGTACCTCCCAATTGTGTCTCTTCGTGGTCAACGAAAAAGGGGGATATGTTTGTACCATTCCAAGGGTAAAATTATAAAGCAACGGCGTATATTTTTTCACAAGCATAAACTCATAAGCAACTTCACTTCTAATTACCTAATGATGGACTTGTGTTGATGGTGTAGCGGAAAGTGCTCGGTTTTCTCTTTGCCGGCCGGAGTTCGATTCCCATGAAGGTACTTGTTATTTCAGTTTTGGTTAATTAGTTTTTGTTTTCTGCTATTTGTCATGCTTGGGACATAGAATGTTTGTGTTGAGATGATGAGCCCCACTGTTTTGGTGGAGGTCAGAGGTCATTTCACGTTACCAGAGGTCAAAAACTGAAAACCTCCGAAACACCATATCTCACTCAAGTTAGGAATCATGAATGCTTTTGATTCTTGGAGAGTCTCTGCGTTATTTTAAGAAAACTACTCCAGTTGTTTTTGATAGAGTTTAAATGTCATCTGTGGTCACCGACGGTGAATCTCCGAGAACCTTGTTGACTGAGGTATAACATACTAGGATGTCACATAATTATTATAAAAAACCGTTTTGGTGGGTGTTAAAGGTCATTGTAGTCTCTGGAGGTCGTATGGTGAAAACCCCTTAAGTTCGATAGATCAAAAGGGTAATCGTGACGGGTTTCAAGCATGTGGATGCCGTACATTGCGATCAATAGTTTAATCGTTTCTGGATGCCTGTCCAATTTCATTTGAAGTTAAAAGAGGTCAAAGAGTGAAACCTGTTTAGTAACTGCAAGGGATCTTATGTGCAGCAAGTGGACGACCCATGTCGGTTACAAAAGCCCCATTGTTATTGGTGGAGGTCAAAGAACATGTGAGGTCACAGGAGTCAAATTGTTATTGTGAAACCATTGTAAAACATGACATCTCAAGAAAGATAACATTGTGAGGTAAACCTTAGTGCGACAGAGCAGTTTCTTTCAGTAAGGAATCACTGAGCCGGTGGGTTTTCTGGTTATAACATGTATGCTATTATTCAAACTCACGCCTCCGAGATACTGTCCATGTCCATATCTTGGAGCATGCATTCATTTTCATCTGTTTCATCTATTGTGCGGTTAGCTTTTGATTGAGTCGTTTCCCCTGAAGGCGCCTCAGTATCAGTTGAAATATTTGGTTCCACATTTTGGTCACTGTCGATCAGTTCCAAATTCCTTATGGGAAGAGCCTTCATTGCTGTTAATTTTTTGCGGTGAAAATTTCTAATCAAGTAGTAAAATCACAAAAATTCCATCAGTAAAGTCGGCTGGTGTAATAATAAGTTCTAAACTGAAAGGTTTTTTTTACAGTAAGGGAAGACTGAATAAAAAGACTTTTTTTCTGGTATTTGAGTGATAGAGTTTTTAATCTGTAGGTAGACAAAGTAAACGACTCAAACCAAAGTACATACTTTCCATTTTTGTGACAACCAAATCTGAATTTATTGTGAAACTAGCCAAAGACTATGAGGACGTCATTTCATTGCAAGGCGGTTTGGAAAATTTGTTTTATCAGATTCCATGGATTTTTTTCTGAAGTCATGTTTATACTTACTCACGAAGAAGCAGTACAACCAGCAACACCGAAGCTGATACGCACAGGATGACATACGGAAGGTGGTTGGCAAAGGGGCCTAGCAAAGCAGAACAATAGAACAGCACCGAACGAATTTTATTGAGAAGGTCATTGTAAACGCTTTTTCCTCCTTACACTAAGTAATGAAATGAACTGCTACTTTGTTTCGATGTAAATATTAACGAACTACTTTAGCAGTATTAATATCCATTAAACAACTTTTGTCAAATGTTTTTAAAAGTTTCGTCAAAACGTTTATTCTTTTTTCAGCTAAAGTCTTAGATATTAGCTCAATTCGAATATCAATACTATATTCTGACATACGGTGCAGTAGAATACATTGCAATCTTGTCATGTTGTTATGTGCTTTCAATACATGCGTTCTTCCTCTACTAAAAACTTACATTACAGAATATATTTTTATTTTAGGCCAAAGGTTTTGGACGTAGGGATCCAATGCTTATGCTCTTAGCTAATAAAAGCACAGTAAATAGGTGCATTTATTCACCCACCTTCTTTGCTTGCTATATTAGTCGATTGCGTACCTGTGTGTGTAAAAGTAAGGATACACATTTGTGATGTATGCATTGAACAGGAGGTTATAATAAATACATGCACCCCACGTGCCTCCGACAACTGAATCCAGCCTGTACGCTCGTGCCTTGTCTACATGGTGTCAAAAGTGGGATAAAAGACGGTAAAATGGAGAAACTGAAGGCACCAAAACAAATGACGTTTGAAGGTAGCTGTGCTGCACATTACAAGCGCTGGATACAGGCTTTAGAGATATATTTCGTAGCAAGTGGAGTCGATAAGAAATCGGACTAGGTAAAAATCGCAAATCTGCTACACATAGAAGGCGAACGTATGATATCCATATATAATGCGTTCCAATGGGACAATGATGACCACGTTAACAAATACGATAAAGTGAAAGAACAATTCAGCCGCTATTTTGAGCCGCGTAAGAATCTTACAGTTACATATCTAAGATATTAGTTTTTCACTAGGTCCCAGAAGGAAGGAGAAACAGTTGATAGTCTCATTACCGACCTAAGGATCAAAGCAAAAGACTGTGAATTTGCAACATTAACAGAATCTCTGATCACAGACATTGATTTGTGGGCTACGAGATGATTCAGTGAGATGTAAACTACTACGTGTAGACAAGCTAACACTAGAGCAAGCCATAAACACATGTAGAGCTAATGAGACAGCAACTGCTCAATTGACAGAACTATCCCATGATCAGGGCCGTGCATCAGATATTCATGAGGACAAATCTAGGCCTATTGCCAAGAAAACCTGTGGGAAATGGGGAGGAAAGTATTGGGACAGACAACATTACTTTGCGAGTTGAAAGGCAAACTGTATTCATTTACGTTTCACATAGCAGATGTGAATTCACAACCACTGCAGGGCGTTAAAACATGTGAAAATGAATTAATGGTTTTCAAAAGAGTATAGTCAGTTGTGCAAAGTGAAGCCAAAGGTTCAGAATCATTAAGAACCAACATAAATGAAGAAGTGGAGAAGTTTAACACCACTTCAAGTTCCAACTTCCATGACTAAAGAAAGTGTCATGCAAGAATGTAAAAATAAGCAGCTATTTACAGGTTTAGGATGTATTGCAGGAGAAGTAAAACTGAAAGTGAAAAGTGATGCTTCACCCAAAGTGCATCCCCCAAGAAAATATCCAATTTCCCTTAGAGGAAAATTAAAGAAAGAATTGAAGAAAATGGAAAATGCTAAAGTGATTGTGAAGCAAACAGAACCTACAGAATGGGTTAATAGTTTAGTGACACACATTAAACCAAATGGTGATTTGCTTATATGTATAGATCCTCGTGATCTCAACAAAGCATTGCAAAGGGAGTATTACCCAATGAATATAATAGACCAGGTAGTGACTTATTTGCAGGGTGCTCAATGTTTTACAGTATTGGATGCCTCATCAGGGTATTGGCAGCTTAAGCTAGATGATGCTAGTTCAAAATTATGCACTTTTAACACACCTTATGGCAGGTACCGCTTTCAAAGATTACCTTTTGGTATTAACGTGGCGCCAGAAATATTTCAAAGGCGTATAACAAATCTGTTTGACGGCATAGAGGGAGTTCAGGTAGTTATAGATGATATTCTCATCTATGGAAGTACGGAAGCTGAGCATGATGCTCGTGTTCAAAGAGTGTTGAAAAATTCTAAAAAAACAGAAATTCAAATTGAATTAAAACAAATGTAAGTTTTAAGCATCAGAAGTTACTTACCTGGGTCACACCCTCTCTGGGGATGGTCTAAAATGTGATCAACAGAAAGTGAATGCTATATTAGACATGCCTAGACCAGAAAATGTGGCAGGTCTCCGTAGATTCTTTGGCATGCTGAATTATCTGAACAAATTCATGCCGAATTTGTCTGAGATGACAGGTCCTCTCAGAAAACTACTTTCGAAATCTGTTGAATGGCCCTGGACAGAGGTTCATGAGAATTGCTTCAACAAACTTAGGAAAGTGTTGTGTGAAGCCCCAGTGTTAGCCTACTATGATGAAAACAAGAGTTAACGTTATCAGCGGATGCTAGTTCAAAGGGGTTGGGAGCAACTATGCTTCAGGAAGGCCGACCTATTGCATATGCCTCGAAAGCATTAACTGATGCTGAAACTAATTACAGCCAAATTGAGAAAGAGTTACTGGCAATTGTTTGGGGTTGTAAACGATTCCATGACTATGTAGCTTTTAGGAAGGTGCTAGTAGAATCTGACCATCGTCCTTTGGAGAGTATTGTGAAAAAACCTCTCTATGAGGCTCCATTGCGTTTACAAAGGATGTTAATGCATTGAACTGCAACATTTTGATGATGATGTCAGGTACAAAAAGGGTAAAGAGTTATACATAGCGGATACCCTTAGTCGGGCCTATCTCCCAAATTTTGGAATGCCAATAGAAGGTCCATTGGAGGTCAGTGTGGTTAAAGAGTTAACTCACATTAGCTCAGAAAATTTGAAGAGTTCAAAAGGGAGACTGCAAAAGATCCAAATCTCACAGTAGTTTGTAAGGTTGTCCGAGAAGGGTGGCCACAGCAAATTAAAGAATGTCCTTTGGAGGCAAAGCCTTACTAGACAGTGAGGGATGAATTAACAGTAGTTGATGGTGTACTGTTTAAAGGTTCTACAATTATTGTCCCTCATTCACTGAGAAAGGACATGCTGTCCAAAATACATGAGGTTCACCAAGGAATCGTAAGGAGTAAAGAGAGAGCAAGAGAAATTTTGTATTGACCAGGGATAATGTCCCAAGTAGAAGAAATGGTTATGTACTGTTCTAAGTGTAATATGTTTGCTAACCAACAACCACGAGAACCAATGCAGGAACATGAAATTCCAGATCAGCCATGGGCAAAGGTTGCAAGTGATCTGTTTCAATTTAAAGGTGATCAGTATTGCCTAATTGTTGACTATTACTCTAAGTATCCTGAAATAGTAAAACTAGGAAAGGATAGTTTAGTCGACACGGAATACCGATAACACTGATGACTGATAATGGTCCATGTTCTGGGGAGTTTCGAAGGTTTGTAAAAGACTGGGAGTTCAAACATGTAACATCATTCCCGCTCTATCCTCGTTCAAACGGGTTAGCAGAGAGGTATGTTCAAACAATAAAGAAATTGTTAAAATCACAGGATCCATATCTCGCCCTCCTGGAATACCGTACTACACCCATAGAAAAAATTGGTAAATCTCCATCTCAACTTCTGATGGGTAGGAGACTTAACTCAAAACTTCCTATTCACCCATACTTGCTGAAACCAAGTCTGGTAAATCCTGAAACTGTAAAGGATAAGCTTAATGCTAAGCAAGTGAAACAAAAACATTATTATGAAAGGCCAACTAAGCCACTTAAATCTCTTAAGTCAGGTGATGAGATCAGAGTCTGGAATAGTGACAAAATTATGGTTGCCATCTAAGGTCGAAGAGAAAGTTGGACCAAGATCCTATAACATAATAACACCAACTGGATCTAGGTTAAGGAGAAATAGGGCTCAATTACGCCATTCTCCTGGGGTCTCCTTTGATCCACATTCTGTAGATTTTGATAGTGATGTTGAGACTGGGACAAACCCAAACCCTCAAACCCCACCGAATCCTGTTATTGGGGAAACCCAAGAAAGCGTAGCAAATACTCGACCAGAGAGAGTAAAAAGAACCAGGAACGTACCAAGTTACTTCAAAGACTTTATTGTGTACCGATAAGTTAATATGAAAAATATCCGTTGTATTTTACGTGATCTGTTATAATTCATTGCTTTAATCAGTATGCTAGAAATTCAGTACTGTTGTTGTTTGTTCTTTGTACATTACAGAAGCTGCATTCAAATGGTATGTTTGTAACTGGAAAACATGACCAAGTATGTGCTACAACTTGTAAAGAAAGAGAAATGTTATGTATGCATTGAACAGGAGCTTATAATAAATACATGCACCCCACGTGCTTCCGACAACTGAATCCAGCCTGTACGCTCATGCCTTGTCTACAACATTAAGCCTTTAACTCCTTCAAACAAAATATATACCCTACCTGGTTTCTTTTCGGTAGTTCATAGTTGCTTGCGGTATGGGCAAATAACGTTTAAGAAATCTTAGTGTTTAGATTGAAGTAATTTGACCTTTTCATTGAAAAAAGGAAATGGGCACACAAACTTACAATTTGTCTTCAGACAAAGAGGATCTGTAGGTCCGTCCCATTGTTTTAGGGTATTGTTGCAGTTTATGACTTCTTCACCATGTAATTGGTACCCCTTGGAGCAAAAGAACATGGTCATTTTTGTCGAAGCTTCAACAAAACCGTTAAGAGGTGTGGCCACTAACTCACAATAGACAACTGAAACGGGAAATGGTGAAGAAGTAGTCATATAACTGTTACAAGGTGTTATTTATAGAGCTTGTTACATCCACAATTGTTCCACATTCGTATATTGACGAAAAAAAACCAGAAAGTTTGACATTAGTTTACATTTTACGTAAAGTGACAGGTACTCAAAGTTTATAGGCGGAAACTGGTAACGGTAGTTTCCCTTTCATTTGTCCTGGTTCACACGACTCAGGCAAGTTTGATATTTAAGACAAAAGAAAAGAAAAACATTTATCTAACTTATAATAATGATGTTACTGATGATAATATTATCTCAATTAATGCCTTTAGGGACGAACATGATTACATCTCATATGATTCTTATGAACTTATACGCTACCTGCAAAAATGCTAACTGCATTTTCACCTCCACAGTTTTCCTTTGGGGAACCTGGGCACCGAGTATTGCAGTAATCATGCACGTGGTTAATATACTTGGAAATGTCCTCGGTACATATACATTGTTTTCCAGCGACGACAAAATAAGACAGAAATAACGAGGAACACCTCCTTGCACATCTTTTATAGGTATTTGTTAAATCCTTGTAGGAATACTCTTCAAATGGTTCCAAGGAATGGTTGAACTGATAACATCCTAAAAACAAATAATCTGTGGAATAAAGAGATTAGTTAGATTGTTTGTTTTTGGTTAAGCAATCCATTCGTACCCATAATTTTATGAATTTTCATTTAAAAACTAATAGAATACGTTGCTATTGGCTTTTCGATTATTTTACCCACCAGGCGATGTCCATACTGAATGAATTTGCAGTAATGTAAGTAGCAAAATACTTCCTAAATGGTCCATTTTGGCTGAAGTCAACATGAAATGTAATAATACTTGCGGGTAATGAAGGTATAAAAAGGCTTACTCTCACTTTCGTTAAAAGAAATTCAATTTAGAATAATAGGTGGATTAATATTTGAAATTATACATTTAAAACTTGTTACGAATAACTCGTACTTTGCTTTAGTGTATTATACTGCATACATTAATTTATAACTTAAAATTAACGAAGCCAGTCACAATTTTATGTCACACACAGATTTATTTCCTTAAACAACTTCAGAAAAGTTGCTTATTAACAAAGAACAAATATACAAAAAGAAACTAGAAGTGTTATTGGAAATGCATATTCCTTCACACACAAACGATGTCGATTGACATTGAAAACATGCAACTAAATACATTGTAATTTTCAGTTTTTTGCATAGTCCTATTAGTTATAAGAAGGAAAGTGAAATGTCCCTAATCTTACAAATAAGTAGTATGGTGTATGTCATGCCATAAAAGGCCCCTTACAGAAACGCACGCTTCTAAATTCCCGATATATGGGCATTTATTGGGTTTTCAGCAGGACGGTTATACTCATGCTTGATCGATAGAAGATTATCACCATGGCAACTGCCAGTACTGCTTTTTTGTGTAGAGATCTTCTGGGGGAAAGATAATCAGCTTAAGAGAGATAAGAACTGCAGACAGGAAATGAGAGTCACTGGTCAGAGGACTCAAGAAATAAACATGCAAGGGTGCACAATTTCTGTCAAAATCTGTAAGGGGCCTTGCTTGACATGGTAGGGATGGGATGAAGTGTTTATTCCTCTAGATATGAGACTTTCATGTTACGCTTAAATGAGCAAAAAGCACAATCGCAAGACTTATTTTTGCGTGAAATATCATCCCTTCCTTTTTTTTATTGAAATTCCTATACCTACCCAACCTCATAAATCTAAATAGGCATATATCTGACACTTTCTGAATGTAAAGTTCTCAAAAAACGGTCGATATGGGCTTCTGTTCCATTATGTCGCAGACCACTTTTGCGTTAAGAGAGAGAGTAGAAGGCGTCCTCTACTACCTTTCATTTGGCTACCATTTCCAACTAACCAGATTCTCATGCATTATGGTCGTAGATTTGTGACAAATGCGTGGACAACACAGCGATTGTCTCTAATCTACTTTGCACTGAATGTTAAATTTCTTCCTTCTACCTATTGGAAATGTAAAACTGCAGCAACTCACTCGTGTTGTATACAATTTAGTGTAATCTAGCTCCTTTTGAATACCAAATGTAGGTTACTGTCCTAATCCCTAACTATGGTCCCGGCGCAGAACCAAAGTGAGAAACAATAATTAGGAACCTTAAATGCCTTAGACAAACTTGAGTGTTTATGGGTGTTCAAGGGAAACATGTACGATCAAGGTAAATGCTGTTTTTTAGACTAAAGGAAAGCCTACGAGGGGGATCTTCACTGCTGAAATATACCTAATATTTAAAGTGTACTTAAGTTCTCGAATTACAAGAATACATATTTCTGAGGTTGAAACCTGACATTATCCATCCAACTACCATATTCATTGATTATTCTGCTTAATTTAAAGTAGTTGATTGTGCAATAATTTGTAACGTCCTTCTTGTACAACTCACATTAGCTGCTTCTGTTTCCCTTTAAAATTAAATTGTTTATAAGATCTTCAAAAATTGACTGTTTGCTTGCAGAGCATGTTGTATGCAGAAATTGAGTAAGTAGTTACCGATCATTCTCAATTTTTCAGCTAATATATATATATATATATATATATATATATATATATATATATATATATATATATATATATATATATATATATATATATATATATATATACATATGAAGTATGTAAGAGGACGGAATGTTCGAGCGAAGTGCATAACGTTCTCAGTTCTCGCATTTGTGTTATTATGGGGTCTCTGGTTTTTCTCTATTTTTGAAATTCGCCCACTGCGTTTCCATCACTCCGGTAGTGTTCTTAGACATAAAGCTATCCATTTGTGGCAGAAACGTCAAATGAAATCTCAATTTGAAGCCCACGAACTCACACAGTTACCTGCTTTATCCATCCAACCACCTTAGATCAGGTACTAATTCCATTACTTCCTTCCACCTTTTAAGAGCAAGACGCATTTGCTCTGATGATATGGATTTCGCCAAGACCTCTTAAGAGATTATTTCCTGTTTTGAGAAAGGCCATTCCCACGCCAGGTACTCTTGAAGGCCCTACATCGTGTTCGTTTGGGTGCAAACGTAAGCTCACTGACCAATGTCTGTGTACTGACAAAAAAAAGTATATTTAAAACTAGGGTATTGTGAAACATTCTTCCTCAAACAACGAGTCAAGACAATTAACTTGGGATGTATTTCATGGAGAGCTTTAAGATAAGGGAAGGGTAAAAGAAAATATGTGATACAAGTTTATTTCGTAAGAAAAGAACAAAGGCTAAAAAAGTAGACTAAAATAAATCGGACATCTGTGTAGACGCGAATTTCCGTCTCAAATCGAAAACAGTGTAATCACGCTATTCGATTAGCAAACAATCCAAACAGGAAGTATTAGAGAAGCAAACTTTTACTACAAAGAATTTAGGTGGGCATGACCTCGTGATACTTATGTCTGAAAGCGAGCCCTTTACAATCGATTCGATTCATAAACGTAGAGAAGTATTAGACTGATGGAACCTGCAGCACAGCAAATTGAAATGGTTGATCATTGAGCAATACTTCACATGGATGCAAGTTATCGGCGCTCTATCATTTTACAATATTTTCATATCAAGGTGTTCAGCGAAATGATAGTGATTTCGTAGAATCAATGTATTGCCAAGATGTGAGAAGTTCTGTTGCAGTGAGGAAAAGCCTAAACAGGAATAACGGATTACAATGTTTGTAGAAATAACTTTTGTCAATGTACTAAAGAGTCTATGTGTTATATTTTCATTTTAAGGGGTGGATAGACGTGATATGCTAGATCTTTAATCAATGGTAGTAACAGAATCATCGCGCTTTCGGTTCGGTTAAGCTTTTGGAGGATATTTTAGCCAGGTGGCATAAATGATTTGTAAATTTGCCCATTCTGCTATGCAGGAATTTTCTGATCCAACAACAACTGTCTGGACAGCAGGGACATCAACAGAGCTTGTATAGCACACGCTCTCAATACTGTTTAAACAAAAAAGTCATTATGTAATCAGTAAGTTCAGCCATGTGTGTAAGGGTTGCGGTGTTCACGGTTCTGGCCCTAAGCAAACTTGTGATCGAAGTGATCGAAGAGATATCTATAACACAACCTCGTCACGTGACAACCAATGAAAACTGCAACTACTCTTTGAAAAAGAAAGAAAGGCTGACCGAGTTGAACCCATGATGTATATTACTTTCACTGATTAACCGCAAACTTAACAGAGAGAGGATGCACGTAACTCTATTTTGTTGAAATATACTTACTTATGAATACAGAGGACGTTTACCGGCAGAACCACAAACCACTGACATAACTTAGACAATGGATCTTAAGGGGTTGATGAATGCTGGTGAGAAAAATACAAAATCATGATCACATACTGTGATAACAGTAGCTGAAACTGGTTCTGCTTGTTTGAATTGGCAATTATATAACTTGTATAACCTTAAATACAGTTCAGCTTTTCTTTCATGTTTTGTAAACCGCAAATGGCCTGAGTCTTTCTATTTTAATTCCTGACCTTGATTGCCTTTTTTTTTGCAAAGACCACATTTTTTGCCTTAATTAACATAAAGCGTTAACGACTGTCTTGACGGTAAACATGAAGACGGTACAGTGTTTTCTGTTTTGCAGAGAATCACAAAGATAGGATTAGTACGCTATGAATATTATGGCAACGAAATCGTTGAAAAGGGTGAAATTCTAACCCCACAGCTAAAACGCCTTATTACTGAATGAAACAGTAGTCTAATCCTCAACTGCCCAAATCAATGTAGTGAAAAAGTGTAGTACACCGTTGAGTAATATGTTAAGAAGGCGGCACGTTTTTTCTTTCTCTCTCCCCGCCTGCACCATTGTTTCGAGGAGTTAAACTTGCAAAACATTAGAAGCATGTAAGATATTCAAAAGATAAGTTACCAATTTTCTGTAGAATACTTCGAGTAATAAGCCTCACTAAATTGTAACAATTGTATTTCATTACATCAATAACTGCAGCACATTCTGAAAAAGTGAGCCAATTGTTCATATTTTAGGATAAGTATGTTTTGTAGTTGCCGTAAGATACCGTATTCAAATGAAGTTATTGAAAATGCTATCGTGTGTATAAATGTGTTAAGTAATTATAGTCCTCTGGAAAGGAAGCTTTGTCTTCATTACAGCTATTGCCAATAACTTTTGAATGTATGTTTTATTTTATCTGTTCTATCTCATCATTTCCTTTGGCAATTGCAGCCATAAAAGTTCATAGATATTATCAATATGTAATCAATGGCAATCAAAGCCAAAAAGAATGATAATAAACCACGTTATTAAACCTCTTATTAAACCTGTTGTTTCATTCTTGATTAGATCCTTAACCTATTGATCGAAGTATAACATCCAAGACAAAATGAGAGATAGGATGGATAGATAGATAGATAGATGGATGGATGGACGGACGGACGGACATACAGACAGACAGATAGAAAGATGGATGGACGAATGGACGGATACATGTAAATATGCAGCATTTTGCCTGAGGTTAGTAGGAAAAACTGGCAGGTAACCATGTGGTCAACATACGTACGAAAGAAAACAAGAATTTCGGGAATGCATATCGATTAGTAGGCCTATTGAGGATCTGCTTTCAATCAAACTTTAAGAAAGGAAAAGGTGTGAAGTTATCCAAAATGCTTTACGTGATATTGGTGAATTTTCCTGAACAACATATACCATTTAATGTGCAAGTGCAAGAATCTCGTGATTTTCTTCTAAGTTCTTTCAAATTATTTGTGGAAGATTTCAAAGCAGCACATTTTCGAAATGAAATAAGCAGTCAACGCTTTAACTCCTCCACATGTACCAGATTTAATGATAATTACGAAGGACATTCCCAGCATAGACCAATAGAGGTCTTCTCTGGCACAAATATTTACCAGCTTCATTCATGTTGTTTCATTTTTGCAAATATTATAGAGATAATTTGTTGTGAAAACGTAACAATGATGGTATTCTGTAAGTTAAAGCGTATAATTATTTTTGTTTGAACACATTGTTTGGCGAAAAACGTCAAATATTCAAACTTTTATCGCTATATTTATATATATATATTTACATATATGTATATATATATATATATCATATCATATAAGAACTCTTTTCCATAAGGTACTTAAAAACGAATATATTTCAGGATTTTTTTGGTGAACTTAGAAGAATATTCTCTGTAAGAACCTATATATCATTGGAAAGAGCAAAGATGGGGGATTTGAATGCATATTTTATTTTTGTAAACTAATCTCATTATGTATGCAAATATGCAAATTAGATGACGTCATACGATTTTTTCATAGAAAACCCATACATATCACTATTATTTTGTAATTTATGGTGCTAGAGATTGTTTAGCTTTCTTTTCTCTTTCATTTGATACCAAATTTGAGGGAATTAGACCAAAAATGAGGAAGATATGCCCATTTTTCTCTTGCCATACAGCCCACACTGAACTAACACACACTGACCTTTATGTGACCTCTACACAGAACGCTATGGCTCAGTGCACAGTGGAATGTAAACAACCTTGGATCTAAACAGAGCTGCGTGGGCTTTGTAAGGTAGCTCTAAATGGACATTTTAGTGAGTAGAAAAGTCGGAGGGGTGTTGTGGGTTATAAATTTTGATATTGGGAGGGGATTTTTGGGTCAGAAATGCATGTTTTGGGTCAAATTTTACGCATTTTTGAAAACTGAATATGTTTGGGCTTTTGAACCTCTCTAGCTCACCCTACCTTTGTCATTTATGCATATATGTTGGTATTTTTATGTAAGGAATCTTGTAACGAACATTTTGGTGTTTGAATGAAAAAGATTGGACGTTCCGTTGTTGAGTTATGAATTTCGGCGAGTTGTAGGTTTTGGGGGTAGAAATGACAACATGGTTAAAACTAGTTAGTACTAATTAAATTTGCGTCATGATCAGTCTTTTCCATAAAAAAATGCAAATATTGAGGGAATTTTGTCTGCAATTTACGTTTCTTCCGTAGAAGAAGTAGGAATTACCTTGATTGAAGGTGATACGTAGCAAATGAACTTTTTATTCGAGACAAAGCCAAATTTAAGCGCTACAATTATGAAATTATGATGCCTCACCAGAAAAAAAGTCGGATTTCGGAACTCCAATAAAAATTCGACGTTTTAAAAGATAAACCTGTATTTTTTTTTCTTTCTCCCGGTTGCAAGGTGTTTTGAAATAAATTTAGATGTAAAAAGCAGGTAACGCACATTGACTTTTTTCCTCATATATTTTCACTGAAAGTACAAGAACGTTAGTGTAATATAGGCATAGGATCCACACAAATGCTAGGCATATCTCTGAGTTCCATTCCCATATACGGGGTACAAAAATAAATACCTTCTAAAACAGCACTTATTTCGGTGTTTTCCCACCTAGACTTACCAACGCAAATCTGTAGATATAACTCCAAGTTTCATTCACATATACGGGGTAAAAAAATAATTCCCCTCTATAAAGAGCACCAATTGTCAGAGTTTTTTAAAGAATTATTCACACTTCTTAGCCTATTTCTGAGTTCCCTCCCATACGCAGGGTAAAAAAATAATTCCCCTCTATAAAAAACAATTATCAGAGATTTTTACAAGAATTATTCACACTTCTCAGCGTATCTCCGAGTTCCATTCCCATATACGGCGTAATAAAAAATAATTCCCCTCTATATAGAACACTAATTGTCAGAGTTTTTACAAGAATTACTTACACAACTTTTTAGCCTATCTCTGAGTTCCATGCTCATATACGGGGTAAAAAAATAATTTCCCTCTATATAGAGCACTAATTGTGAGAGTTTTTACAAGAATTACTTACCCAACTTTTTAGCCTATCTCTGATTTCCATTCCCATATACGGGGTTAAAAAAATAAATTCCCTCCCTGAGCACTAAATTGTCAGAGTTTTTTACAAGAATAACTCACACTTCTTAGCCTATCCCTGAGTTCCATTCCCATATATGGGGAAAAAATCAATTCCCCTCTATATAGAACACTAAATTGTCAGAGTTTTTACAAGAATTACTCACAGTTCTCAGCCTATATCTGAGTTCCATTCCCATATACTGGGTGAAAAAAAATAATTCCTTTCTATATAGAGCACTAATTGTCAGAGTTTTTACAAGAATCACTCACACTTCTCAGCCTATCTCTGACTTCCATTCCCATATACGAGTAAAAAAAAATAATTTCCCTCTATACAGAACACTCATTGTCAGGGTTTTTACAAGAATTATTCACACTTCTCAGACTATCAGTGAGTTACATTCCCATATACGGGGTAAAAATATAATTCCCCTCTATATAGAGCACTAATTGTCAGAGTTTTTACAAGAATTACTCACACAACTCCTTAGCCTATCTCTGATTTCCATCCCATATACGGGGTAAAAAAAATAATTCCCCAATATATAGAACACTAACTGTCAAGAGTTTTAACAAGAATTATTCACACTTCTTACCCTATCTCTGAGTTCCATTCCCATATACGGGGTAAAAAAAAAAAAAAAAAATAATTCCCCTCTATATAGAACACTAATTGTCAGAGTTTTTACAAAAACTATTCACCCTTCTTAGCCTATCTGTGAGTTCCATTCCCATATACTGGGTAAAAAAATAATTCCCCTCTATATAGAGCACCAATTGTCAGAGTTTTTACAAGAATTACTTAATACACAACTTTTTAGCCTATCTCTGAGTTCCATTCCCATATACTGGGTAAAAAAATAATTCCCCTCTATATAGAGCACCAATTGTCAGAGTTTTTACAAGAATTACTTACACAACTTTTTAGCCTATCTCTGAGTTCCATTCCCATATACGGGGTAAAAAAATAATTCCCCTCTATATAGAACATTAATTGTGAGAGTTTTTACAAGAATTATTCACACTTCTCGGCGTATCTCTGAGTTCCATTCCCACATACGGGGTAAAAATATAACTACCCTCTATACAGAGCACTAATTGTCAGAGTTTTTTACAAGAATTACTTACACAACTTTTTAGCCTATCTCTGATTTCCATTCCCATATACGGGGTAAAAAACAAATTCCCTCTATATAGAGCACTAAATTGTCAGAGTTTTTTACAAGAATAACTCACACATCTTAGCCTATCTCTGAGTTCCATTCCCATTTACGGGGTAAGAAAATAACTCCCCTCTATATAGAGCACTAATTGTCAGAGTTTTTACAAGAATTACTTACACAACTTTTTAGCCGATCTCTGAGTTCCATTCCCATATACCGGGTAAAAAAATAATTCCCCTCTATACAGAGCACTAATTGTGAGACTTTTTACAAGAATTATTAACACTTCTCGGCATATCTCTGAGTTCCATTCCCATATACGGGGTGAAAAAATAATTCCCCTCTGTATGGCACCAATTGTCAGAGATTTTACAAAAATTACTCACACAACTTCTTAGCCTATCTCTGATTTCCATTCCCATATACGCTGTAAAAAAATTAATTCCCCTCTCTATAGAACACTAACTGTCAAGAGTCTTTCAAGAATTATTCACACTTCTTAGCCTATCTCTGAGTTCCATTTTCATATACGGGGTGAAAAAATAACTGCCCTCTATATAGAGAATTAAATTGTCAGAGTTTTTAACAACTGTACAAGAACAACTCACACAACTTCTTGGCCTATCTCTGATTTCCATTCCCATATACGGGGTAAAAAAATAAATCCCCTCTATATAGAACACTAATTGTCAAGAGTTTTTACAAGAATTATTCACACTTCTCAGCCTATCTCTGAGTTCCATTCCTGTAAACAGGGTAAAAAAATAATTCCCCTCTACATATAAAGTACTTAATTGTCAGACTTTTTCAAGAATTATTCACTTCTTAGCCCATCTAAGAGTTCCATTCCCATATGCGGGGTAGAAAATTAAATACCCTCTATATAGAACACTAATTTGTCAGTTTTTTACAAGAGTAACTCACACTTCTTAGCCTATCTCTGAGTTCCATTCCCATATACGTGGTAAAAAATAACTCCCCCCTATATAGAGCAGAAATTGTCCGAGTTTTTACACGAATTACTCACACAACTTCTTAGCCTATCTCTGATTTCCATTCCCATACACGGGGAAAAAATAATTCCCCTCTATACAGAACACTAATTGTCAAGAGTTTTACAAGAATTATTCACACTTCTTAGCCTATCTCTGAGTTCCATTCCCATATACTAATTGTCAGTCTTTTACAAGAATTATCCACACAAACTCTAGGCGTATTTGTGAGTTCAATTCCCATATAAGGGGTAAAAAAATTAATTAAGCCTTAAAGAGCACTAATCTTATTTCTCAGTCTTTCATAAGAACTATCCCCAAATATTCTAGGCCTATATCGAGTTCCATTTCCAATTGTGACCAGTTTACTACTGTTGTAAGGTAACTTGACTCTACATGCCCTTTCCGTGCAACTAGTTATGCAAGAAAATCAACTTGCAATCGACTATTGCCAATTAAGTGAACATATTTCAACATTTTTTATAACACAATGGAGTAAGCTATGAAATGGGAGTTGGATGAATGAGATTCATTTCCACACTTCTAAAATATAAGATCTTCTAAATTTTGACTCAAGGTATACTTAAAAAGGGACAGTGATATTTAAAAAGCACCCAGGGACAAGGTTGGAAACATAACATCACGTGTAACATAATGATTACTGAGTGCACAAATACAGGAAGTGCATATTCCTTTCATGACATATCTCTCTCCATCGAATTGTAGTGGAAAGATTACAAGACTAACAAGTATCACTTAAGAAAACAACATGGTGCCCTGAACCACTGTTTGAACATATAATGCACAACAAATTTAAAAACACGTGCGTAAAATTAGAAAATGAAACTCAATAGAAAAACAGAGGTAAGAAATTAGGACAAGTTTCCTTTGTCAAAATGACAGTCACTTCTACAGGATGCACTAACAGCATAAAAATATACAGCTTATAATGTACAGGAAGTATAGAAAGTCTGGGATTTAGAAAGGCAGCAGGTACAAAGAAAGGCCCACGCTGACCATGAGAGTAACCAGAAGGCCAAAATACATTGAGGTTCCGATGGTGAAATGTTCCATTCCAAATAATACCATAATGTCTCATTCTTTTAGTCAGTGGTCAAATGCTAGGTTAACATGTTGAAAAATGTTGGGAAATTTTTGGTTTTCATCTCTGGTGACCCCAGATGACGATCTTAAATTCTTGGTACATTTTGCTTTTTGACCTCAGGTGACCCCATATGAAGATCTTGGGAATTCTTGCTTTTTGAACTCTGGTGACCTAGATGACCTTTGACCTTGAAGACAAAAGAAAAATGGGTTCTTCCACTGACCATAAGACATCCACATACCACTTATAAAATTTATCCAAGCCTTCTATCTTGAGATGAAGTGTTTTTAGAGTTTGACTCCTGGTGACCCCAGATGACCTTTGACCTCACTAAAAACAAGAGTGGTCTGCTTCTCACCATTACACATAGTAAGTATGATATCTGTCGACGCTGCATGCCTTGAGACATCGTACTAACAAGATTTTCAAAGTTTGACTGCTGGTGACCTCAGTGACCTTTGACTTCCACCGAAAACAATAGGGTTCTTTCTCCCAACATGGGGCATCTATGTACGAAGTTTGAGAACTGTCAGTTTCTCTTCTTGGGATATTGTGTTAACAAGCTAAGCCTCACAAACGCACATACACACATACATACACAAACTCTTTGATGAATGCATAGGTTTCTCTTATCATCAAAACCAATAATAATAAAACAAAAATATTATGACGAAGGGTAAGAAAAGTCATAAAAATATTAAGACAGAGCATAAGAAAAGTTATATTAAAATATTCAGACAGAGGATGAGGATACGAAAAGTCATCTTCATTGACTGCAAAGCTCATCATTATGTTGAAATACAGGTCGTGAATATTTATCTCAAACACTTCATATGTTACCAAAGTACATATGTACATATGGAACACACTGGGCACGCATGTTAAATCTTGCCTTAATACAAAAACATGTTCACATCACCAGAAATTGACTTTACAATCAGTTTCTTGGGTGACATTAAAACATAAACCCTGATAATGCACACACACTGTTCAACACAGTCTGCTTCCAATTCAAGCACGAAAATTGCACATTGCCAGATGGTATGAGGAAAAGAAAATGTAGCATTGGTTTAAGGTGACAGTTTGTAATGAAGACAGAACTGCAAAACCATTCAGAGAACGATTTGCATTTTCCATCTATAGTGATGCTCCGCACAAGCAATGGGGTAAGGGAAAACAAGCCAGTGAGCCACAACTGGGAAAAAGGCCGTGGTCGGCTCGACGTGAACCAATTGGTTGGAAACTGGGCCGTTAAACCTCATTTAACAATCTAACAACAATCCATCTATAGAAATACCACTCCGCATCATGTGTTATGATTCCTTTTCATTACATCATTCATCTCTCTATGGAAAGACTTTCACAAACATTTTAAAACTGACAAGCAACATCCATGTGGTGAAAAGCTTTGCATAGAGTGCTTGAAATTAAAAGGAGGATAGTAGTCACTTTGGAAACAATTCAAAACTTCATCAAAGAGAATAATAATAAAAGTATTTAATGACTCACTGTAATGGTGTATTGATGTAAAAAAAAGTATTAACCCTGTAAAATGAACTCTAAAGATATAGAAAACTTCAAGGTAATGAAAATCCTCCCTACTAAGTTTACTTCAAGATTCTCCAATATAAGAGAGAATTAACTGTACACCTCCCAGACAAAGCTGCTAAAGCTTCCACTGGGTTTCAATTGCTCAGGGCCATATATATACACACAACTGTAAGAGAGCAACTGGAAACACAATTGACAGCAAAAGTCATCATTGACCAACCAGAGATGAAGTATCCGTCACCAATTGCATATAGAGGAATATTCCTCTATATATTTCTGACATGACATTACAGGGCATTTCCATGTCAAGCAGTCCTCACTGCTCATAGCTACACATGTTAGAAAAGCTTCGGACAGACAAGAAAATTTATCTTTTTTTTTGGGGGGGGGGGGGAGGTATGGTAATACCTGCCCAAAGGAGAATTTGCCAGGTCAGATGCCTCTGATGCCATTTCATTGGCTTTATTCTGACATGTGAGTGTAAGATTTGTGACAATTATCACCTTTTAAAGCAGAATATTTATTACTCATCATGTTTGATGTTTTTTGAATCAGGTAACCTTTTTTGACACTACATACTCAACATGGGTTTTGATGACATCTTTTAACTATTCCAAGTTTAACCTTATAGGCTGACTTTAAGTTAAGAAATTGCTTCTCAATCGCTTTGACTCAAAATCACCATGTGGTCAGCCTATCACAGAGCTTAGGTGGAAAGATGTGACTGATATACTGTAAAAACGTCATGTGTACAGAGTACTCTGTCACACGTGTGACAGAAAACAAAACACAGCAAATATTTGAGTCAAGCCCGACATAATTTAACTGTTGCTTAAGTAATCTTCAAGTGAGAAATTCATCCAGATAATGACATATCACAATTCTGCTGAATAAATGTCTGTACTGTGTGGAAGGTTAAAGATTTTGTTGGTTGTGAACTACTCACAGAAAAGAAAAAAAGGAATATTCTGTTGAAAATTTTAAAGAGAACAATCTATCATATGCACTTCATATCAGTATCCTTTTCATTAATCAGGAGTTTTCATTGAAGTAATTTGCCATCACCATGTGGACCTCCAGATTACCAATATTACATTACACTGTTACAAAGTGTAAGTCTTGCAATGTTCATTCAATACAGACATGTTTTATTCCCTGCTTTAAATTATATTCACAATGTGTCAACATTATAAGGAAACACACATGATGTTCTGTTCACCTACATCTGTGACCACACATGCCATTAAAGATAAAATGCATGGCCCTCTTTATCCCTAGCGTCCTCAATCCCATTAAGAGGGTCCTGATTCCCACTTTCTTCCAAGAATTCTTCTCCAGCGTAATCTTCTCCACGGCCCCACCCCCCCCCCCCCCCAAGAATCCACTTGCCCATCATCTACTTCTACATCCTCCTCCTTCAAATCCTCCTCTTCCTCCTTGTCTTCTTAACAGTAACCCTTTGCAGAATCAACTCCAGACTGTCTTTCTTTTTCTTTTTTTGCCAATTAGCATCACCTACTCCCTCATGAAGGTGAATCCTGCCACATCTTCACTACAGGGCAGCATTGCAAGAGCACTTATATTAGACCAAAGCCTCTGGAAGTGTGACAAACAGAAAGAAAACTAAAATGCTTAGTACCTGCAGAAGCAGCATTCATAAAAGGCTTATGTGCATTCTCTGGAACACATCAAATTTCAAATAATAAATATGCTGTCCTTCCAATGTAATTGTCACATTGACACGCCTAGACTAGATATTTTCACAGCTGAAATGGTGAAATGCCACTGACACAGAATCACAAAAAGCTGGTGCATGGGAGAACAAATTCTTAACCAGAAAGCAAAAAAGGCTTAGTGATTCCTTGCCAAAAGGGGTGTGTTTTTACACTGAGGTTCATCTCTCAAATTTTTACTACTTGACTTTATCATTTTTTATGTTGTAACAATTTGACCTCTGCTGACCTCACATGACCTTTGAACCCCACCAAATATAACAAAAAAGAAAATCTGAAGTGTCTTGAAAGGGATTCAACTCCAATGGATCTTGGATCTTGAAAATTCTGCTTTTTGACCTCTGGTGACCCTAGATGATAATCTTGGGAATACTTGGGATATTTTGTTGTTTGACCCCTGGTGACTATCTTGGGAAATCTTGGAAAAATTTGCTTTTTTCACCTCAAGTGAACAATCTTGGGAATTGTTGGGAAATTTTACTTTTTGACCCTTGGTGACCCCAGGTGACAATCCTGGAAATTCTTGGGAATTTTGCTTTTTGACCTTTGGTAACCCAAGATGACCTTTGACCTCCACCCAAAACAATACAGGGATGGGCCTGACATACAAAAAAAATCACTGAACTTTTGAATGTGGTACGTAGTATACTGACGGCGAAGGCGTCAGTCTGAGCGTGAAGCGCGAACTCTTACGGGTGGGGTCCAGGGGCCCGCCTAAGGGCCCCTGGTGGGGTCCAGGGGCAATGCCCTGGCGGGGGTCCAGGGGGCAGCGCCCCCGGGAAGCTCCTGGATTTTTAAGATTTCACATAGCCTAAATGGGCTAATTGTTTATCATATTTTGATGAAACAAATAACAAAAGCACCCTACACTTAACATACTGTATAGCCTATGTGTTAAGGTTCACTAAGTTGGGTCAGCATTAATACCTTGTCTTTCCCAACACCTAGTTCATACCAACTGGCTTCTTTATTTCTTTGATCCAATGTCCAAGATTATTTTATGGCTCACTATTAAGTTTTAACACCATTCAACCTGCAGCACATTTTCGAGGATTTTTGCCTAGGCCTAGGCTTTAAAGTATAGGGCCTACCTACTAGTAAATAGTAGCCCTTTTTGTACATCAGAACATATGGCTAAGGAAAGTGCCTTGGCTGTGCTCTGTAATGTAAAGCACATTTAACTTTTAAGAGCCATGCCTTGCCTAGGCCAAAACTTCAAAGGCCAAACATTAGGCCTTGTTAGGTAAGGCCTAATTTAAGGCACCAATTCCTAGCTCTTTTGGTGAAAATTGGTACCAGTTTGTTATGAACTTCAAGCCAAATCCCAGAATGGCTGCCTTCTTCAGACCCAGAGACCTGTCAGCCTGTGAGAGTATGGGCTTGGCTCAATAGCAGTGCACATACATAACCTATGTTAGGATAGTGTAAGAAGGTAGGCTAGGCCTAATGGCAATGCCACTAAGTTAGTGACAGATATATATGAACAGAATATGCACCCAGCCTTAAACCTTATAAAGATGTAGGAAAGGGCGCAGTTGAGTATTTTGTACATGCCCTGTGAATATACAAGCTTTGATTACCTTTGCAGACAATCGTCCTGTTCAGTGCCTAACAAGCTACGTTGTAGTATAAATTTAGTACCAAGCACGTATATCGACTATAGCTGCAGTGTGCACATCTACACACTTGCATGTACAGACACAGCCAGTACCAATGGACGTACGTACATGTATACAAAACTTGCACTAAATCAGTGCATTATAATACTGTATGTACTAGGTATATGGAGTGGACATGACTGTTTGCTTCCACTTTTACTTTCCACTTTCAAGCAGCACACTACAGTATGACCTAGGAGCTATGATATGACAAGGAAAAAGGGTATCGTAATTAAACATGTGGACTATGCATTTCTAGCTGCAGTGACATGTAAACAAAATATGTGGAAATACACATTTTACTGAAGACACTATGCTGTTTCACTGACATCTTATGATTAAATCATGTGCCGTTCCCATTTTCAACTTCACATTTTTTCGCGGAAATGAAAATGCAAAATAGCGGAAGTTGGAAAAAAATCACGGAAATCCGCGAATTCGCAGAAAAAGCTCATGCCTGACAATAGGCTTTTTCCTACATCATGACAAATCTATATACCAAATAAGAAAAGTGTTGGTCATTCCTATCTTGAGGTATTGTGATTACAAGCATTTCAGCTTTTTACCTCCAGTGACCTCAAATGACCTTTGACCTTCACCAAAAACATTAGGCTTCTTCCTATCAACATGACAAATCTATGTACAAAATATGAAAAGTGTCGGTCATTGCTATCTTGAGATTTTGTGTTTACTAGCCGTTTACAAGGTTTTCACAGTTAAATGACCTTTGACCTCTACCAAAAAGAATAGAGTTCTTCCTCTGTTCATGACAAATCTATATAGGCCATTCCTATCTTGACATGTTTTTGGTCTTTGACCTCTGGTGACCTCAAATGACCTCTGACCTCCACCAAAAACAATTCCGTTCTTTCTCCCAACATGACAATTCTATATACCAAGTAGGAAAAGTGTCAGTCATTCCTACCTTGAGATGTAGCGATTACGAGCTTTTCAGCTCTTTACCTCCAGTGACCTCAAATGACCGTTGATCTTCACCAATGACAAATCTATGCACCAAATATGAAAAAGTGTCGGTCATCGCTATCCAGAGATATCACAATTACAAGCCATTTACAAGGCTTTCTTAGTTTAACCCTACGGTGACACCAGATGACCTTTGACCTCTACCAAAAACAATAAGGTTTCTTCTCAACATGACAAATCTATATACCAAATATGAAAGTGTTGGTCATTCCTATCTTAAGTGGGGTGGGGTGGGGGGGGGGTGCGGGGCGGGGGGGGGGTGGGGGGGGGGGGGGGAGGGGGGGGGGGGGGGTGGGGGGGGGGGGGGGTGGGCGGGGGGGCGGGGGGGGGGGGGGTGTGGGGGGTGGGGGGGGGTGGGGGGGGGGGGGGGTGAGGGTGGGGTGGGGGGGGCGGGGGGGGGTGGCGGGGCGGGGGAGGTGGGGGGGTGTGGGGGGGTGCTGGGGGGGTGTAGTGGGTGGGGGGGGGGGGGGGTGGGGTGGGGTTGGGGGGGGGGGGAGGGGACACGGCAGTTTGTTTTAGTAACTTCTGGTATGCTCTAGCAGCCGATCGAGGACACGTTCTCGCCTCGCCCGTAGGCCTACGAAAATCTGGGGACTGAAACTATCTATTGTTCAAACAATGTGTCTTACCATTAGTAAAGATTTTATATCCACAAAAATGCTTGTATGATCCAACTTACATCCGATTAAATCAATCCAGCCTCGTCAATATGGCGGATGTTATAACACGTTGACTAACTTCGATATAGCCTACAGAAGCGCTTCTCAACCGGTGGGCCGCGGCCCCTAAGAGTGTTATCAAACGACAAGGAGCTGTACTCTGGCACTGACTGCTCATGAAGTGCATTACAGACAGCTTGTAAAATGTCACTTGTTTTCAAAACATAATGCAAGCCCGTTCTCCAGGGTTCAAAAAAATATTTCTTAGAATCTGTCAATCATAGAACACTTTTGCACATTTGGGTCAATGACCATATGTTTTTCTCACGGCGGTTCTTTGATCATCCACCACGAGTAGACGCGATTGGTAACTGTCCTAGACATTGCGGCGCTGTAATGACCTGACTAGACCTTGTCCTATATTTGCAGCTCTATCGGTACCGGTAACGTATTGCCCACCGAAACGAGGTTAATTATTGTTTGCGTAAATGTGACCAGGCCCCGACAAAACTTCTCGACTCCCATCGGCGAGAAATATTTTCACTGTTGTTGTTTTTTTTTTGTCATTTTGACGCCACGGTAACATTAACAGCCTGGAGACTGATTTCTAGAATGATCGGGGCAAAAGGTATTTGCTAGTCAATATGTGAGAAAGTAAAACCCTACACTGGCTCCTTGAGTGAATGCATCTGCACGCGGGGTGGGGGAAGTAGTACGTACTTCTCAGCCATGGACGTAAATCCCGGGGGGATGGGGGATATATCCCCAACATTTGACTAGGGGATGGCCCAGTAATCACTCCCCTTCAATGTTTCAGTCTACTGACCATTTATTAATGTAACAATACACGAAACTATTCTGATCACAACACTTTCCGAAGAACAAAGATTCATCCTTACATCTTCAAACATCTGTGGGGACCTCGCATCAATATGGGATCTTTCAATCTACTGTAATATGTAGAAACGATGTAGAAGGTTGAAAGTACGTATCAGCCGTTATACATTTTTCAAAATTTTTTACCAGAGCTTCGCAGTCGCGCTGAGCATTATCCGTATAGATGGTGATTGTTAATACACTTATGACGAAAACAGCACTCTGTAACGCTCTGATTAGTCCTTTACCCTTTTTTGCTACACCTGTCTGGGACGGTCTAATATCACCTCCCGCGGCATGCACCTATACGTTTCCCTCCCTCGCATTTTCCATTGCTGGCATCTGTTCGTCCGGATTTTAGTTCGAAAGTAGTAAAACTACGATAGTTGTAAAGTGTTCGGCGTCATACCCCACCAGGGGCCCTAAGGCGGGCCCCTGGACCTCACCCGTCATGGGCTCGCGCGTCGCGCACGCCGTGCACCATTTTAACATTTGCGATAGTTGACCCCATCCCCCAAAGTTGAAAAGATATCTACGCCCTGTACTCAGCCCACCTTCTCAACTGAGCTGTTGCCGTCTACGTAATTTTCTCGTCCACAAGGGGAGGGGGAACCCTCCCCTTTGAGAAATTATTACGTGTCCTTAGATGCATTCTGGTGCTGTATTTTTCAGCTTTTGAACATTATCAGGTATCGGCGAGAGGGAGAATATTTTTTTCTTCTATCTTCACTTATCCAATTTGGCTGTTTCACATGTAATACTATTAAAATCAAATTATCCCTCGGTGAACTTTCCACTTCGAAAGACTGCGCTTTAGTGAGCAACTCGGTGGGACAAGCGACCAAATCTACGTGTGCTTATTTCTTTGGACTTAAAAAGATGTCTTGTGCTTGTACAGAACTGGTAAGCCACAATTTTTACTGTTCGGTTTTCCTGTGAGAACTTTCGAGAAGTCCCCTGACACCTGGAATATGCATTCTGCCTTACGTGCACGGATACATATTGTACATATATCAATGTACGGTATTCCGGTGAAAACTTTCGAGAAGTCCCCTGACACCTGCAATTTTTCTGCCTTGCGTGCACGGCTACATGTACCGTTAGTACATGTACCAATGTACGGTAATGGTGAGAGAACTTTCGGGAAGTCCCCTGACACCTGCAATATTCTGCTCACGTGCACGGCTACATGTACATGTAGTACATATACCAATGTACGGCATTCGTGAGAGAACTTTCGAGAAGTCCCCTGACACGGGCACCGCATGCATGAGCTGATGGACACTGTCATTTCAACTAATTAATTTGAATACTTCGTAGCATTGTGATAACTGTATCACTGCACTGGAAGTTCCCGCCGTACATACCCAGCTGGACCAGCTAGCTGTAAATACCTGCACACGAACTGTACTGTTTTTGCATATGCGAAGTTTGGCCCATGCGTGTCTGAAACATGTTCTAGCACATACACACGCAGCATATAACTAGCTTAACCGTATTAGCAGCTCGGTATAATGCTGAACAACATACCTTGGGTCCTCAGGGACCGTCTCCACGTTCAGCTCTTGGACAGTCAAAACATTTTCAAATTCACTTGAAACCCAAATCAGGATAGTTCCATCTTTACATCGCGATAAATTTTGGCAAAAACTGAGCCTATTCATAGCAATTACCTGGTGGAATTACAAATTCACGGAAAGGGCCATGGTTTTAGTCAAGGTTAACTGATCTAGGCCTAACGTTTGGTCTTTCTCGGTAAGGGAAGGGTGGAAGGAGAAAGGTCTGGGTGTAAAGGAGGGGGAAAGATTGAAAAGGTAGGCTCATACGGCGCGAAGACCTCTTCTATGAATTGGATCGATCAGCTGGGCACTCTGGATATAATTGGAATATGTACGGTGCTTATTTCGTTGGACTTAAAAAATGTCTTGTGCTTGTACAGAACTGGTAAGCCACAATTTTTTACTGTATCTGGTAATTTCAAATTTGCCGTTTTTTAGTTTTAATCGGTTTCGGAAACTGTTCGTCTCCGATAACGGCGGGCGGGGCATTTTTTTTTTTTTTTCAATTTCAGATTTACTACTTCATATGCTTTGAAAACTTTACCCTTGGGGCTAGTAAAAGTAGGTCTTCAGAAATCTAAATTGTTCGGGATTGCGTGTGTTTGGAGAAAACAGGCTAAAATGTGTTAACGAGGAGAGATTGGGTACCAGGCACGGGGCTTCATAGTTTAGTTTTGTGAAGACCATTTTTAGTCGGAAAATATTTTTTACGGCACCCTATTTGTACTTTAATAGTATTTTATCATCCATCGGGCAATTGGGTATGTCTTACTTTACTGGCGGACTTAAAACTAAGAAAAATTGGCCCTGCACGCTTAAGAAAAGGAAAAAAAGCTGTTAGCAATAGCTTATTTACTATCGAAGTGATTACGATTAAAAACGCTCTATAGGGGAGATATGAATAGTTGAAAATGTTACGTTTGGGTTTAGTATCATAGGCTTGCGCCGCTAGGTTGCGCTTGTGTTGGAGTATCTCATCATAGACCTATTATCATTGATTTTAATTGTAAAGTATTAAGTTGTATTTTCTTTCCTTCTGTGACTTCAAAATACGAGGGTGATCATCACTAGTAGAACCGAGTAGGGCAGGAAAGGGGGGGGGGGGGTTGTACGTGCATACAATAGCAAGATAATTTTATAGCGAATTCTACCTTGGAAGTCCCTTCCAACAAGTGGGCGCACATTCAGTCTTGAAGAGCAATCCTGTAGCTTATGCATGATTTCTGCTGTGGGGGTGGCAGTAGGAGACGGAGGAGGAGAGAACTTGTCCAAACTATAGGTTGCTGTAATCGTTGGTTCTCAAGCTGTGGTCGCACCAGCGGGCTGTTCGCGGGCCGCGGCAGACAACTCTCCACTAGGGCGGCATGCCTCAGTGTCTGTGATCTTTCTACTCGTGGTAGATGATCAAAGATACAGCCGTGAGAAAAACATGGCCATTAACCCAAATGTGCAAAGTGTTCACGTCTGATTGACAGATTCTGAGAAATTCTTGAACCCTGGGAGAACGGGACTTGCATTTATATTTTGAAAACAATAGGTGACATTTTACACCAGACACGCGGCGGTAGTCTGCGCTGTGCTGTATGAGCAGTCAGTGCCAGAGTACAGCTTCATATGTTGTTGTACTAGCACTGCAAGTAAGAAAATGACTCTAAAACAAAGACAAATTTCATACAACTCGGCAAACGCATTTATTTTCGTTTAGAGCTTAGTCCACAGTGATCTTCTGGGGATCGGGTAAAAATCATGAAGCGCAGTACAGCATGGGCAGTATTTCCTTAAAACTCTTGTAAAAAGTCGGCAACTGCCTGATTTATTGGCAGTGCTTTTGAAATTTGTTCGCAACATATCAGGCGGGAAAGTCACGAAAAACGGCATTTGCGCTTCCAAAGTGTTCAGTTAGTGTTGTGTAGAAGTACCAAGTACAAGTGTGAGAACAGTCAGAACACAGAATAATTGAAGACTCCTGTTTGATATCGGTAGTTAATTTTTTAAATTCGCCCGAAGAAAATGTTGCCGTTAATCATGTAAATACTGTACCAATGCGAAGTCCGAAATATCGGCACAGTTGCAACTTGATTCAATTTCAATCAAAAGCTCGCATATTCACTTGTGACTCCAGAATAAAGATTGGTCAAAAACTTTTCAGTGCTAGAGGAAGTGTACAGCCACAATTTTAATTCTCTTATTATATCTGGACACAATAGAATCATGTCCGCGTAGACAATTAAGCGTAGACGGATTATACGGCGTCCAAGTGAAGTAAGTCTCTAAAATAAGTAACGGCAAAATGCGGGCAAATTCTCGTGTATGAATCACTTTGCCGCATCGGAATTAGAGGGAATGAAATGGCAGACCATCATTTTAGCAGAATTGTCGGCAAACAAGATAAATGAGTATATTGCAGTTTTATGTTCTTCCGTTATTTATTAAAAGATTCATTAAGTTTTTAAACCCTTAAAGATATTTTCGAACATGCCAAGAAATTTCTGAAACATTTGCAAAAATTCTAGATGATTTTTAACAAATGTCCGATGAACTTTTTTTTTTGGATGACGGGAATTTTCGGAATTAAATAGCAGTTTTATGTTCTTCCACTTCTGATCAAATGATTCATGATGTTTTCTAGCGCGCAATAATATTTTGCAACATGTCAAAGAATTTTCGAAGGTAAGAAACGTTTTTTGAGTGTTCTAGATGATTTCTAACAATGTCCGGTACTTTCTCTTTAACGGCGGAGATTTTCGGAAGTAAATTGCAGTTTTATGTCTTCCATAAATTATTTATCAAAAAATTCATTATTAAGTTTTTCAACGTGCAAAAATATTTCCGAACATATCAAGAAAGTTCCGAAACATTTTCTTGTATTCTAGATGACTTTTAAGAAATGTCCGATAGTTTTTTTTTTTTTTTTGATGACGGAAATTTTTCGAAGTAAACATCAGTTCTATGTGTAATCCGTTATTAATCAAAGGTGCATGAAGTTTTTAAACGCGCAAAAATATTTCGGGACTTGCCACAAAATTTCCAAAACATTTTTGAATATTTTAAATGATTTTTAACAAATGTCCGACATTTTCTTTTTAATGACGGAGATTTGGTAAAGCAGATAGCAGTTTTGTGTTCTTCCATTATTTATTAAAAGATTCATGAAGTTTTAAAACGCGCAATAATATTTTCGAACATGGAAAAGATTTTTGAAGATAAGAATCGTTAAGTGCTAGTGATGCAGCCTGCTGCTGGCTCGCGGCTGGGCCATATACAATCCATGTAAACCTAACGCAGCTATCGCAAGTAGCGCTCGCAATGTTGCCGTACCGTTTTCGATGTATGTGAAAAAGCCGATGCAATTCGTGTACCATGTTTCTTCTAACGCAATTAACGATAGGATCGTTACTTGGAGAGTAGCTTGCAGGTGCGGAAAGGCATAACGCTAGCAACGATGCACGTTGGTAACGGAAGTATCGATAATTGCGTTACCACAGGTTCAATGCTAACGCAACTATCGTTAGCAAACGGAATTTTCTAACGCTTAACGCTACTAACGTCCATTTTATTCTGAGCTGTACTGTACATAAATTTCTTCTTTCAAACCTCCAACACCCATTAGAGAATGAGTCTGCATGTTAGGCAAGTCACAGAGGGAAGACAGATGCCCCTCCTGAATTCAGTAATGTCACAGCTTACAATGTCTTGAAGGCTGGGCCTATTTCACAGCATGCACTTTTACCCTTCATTTTTGTTGAGGAAGGGGAGGGGGAAGGACAAGGGGGAGGAGGAGGAGGGAGGAGAAGGTGGTAAGCTACGTAAGTGTAGGAGAGTAGCTAAAGATTTTCATATCAGAGGAATTCTGCATAATATGCAAGTACTTACTCTATGTCACATCATATACATGTATTCTTTCAACCTCTCACTATTTCTTCATGAGAATGGGTAACTTAGAACCTATGTAGGGGAGAGGGAAGTTTTATGTGCTCTTGCAATTAAAAATCATCTTTCTTATCACACATCAAACCAGGCCCCATCCCTCCCCCCCCCCCCAAAGCCAGCACTGCTGACCAACCGCCCCTTAGAAAATTTAAATGTGCAAACCCCTGAATGAGTAATCAATTGTTACCTGTATAGACGACATCACTGCATAACCCAAGTAACTGAAATCTGGAAACACTTTGTAGTCATAGCCAATACGAGGACGTCTTCCATTTGGAGTAAAACCACTCTCGATCTCAAACCTGATTTGATGGAGGCTTGGGAAGAAATGGAGTTGGGCTGGTCTAAGGGTTAACACAATAAGAAAAGAACATAGATTTAGGAAGTGCATTTACAGGCAAAAGCATTTACACATATATCTTTTACGCTATGTGTCAAACTTCAGACACCATGAATGTTTGGAAAAAGAATTCTAGGCCATTTTGTCTTAATTTTGTTGCACACTTTAATTGTGGTTGCAAAAATTTGAGGTTACAGTTTTATACACAATACAACTTGACTGGAAAATACTCACTTTGATATTCAATATTCGAATAAAAAGGTACATAAAATGGAGTCAATGCAATGACCATTTGGGGGGGGGGGGGGGGTAGGGGTTGGAGTAAGGACAGGGGAGACAGGGGAAAGCTGAGTGCAGAAAAGGGAGAGAGGGACACACTGACAAATTCAATAAGAGTGGGCAACCCATGCTACGATGAATATAAGACACTTCTGGTACAGATGGTCTGCTAAACTTTAAACCATACTTCCCAAGAAAGGGGACAATGAGACAACCCTTTCAAGGGTACAGAGTATCTTGTCATTCATATTGAGAAAGTTTTTTGCTCTTCTTAGAGATCAGATATATACAAGTTTACATTCATGAGGTTCAAATTAAATTACTTAAGAAGGAATTAAGGAACGAAATACTCACCCTGAACAGGCCCTTCCTGTAACACGAGGACGACAGAGACACTGACCAGTGTTCTTATCACACACATTGCTGATAGAGCCACCTACATCACAACCGCATTCTGTAAAAGAAAACAAAATGAACACCTGAAAACTTGAGCACACATCGTATCAAGCCAGAGCAGCATACACATTTCAAGGTAAGCATTTTCCTTAAGCTGTAATGGTTAAGGGATAAGGGAAAAGAACTTATGGTAAAAATGTTTATCCCAACACATCAGGACCAAAGGTAGTTTGGATAATGGAAAAATTCTGATGAACAGGGTTTCAGGCTTTGCTTCAAGTATGGTACATTAAGTCCCTATAACAATGCGTGACAAAAATGTTTCCCAAGTAATTTTGAAATTACTGAAAAAATTACAAAAAAAGCCCCAAAATATTTATTATTTTTTATGTGAACAATGACAAGACAATTTGGTGGACTTCTAAAACCCAGACATTTTTTTTCCCAAAATGTGATTCCACAGTCCCCTGAATTACCAATGCTTTGTACAGACTAATTGTGCGCATGTGCTGAAGAGAAGCTCTAACGATCTTGACAGGCATCAAGTATGTATTCTGCATAGTTGTCCACAAATATTGGGGACACATGTAGAAGACTCTTAAACGACCATTCATGTTTTCGTACAGTCCACTGTTGTAGTACAAAGCTCACTACAAACTTACTTTTCAGATTTACTGAAACTAGGTGTAACATTATCCTACTGTATACTATACATGGGATATTGAGTTTTAACAACTGGTGACTTGCAGAACGAATTTCAAAACAATCGCATATAAATTTTCTCCCAAACTTGACAGAGAGTTAGAAATTGTTGTCCATACCCAAATAAGATGACTTTTGCCGGCTTGTAATGCACTGAAAAGTTGGTAAATGCTACCTTAATTGTGTTGAATAAAAGTCTTGGCAAACTCACAAGGCCAGTTTGGATAAAGGGGGTTTTGGATAAACTGGGTCCAGATAAACAGGGTTTTATTGTACTCCAAAAAGGGGTAACAACCAATTTCGGCTGTCCAGCACTTAACACCTAATCTCAAGATACTAACAATGCAAAATTAAGCTCTGTGCAACACAAAGAAAAGAAAACACAAAAAGTGGGTGGCAATTTGAGGTGGCAACAAATTCTGTAGAGAAAGTATTTAACATACCAACACAACCAAATGCATTTCCTGCCTCCAATCTGTAATAGCCATCTTTACATTCCTCACACCGTCGTCCATCAACTGCAGGCTTGCACAGACACTGTCCAGAAACCTAAAGGAAATCATTCATTAATGTTTAGAAGTTTATGGCAATGTCATCTCTAGGCAAAAAAGACCCTTTCTTTTTGCTTAAATCTGTTAAATATTTTTTATCATTATTACTTACTTTTTATTTTGTTACTTAAATGTTTTTCACGAAATTCAATTATCTCACCTTTTCATTTCTCTTTCATTATGTACATGCAACTGACTTTTAGTGCAGCATTAAAAAGGAACTAAACACATTTTCAGGATCTAAACACATTTTCTTACTCTTCTTAACTTAATTTATCATAATGTTCATTTCATGTCATTTAAAGTTGTTCAAATTTGTAACAAATAAAAGTGCTTCATCTGGTAGCATGACACCCGACATTGTCTACAAAGTTATTATAGACATCAATAACCAAAAGTCTCTATTTCAATTACTACAAGTTGTGTTTGTGTCAAAGGATGGCTGTCAATTCTAAGGAAGTGATAGGTTTAATTCTGTTTAAAAAATGACACAATCTTTGATATCTGAAAGGTAAGTTTGGGCTGGCTCAGACTTGGCCTCAGTCTTCTCACAATTCCCACAGACCTAAAGCTACCAGTTCCCAGCAAGGATGCCTTAGTTTTCAATTTTGATGAGAGCATTCCACATCAGTCTTCTAGAATCCATAGACTCATATTTTCAGAAACGATGAAGGAATCACTATTTAATGGGAATGCAGCCAAAAAATTAGGTTGGTAATACTACAATTGCCCTTCAATAAAACTAACCTGATCACAGTGAGCCAAACCAGAAACAGTTCCTGCTACAAAACAGTTACAGGCTTCACATCCATCAGGGTTACTACGAGCCAAGTTGAAATACAATGGAGCACATGAATCGCAAGCTCTGCCTACCACATTGGCCTTGCAGGTACAAGCACCCTGAAATAGGAATGGTTAGTTAGTTCCATTGATGGTTGTTATGGCATTTATTAAAGCAATTATTGAACTGGTTCCAGTATCCCTCTTTCTTCAACTGGTTTTCCAGTGGCATAATAAATGGTGAGTGGATTCTTCCCCCGACCTTTCCCTACCCCAAAGTGACTTGGCAAAACGAACAGTTTTGCTAATGAATTTCCCCTCCCATTGAGCAAACTGTTTCCCAATGTTCCAGCATAATATAGAGGAGATAAACAAGATCTTACCCTGCTTCATGTAATTCCAAGTTAAAACTTCAGGGATATAAGAAAAATGTCACGCAACTTCAACCCCTTTTTTGTGCCCTTTATATTTTAAGCTTTTAGACAGGCTACACCAACATCAAAAATACCAAAGAGGCCACTTTCAGAAACAAAATTAAAAGTTGAGCAGAATTAAAGCATCATAGGAGATGTATAACATGTGTCACTTCTGGCATATTGACTAATAGGCAACTTCTGAATTTGGCAGTGAGGAATTTCACATCGCAAAGCAATGCCAGGTTCGTCACTGCACAAAATATGATGTGCCAATTCTTAAGCACAACAATAAGGGGACAACATGTCATTCGTTAGTTACATCAAGAACTTTGTATCTCAAGTGCCATTTCAGTGACACTATAAACCAAGTTCTAGGGGGTTTTTTTTGGGGGGGGGTGGGGGGATTTTGAGTAACAACGTTTAATGCAATACCTGTGTTTGACCACATCTACCCGTTGGACGTCCTGACCTCTCCACCACCCCTGCAGGGTTACAATTGCACTCCTCACAGTTAGGGTAGTTGTAGAATCCTTCTGCACACATGTCACAGGTTCTTCCCTGATAGCCATCACGGCAGGTACACTGGCCATTCTGTTCATCACAAACGATACTTCTTGAACCACTCCTACTGCAGTCACATGCTGAAACACACAAAAATGCACAATATATTTGGATTATAGATAGAATACAATTTTGAGTGCACTAGCTCAGTCTTCCATGAGACTAACTGGGAATTCAATCATACAGCTCTGAGGACATGATATAAACCAGGGGGCAGGATTCACTAACATTTGCAAAAGTTCTTATATAAGTCAAATCCTTAGCAAAATATTTACACAGTTTTTGAGAACAAGTTTTCTTTGTGAACAGGAACCAGCCAGGTCCTGAGGTGGTAGAGTAGTTTATACTGCTGTGCATCTGAGTTACAAAGGTTTTGATCTGAGAACCTGCACATTCCCAAACTTAGCTTGCCATCAAAATTAGCTGCCCTGCTGACAATGCCAGTCTCACATCAGTTTGAAGTGCCCTCAAGCATACCAGTATAAACAGTATAAACAAGCCAGCTTGTTTTGGCTTCAGATGTGATATCCATGTAACAAAGAACCTTTCCACCTCTTTCAAAAAGTAATGTTATGACAGAGATGTGTAACTACTCAGGACCTTTGGTACCACTACTATGTAGACAATCTCCTCCCTCTCCTCCCCCCTTCCCCAGTGTCATGAAGACAACCTCCCCCTCTCCCCCTCCCCCCTTCCCTTCACCAGCCCCACTCACCTCCACTGTTTTATAAAGTAATTTTCCTAAAGTGCCCAGGCCGTTACATAAAGACAGCACTAGATTTAGACACCTTTCTGCTGTAGATTTTATGGAAAGGGTCTCACCAAAGGTTTCTTCAAAGTATGTAGGTAAGAACCAATTCTCATGTAAGCTTCCTTAACAAACTGTAGCACTCCTCTTATGAAGCTATTAAATTTAGAGAATTGGCAGGTTAGAGACAAAATACCATCATGATTCCAACCAAGGATGTCTGTGTCATATCCTGCTCTAAGGGAAAGATAAGTAAAAGTGGTAATTTAATGTGATGGGACTTCATTCCAAAATGACAAAAGGTCACAAACTTTACTTTTGTTTTGTACAAATGTCTGTTGTCTGGTTTTCTCTGAATGGTAGCAAACAACTCTGTCTGGAAGATTGGGTATAAAGTATGAGCTTCCCTGTCAACCAACCTATGATGTGAGACATCATAGGTTAAAGGATTGGGGCAATTATGATATTTGTTTGCTGTGTGTCTGGGGAAAACAAACTTGTCATCTTTCCTTTCCAGTGTACACAGCAACTGAAATACACTATCACTTGGTCTTTGCTGCTAACACATAAACAATCCAGTACTTCTGTAAATTCCTGTTTTACCATCTCCAGCACAGAACTAGTCTGGCTGCACTCCATGGTGTAACCACAGTGTTTATTCAAATAGGGGAGAGGGAAGGAGAGACACCATGAATTTGAGAAGTACACACAACATATACCTACATGTAAGCATATGTATTTGACTAGGGACACCACCCACCCCCTCCCTTGCTTAAAACTTACTTTACTTTGATCTGATTTTCAAACTAAGCACATCTGTTCAAGAAAATTTAGAGAATACTTCACTATTTCAATCTGAAACATTGTACATTAGAAACAGTATTCTATGCATCTATCCTCTTTATATGAGAACTGGGGATGTGACAATTATTTATGGTCCTTATGGGAAAGAAAGAAGGAAGAGTGTGTCTCCAAAAAGAATGTATACAGAACTCACCCAAGCAATCTGGGTATCTGTAATAACCATCTGCACATCTATCACATTTGGCTCCAGAGAAACCAGTCTGGCAGTAACACAGACCATTTTCTGAACAGCCTTCATACTGTGACCCTCTGGTATCACAGCCACATTCTGCTCAAGACAGACAAAAAACATGGAAGTCAAAATACAGAAAGATATGAAAGTTTACGAAACTTTGCATCACTATGAAGAAACACTAGTTCCATTACATCCTCATACCACCGAGGCTCTGAGTAGCCAGGAAACTATCCACATCAATCATCTGCTGGTTTAACAAACTGGCACTACAGGGTAATTATTAAAGGGAAAATGCAGTCACTCTAATATGAATTTATAGTTTACCCTGGTATCCTTATTCTTGAATGGCCCTTTTTAACCATATACCAATCTTTTTTCTTATGTAATTGTTACATCCATGCAGGAGACCTTCTTGCTTTTCCAAGTTTGAAAACATTGTAAGAGAAACAATGGTATTTAAATTTGTAAGATTTAACTGATGTTTCAAAACAAAGTGTGTGGCAACTGCTTATTTAAATACAATACACCTGGAAACCCATGGCAAGCAGAGAAAAACTTCCATGGCTGTTGTTCTCTCACTTCACACTTCAGGAATGATAACCTAATCTGGTCACAGAATACCTGAGTAAAGGTGGTTTTACCCATGGTGGATTAAGCAATATACATTAAGCCTAAGGGATCGAACACAAAATGTATGTCCACAGTGTGCAATTATCTGTTAATGTTGCTAATAAGAAAGTGTCTTAAAACTGTCAGAGAACCAGTAACTTTAGCTAAAGGGAAACATCATTCAATTACTTTGTAATTTTAACAGCTAGACAAAGGGAGACTTTGTTTTAAAATATTGTAAGCATAAACAAGAATTGTTTAGTCTGAATTTGCATAAATATTGTGATATGTAACCCCCCCCCATGCAGAGGTATCAACATGTAATGCCACACACATATTACCTCTGAAATTTGTTGAACTGCCAGTATCTGCCCAGCTGAACTTGTGAAATGATTACAAAACACTTGTACTTAAAGGGAGAAAGCAGTCACCGTCCAAGTTTATTTTCAAAACTGCTAAAACGTACAGTCTCCTCTAATTTTCATTACAAATAATGCATCTTTCATTATTTTTCTGCACAAAAAGATTGAATATTGAAAGTAAACCAAAGAGTTATTCTGCATAAATTAAACAAAAAAGTAACAAAAATATTGTCACATGATAGATAGGAACCATTCTTGAATTGGGATGAAAGGGTACATAAATTCAAATTAAAGGTTAAACTTCTGTAACATTGCCCCCTGATCTTTCAACAATTAAATATTCTTTCATTAATATCACAAGTATGTTTTTCATAATATCCCACACGGTTTGTAACATAAATGTTAGCATATCACAGGCGTAACACCGAGTCACCTAGTGTAACACTTCTCAATTCAATTCAATTTTAATAAGTTGACTAATTCTAAAATGTATGTACCTCACCAGCAAAGAGTTACGTTAACAATACCTTGGCTTAGAACACATTCAATGGACACCAGAAGAAATTATGATTCGCCAAAGTTGGGAAATATTCACAACACAAGTTTTCAAGTGAGTATAATCAAACTTGTTCTGATTAAGCAAACCACAATATTCAATATGAACGATTGCATTTGCAGTGTTAAATGAGAACTTACCGTCGCAGTTAGGATAGCCAAAGTACCCTGTTGCACATCTGTCGCAGTATGAACCTGCAAAGTTGTCCTTGCAAAGACATGTTCCAGTAGATTTATCACAGACATCATCTGTAACCCCATCAGGACTGCAGGCACATTCTATAAGATGAAAATCGTTGCATTACATTACATGGTACTAATGTTAGAAGGATTCAAAGTGTACCTAAAGTCTAAAATTTCAAAAATATATGAAACAAAGATTAAAAAAATGCATCCAAATGCTTCAACTCCCATATTCACAGGACATTCCTGAGCGGATGCGGATATATAAAATACTGAAGTGTATTCACTCAATTCAAAATGGTAGATTGCACAATAATCACAGGACATTCCTGAGCGGATGTGGATATGTATATAAAATGTTGAAGTGTATTCACTCAATTCAAAATGGTAGATTGCGCAATAATCTGTGATGTCATTCTTGTACTACTCATTTACCGTCTTTGTTTTTCTTTGTTTTTTCGAAAGCCACTGCACCTTGTGCCAAAATGTGATCACTGTGTTTCTGTTTTAGGGTGACTTAGCTATATAAGCCATCTCAGTACAACATGTTATGCAAGGGAACAGTAAATGTTTCAAGGTCATATAGACTTCTTAATTTCAAAAGGAAACAGGAGCAGGTAATGTGAGTTACCACAAATTACTGCACAATGGACTATTTCAAGGAAAAAGGAAAAGGAATAAATTTCAACATTTTTTATATAAGCATATGAAAATGGGAGTTGGATGAATGAAATTCATTTTTTAACCTCTAAAATATATATTCTTGTAATTCTAGGCTTTAGGTCTAATTTAAGGACACTATCAACATGTAACTGTACATATTTTGTCAACTTATGACATGGGGTGATACGTTTATCCTCATGTGTCTTTAATTTTACTTGATACACTGGTACAGATTGGCTTCTTGCAAAATTCCACAGACCTTTATACTTGGAATACGGGTCTGAAGGTGAAGCAATGGTTCTGAAGATGAAGCAACAGGTCTGAAGGTGAAGCAATACTGTATAGCGGGAAATTTTCGCAAGGCTAATTTTTGGTGAATCTGTACCTTGTTCACATATTTGTGGAGTGAAGAATTCACTGTTGCAGGCAACCAACATAATCTTATACAACTAACAAAAGTGCTTTCACTGGTCTTAAATTCGTGATTAGATACTTGGTCACGAAAAGCGCGAAAACTTAACCCCCCCGAAAATTTCCCACTATACAGTAATGTCATGAAAGTCTGGGAAAGGATGTCAGACCCATTCCAACAAGAATGCTGCAATGAACTTGAATGAAGATGGTATTTGATACACTTCTACCACCAAGTTTGTCTTCTCTTTACTTTTTTATAGAGAAAAGACGGACATGTCAGCCTAGTATCATGTTACGAAAAGGTTCACGCATCCTTCTGCGTCCCCATCTAATGGCCATGAACTGTCTTTGTTATGGTTTGTACCAAAAACTAAAATTGTGGCAAACAGAAGAAGCAGCTGGTGGCATCCCATGCTTCCAAATGTTCATCACAGAAAAGGTAGGTTAGTTCTAAAACCCCCACGACCCACGACCAAGAGGATGTCGACCTTCAAGGGTGTGGGTTGTGGGGGTTGTGGGGGTTTTAGAACTAACCGAAAAGGTAGTACATATTCAATACATGTATTTAATTCGTGGTGAAGAAGTGACCAGCCTTTAAAAGTTTAAATAAATGCAAAGGAATGATCCCTGCTTAAATCTGTTCCTGCCACTTGCCCAAAAGCTTACCATCACATCTGGGGTAACCGTAGTACCCTTCTTGGCATTCGTCACACCTGCGGCCTTGATAGAAGTCTCTGCAGCGGCACTGTCCTGTGTCCACATCACAGGTTCCACTCCTAGAACCTCTCCTATCACAATCACAGTCTGTAAAATGCATAAAATTGTCAACAAATAATTATGGTCACAAAGAGGATATAGTTAAAGTCATATGACAAAGGTGCAGCTGTATGAAAGTACCTATCAAAGAAAATTTTTAAATCTTGAAGGTGAGCGGAAATTTGTTCTGTAGTGCATTCAACAGGAGCCACGGCTTCAATGTAACTGATAAATGAAACAGAAAACAAAAAAGGATTCAGCGAACGTAACGAAGGTAATGAATGTATGGCCTACTGCACAGAAGGGCCCAGTACATGGGCTAAGTACAACTGTACACAACAACCACAAAGTGCCAACTAAGACAGGTCATGTGACAGTACTGCACCATCTCAGTTCATTACATCCTCAAATAAAATGTTTCAAAGACCCTAGGCATTAGGGGTATGAAGATTTGAAAGTAAAAATTCCTCCACAGCCCACTAAATCTATGGTATTTTTGTACGCCCAAACATACTTCATTGGCTTTCATTTTCTTTGTAGAAACTATAGGCACAATGCTGTTATGCTGAAAGCAAAATCTTCGCCTGTGTTCATCATATGGCATGAAAAATTAGCTGTGAATGAAATTAATGATAGAGAATCCCCAAAACTCCCTGGATTGGGAATCTACGAGCCCCGATACCTTATCTCCCTTTTCCTTTTAAACAATTTTCTTCATGAAATAAGTAAACCTTTCTTGTCGTTCCTTTTCTTTAGTGTCTTTCTGGCACTATTTTCTCTGTGGGTATAACAACGGCGGGTCAACGGGATGGCACAGGGCGAACGCATCCTACATTGGTAGAATGTTCACGGCAGAGTTAAGATTATGCATATCTCTAGTAGTCTATAAGGGCAAATATCCTCTGGTATTGCCAGAAATGCTTCGTAACTATGTAGTTTCCTAATGAGAATTTAAAATCTCCATGAACACTGTGAGAAGCTCAACCTCGAGGCGCTACACGTCATCGAGTTCGAAGCGCCGCGAACATATTTGGTCTCTAGAAATAACTTCTGTTGTGTCAACTGCCTAAAACTAACGTGAATCTCACTGGGTATTGGTCTCTTAAGCAAGAACATTTTGTAATTTTATGCCCAAATTACTCGAAACTGAGTGCTAACTTTTGCAAGTTGACGGGGAATTTACAAAAAATTCCAAATCATGGGAGGGGACACCATGTTGGCGGCTGTGTCATTATGGAAGAATTTGCCCTAGAGGTTCCCCTTGGCCCAATCACACCCCTACATAAATGTGGTACTTAAACATCATGTTTCGCATAAACTTCTCGTTCTTATAAGAGAGAGCTTTCGATGAAATCCATTTGATATAATAGTACCAAAATGTATTGCATAATGGATTTTGATGCGCGCTCAGCGCGAATCCGAAGGCTCACTTACCTCTCATTACTAAATGATCCAGAACAGAATGGCTTATACTATTTAAGGCCCCATGCAATTCCAACCATTATCCGTCACCTATTCGCAATGCTCCTGCACCAGTAAAAGCCACCATACCTTGGTGCGCGGTCTTAAAGTAGTGTGAAATTGTGAGTTATGGTCAGTTTAGTGCACATCAAATGCCATTTGAGTAATGTGTCAAAGGCCTCGTAAATACCGTACTACAGAGCTTTCAAACTGGGGCGTTCCTGTACTTTACCAGGGGCCATCAGGCAGTCCCCTAAAACCAACACCAACATTGAATAAACCCCCTGGCGGGGTCTAGGGAGATATACAGGTATTTACAGATTTGTGACCATCTGATGCGAACTAAGCAGACTACCAAAATTAGAATTTGACTTATTTAATAATTTTAGGGTTTTGAATGTGAGGCCTTCAAACTTTACACAGGAAATGGGTCTACGGCAAAGGTCCGGTGAGCCTCCACGGAAAACCTGCAAAAATAGAGACATTGCAATCATACTCAAAACGTCAAAGAAATAGCGGATTCGGACCGATTGGTCCCAACGTAGACCGGGGACCCCATCATCCAACAGACACAAAGGGGCATGTGTTAATATCCTCTTCAAGTTAAGTGTACCTAAAATATCCATTACATACCTTGAATAGTGGCTCTCACTAGTGCAACTCCCATTTTCATAGCTGATTCAATTTTTGGGGAAGAAAATGATGACGTCCATTAATTAACATTATCCTCTTATGAAAAATTGTTAACTGCGCAATATTTTGTGATAGTCTTGTGCACAACTCATACTGAATGCTTTATTCGTTTCTTTTGAAATCAAAAGGTTTATTTCACCCTGAAACTTCCTTTTCTCCTGCAGAACATTTTGTAAGGGTAGGGTTTGTATAGTCAGGTCACTCTAGAGCACTGGAGGGGATCACAATTTGATCTAAGGTGCGGTAGATTTATGAAAAATAGGGGAAAGTGTTGTATTTTGAGTAATACACCATAAAATTTACAAATTATTGCTCAATCTGCCATTTCAATTAAGTGTAAATGTTTGGCTTTTTACGGCTCAACAAAGAAATTTGCCGTGAAGATGAAAATTGGACCAGGGAAGTCCCTGGTTGGACGAACTGGATGCATAGTTTTAATGTTTGCAACACACGTTTCTGTAGGTAGCACTTTAAGCCCACTTTAAGGAAAGGGTGGTCTACGAAACTTGGCTAAGGAAGTGTCCGCGAAGTTTTATTTTAGGGCCAAACTAAATAATTAAGCCAAGCCTGCATGGACGCTTGACTGTGTGGTGTGACTAACGCTTTCGCACACAGTGTATTTTGTGCGAGCTGCAATTGTTTCCATTTCCATGGTCCTTGTTGGGGGAGAAGACAATCTATTAGTTTTCCTATGTCATCATAGGCTACATCTTACTAGTCTTGCATCTGACTTTGTAAGCCTACTGCCCCCCCCCCCAATTCTCAATCCCATTTGCTATAGACAAACAACTTGAAAAACTTTACTTGTGACACTTAATAGGCCTGTTCTCTGTTTCATTCTCCTCTCCCAATGATAGCTTTGTAAAGGAGCTCGAACAATACTGGATAACAGTGAAGTCTTTTGGGATCTATAAAATATTTTCAAGACGTTTACGCTTCCACCCTTTTAAAAGTTTTCACAAACGCTAAGCAGGTATGTGAATAATACTAAAATTGGTTAAACTTTGCTCAATAATTGATGATGAATGGGCTTAACGAGGATCTAGTTACCATTAACGTGGGTATTAAACGTCTGGGTAAACCCTTTCATCCAAAATATTTGGGCAAATTTTACCCAAAAATAGTATTTTTTACATACGTGCCGAGTGTTGGTGAAGTTTTTACCCAACTTTTTTTAGAGTGTAATGTGGAGGCGAAAAATTTTATAACTGCATTACATTAGCAAAACATGATTGAGCGTTTACTTCAATATCATGTAAGTCAAGTTGCTTTGAAGTAAACTCTTTGCCACGATGACCAGTTTAGTAGGTTGGTACGTAGTGTTGACTGTGCGACGCTGAGTCTCGATTAATGTTTCTTTAAGTGCGATGACATTGCAGAACGGCGATTTAGTCAGCTCAGTCATTCTCACCTCAATATACCGTCCGGAGCCACCTTCGTTAATAGGCAAAATATTCCTGGGTATCTTTGTAACTCCAAATGCCCCAAATCTTATTGCTCGATTTTTAAGAGACCTGGAGCCTTTCGGGTCATCACTGGTCTTTCTCATCCTGTTTACCATGTGCACTCTCTCCATTTGCACAGATATTTTTGCAATGAAATACCCACACACAAAACTGGCCAAAATTTGAAACTGGTGGCTCGAAATTATATCTGCTCCTTCACGGTGGTCTGTAAATACCTGCTGACTACAAGTTGAGGACACAACAAAAAAAAAAAAAAAAACGCTTCTTCAGAACACCGGATAGCAATCGGTTAGCCTATTCATCTCTGTATGCTACGTCCTTCTCCTTCCTCCCCTCTTTCTCTCTGTTCTCTCTTGCTAAACTGTTCATATAACTTATCTCCAAAAAGTGTCTAAACTTTGTGGCATGTGAAGCACAAGTCCCATCGTTTTTGGGGAAGTTAAAACCTTACCAAAATTGTAAGTAACGTTTAGCTGGTGCCATGCACAGGTCGATAGTCTTAATTGTCCTAACCAGGGAATAGCACAGTGCACATATACACGTACACAGGTCCGTGTAAAGTAACATCATCATTGCTGCACAAGTTTGCCAAGCCAGAGTTACATCATTTCTGGAGGACGCCGCTACTTTCTTTCAAAAGTTGGTAGTTAAAGGATCTTCCTCACTGATTAACCACTTAAATCAGTATTCGGGCGTGATTGCTGAATAGTGTGTAGGGGAGTAGGCTCTTGGCCACGAGGTCTTCTAAGTTTATTTGCCATTAGTAGACACAGAGTTTGGATCAGTGAACAGCTTACATTACAAGCCGAATATAGAAGATACCTCTTTTTGTTAACGTCTATTCTCTATGCAATCTATTAAACTGAACACGGCCCTTAGCATGACCAATGTTAGAAGGCAACATTACACCTGAAACATAGTAGATGACCTTAAAAGAGTATTGTCCTGCAATTATGTCAAGCTTGCTTGGTAAATAACTTTGACTTTTAAAACTTCTAACCTTTTTATATAATTTACCTTTGGTAACTTAACTGGAATGCCAGACTTTCAAACCCCATTATTCCAGTTAAATTACTTTTGCTCATTATTTCAAATTAAGCGGTGTACGTTTAACTGACAGGGGCCTGCAGGCCCTCGTGTCATCCCTAAACGCCACGACCTATCAATGCCTGCATACCCAAGGCAGGCTTGCTTGCACTGCGCAAGATCAATTGATCATGCGTGGTATCTGTTCTTTTCATCCAGTTAAGGACCGGACCACGCACGATAGGTCTGAGACGTAAGGATCTGACGGCTCAGACAATGGTCACGCTAAGTCATCTTACAGTGGTACGTTTTACTGGCCCAATGTGAAAGAGGACAAATTTACATTCCATGTGCCCCCAAAATAATAGTCTATTCCTAGCTCAAATCATTTGAAATAGAAATACCTCTAGTTATCCTCAAGATCACACACTAAAAATTAAAAGGGTTTATTCGTCCCCAAAAGGGTTAATGTAAATCCCGCACAGGGACACCCATATGGGTATTTATACACTAGTTAGTGATATTATTTCATCCGCATGTAGTGTAAATCTAGACAAAGTATCACAGGGTTGTCATACTTTGTGTAAATATGGATAACCACCCGTTATTGCAAGAAAAGCGGACGGTCATGTGACACCATATAAGCCACTCAGAACCTAAACGAATGCAATAACAGAAGGTCTGGGTTGTAGGATATAACGCGAAACTTGATAGCTCATTATCTCAGTGCTGAGATTTTCACAGTTGTTTGCTCTCTTGCCTTGCATTTTAAGTCTAACTTGCTGGTCGTGGAAACCATTAAATATTGCTCAGTGTACCATACATCATTTCAAAAAGTCGCTAGCCAATCGATTTTAACCGACAGATGCCAAATCAGATTTAGGGTTGCGTTTGTAAAGCTAAGTGTATCCACCCTAACTGAATCTTCCTTTATCAATCGTTCATGAAAATCTCTGACTCTCGGTGTTTGTATTGATGAAAAGTCACTTTTACTTTTACTTTTCATAGATCAAAGATTCTGTACAGTGTACACTGACCATCCGTGTAGTGAGGCCCATTTTTCACCTTCATGGAACCCTTATTGACCTGCTAGTATACTGCTCACATGCAATGGTCTATGCTTCCTCAAAATATAGCCCATGTGGGTCAGCCAACCCCTCGCTCATGTATAGCATCCGGGTCTTCACTACATCGCACCCATATGGGCCTACTCATATAAGGCAATAGCTCAGGTTATGATATGGAGGCCAAATGGGCCAGATCATGCTTTTCATCAACACATGGCCCAGTTTTTAACCATATCGTGTCTGTTTGGGCTACCCCTTATCTTGCATACCCACATGACTGTGCTCAGATGCCCCCAATGTGTTTTCCATTTGACACTCAAGTCACATACGACCCACTCCATAACCAGCCCCTGTAGATGAACCCATTTAAATCGTATATGGGTTATGAATCATGGATTGCCCCACGCCCAGATAAAATACCAATATGATTTCGGATGCTACCTGGGTACAAGCCTGACAATATACTATTCTACCGATACAGAGTTACGATCAGAAAGGAAGGTACATCAGGCTGTGTAATAATTAATAATGTTTAGCAGGGGTGGCATGCAAGGCTTGCCACAGTTTGTAAAAGACAATACACTATTTGAAGAGGCTTTCTAACGCTAACAGTAAGCTAAAGCTGCGACAGCAGTGTACTAACTTACTAACTTATTACAAGCTACGGTGGTAAATTTTGTAGTGAAAGAGAAACGTTGAAGTGACCTGAAGGAAAACAGTGCCGATGATTACAACATAAAAATTTCATTTCATTTAAAGACTTTCAGCGAATCATGACATTACTGTGTTTTGTGCCCTGGAGTGGAGTGACTCGACATGTGTGTTACGTTCTGTCCCTGAACAAAGTTAAACACCAGTGTTTTCACAAAAAGCAAGAAAGCCCAAAGGCTTAGTAATTCCTTGAGGAAATGAAACTCTTTGTAGCAATGAAGTTTATCCCTCAATGTTGTCCTTTTTGAGATGTCTTGTTTAAGCATGCTTTGACAATGTGACCTCTGGTGACCTCACACGTCCTTTGACCTCCACTTAAATCAATGGGGTTCTTGTAAAGAGCATGGCTAGTCCACTTGCTCCTTATTAGATGCCTCAGAGTTAGGCTACACAATAGGGAAGTTTTCACAGTTTGATCTCTTTTGACTTGAAACAACCTTTGTCTCTCCCCAAAACAGTTATAAGGGGGCATCAACATACCAGCTTTAAGATCCACCAAAGTTTACCCTTTATGATCTATCATATTAACGAGATTTTTACGTCGACCTCTATTGTATCCAAATGAAAGTTCACCTCTATCAAAACCAAAAGATTTCATGCCATTAGTATGTGGCATCCAATTATGAGATACCACAATTTACAACGTCTTAAGAGTTTCAAAGCCGGTGACCTCGGGTGACCTTTGAACTCTACCAAAAATTATAATTTTAACGCATCCACATTCCAAGTATGAAAAACATACATGATTCCTCACTTGAGATATGGTGTTTCAAAGGTTCTCAGTTTTGGACCTATATATGGTGACTCCAAATGACCATTGACCTCCACCAAAACAATAAGGTTCTTCCTCTTAATGTCAAAATCTATATCCCTAGTATAATAAGCAACAGAAGACAAAAATTGAATAACAAACAATGAAAAATAAGTGCTTAAAGACATTTCGAGCCTAGGGTGTGAAATTTGAAAGTCGAGCAGTTTCCACCACACCATCAACATACACGTTAATTGTGAGCTGCTTTTAATTATAACATGGTCGAAGCATCCTTCACACAAGTCCATCACTGAGAATTAAATCGGCATGACTAGTGAATATACCAGAGATATACTTGTGAAAAGATACGTGAGTTCTCTATCATTTTATCTTGCAAACAGAGTAAACATTGAGCACTCCCTTTTCATTGGCCATGAAACGATACAAGTTGGGGGTAGGGTCCACTGTCTATTCTTGAAATATTGTGTTTACCAGCAGAAGGCTTTTCGTAGTTCCACGTCGGATGACCTCAGATGACCCTGGACCTTCACCGGAAGCTATAGGGATATTTCACTGTACATGACAAATCTATATGAAGTCTCATATCCACCATTCTTATCTTAAATTTTCAAGTTTACATGTGGTTTCGTTTTTTCTGGTGACCTAAAATGACCTCTGACCTCTAACACAAACAGTAACCCTTTCTCGCAACATTTCAAAATCTATGTTCCAATATGAAATGTATCTTACATTGGTATCGTGAGATAACTTGCTTCAAACGGTTTACGGGTTTTTCGTAGTTTCACCTATGCAGATCGTAGGTGACCTTTGTTCCCCAGCTAAAGCGATACCGTTCTATCTCGTGATATGACAAATGTGTATATTCAGTATTAAAAAAATCCACCATTCCTATCTTGATATATTGTGCTCGCAAGTTATTTGACCTCTGGCTTTTGACATCTGGTGACTGCAAATGACCTCTGACATTCATTAAAGGCAACAGGGTTTTTTTTTCTCTCAATATAACAAATGTATATGCCAAGTATGAAGTATCCATTATTCCTGTCTTGGAGAACACGTGTTACAAGCAATTTTCTCCGTTCGTTGTTTCACCTCCGGTGATCTCAGATAACCTTTGCTCTTTACCCGAAATGATAGGGTTCAATTACTGTTCCTTACACGTATCCACATTCCAAGTGTGAAAATTATCCGTACTTTTCACCTGAATTTAAGATGTCGTTTTTACTACGTTTTAGGTTTTGACCTCTGGTGACCTCAAATGACCTTTGACATCCGCCATAAACAATAAGGTTCTTTCTCTTAATATGAGAAGTCTATACGTTTAGTCTGAAACGTATCTGTCATTGCTTTCTTGAGATACTGTGTCTATCAGATAAGCTCCACAAACGCACTCATACACAACACACACATGCACTCTCCCATACCCACGCACATACCTAGCCTAGGTCAGAGGTCATTTGATGGTACCAGAAGTAAAACTACGAAAATTAGGTAAACTGCTTGAAATATGTTATCTCAAGATAGCAGTCATGGATATATTTCATACTGGGTATATAGATTGTTAATATTGCGAGAAAGGTCCCCTTGGTTTTGTTAGACGTCAGAGGTCATTTGATGTCATCAGAAGTCAAAAACGGAAAAATATTAATATGATATTTCAAGCCAAGAATGATGGATACTTTTCAGACTTGGCATAAAGTTTTGTCATATTGAGAGAATGATCCCTTTTGGTTTTTTGGTGAGGGTCCAAGGTCATCTGAGGTCAAAAGAAATGAAACTACGAAAAACTTTTGAACTGCTAGTAAACCCTATACGTAAAGAATAGACAGCATGGCGGTATCAACGAAAAGAGGGAGCTGAATGTTTGTACCTTTCCGAGGATAAAAATAAAGAGAACAACATATATCTTTTACAAGCATAACTGGCGAACTCATTAGTAATTCCAAGTTTCGTTACCTAATGGTGGACTTGTTTAAAGGATGTTGTGACAATATTGTGATTAAAAATGCTTTGTATTAACGTGTATGTTGATGGTATAGTGGAAAGTTCTTTGTTACCTTTCACAGCCAGGATTCGAATCCCATCCTTGCACTTATTTTTCACTTTTTGACATTAAGTTTTTGTCTTCTGTTGCTTATTATACTTTGGAAAAATCCTACATTTTGGTGAATGTAAGAGGTTATTTGATGTCACCATAAGTCCAAAACTGAAAACCCTGACACACCATATCTCAAGTAAGGAATTAAGAATGTTTTTCCTACTTGGAATGTGGATTCGATGTACTGAGAAAACTACCCCCTTGTTTTGATGGAGTTCAAAAAGTCATCGGAGGGGTCATCGGCTGTGAAACTACGTAGACCCTCTGAATTGAGGTATCTCATACTTGTATGCAACATACTAGTTGCAAGAAATCTTTGTTTTTGGTAGAGTTGAACGCTAAGTTTAGGTTAATCTTGATGGGTCTCATAATTGGCATGTACATGCTCCCATATTTATTGCATTCAAAACTCCAATTGGTTTTGGTGGCGGTGAAAGGTCATTTCAGATTAGAAAAAAGTCAAACTGTGTAAACGTCATGTGTAACTGCGAGGCATCTAATATGCAGCACGTGAACGAGCCATGTTCTGAACAAGAACCCTATTGATTTTAGTGGAGGTCAAAGGACATGTGAGGTCACCGAGGTCAAATTTTGAAAACATCCTACAACAAGATATCTCAAGAAGGACAATACTGAGGAATAAACCTCATTGCTACAAAGAATTTCCTTTGTATCCGAGAGTTACTTTTCTCCTCAAAGTCGAAAATATTTATCGCAATGCTGAGTTCTATAAATAAAAGTTATCAATAAATATCTTCTAGTCATTTTTGAAACTGCTGGCAAAGAAAAAGTGCCCTTAGATCATGTTAACAGGGGGAATATGAGATTATATTTTCTCTTGAGTTATTGCTTTTACTCGGGTGATTTCATGAGATATCATGATGGCTTTGCATTCACAACTCGAGAGCGTGACAACGACATTTGGAGTAAAGTTAACTGTGCAATGGACCTGAAAACCAGTGGTGTTCATTCTTCCAAATTTCACTGTCAGTATACTGGTGGATGGTAGTATGGGAACTGTATTTCAACTTCCCTAAATTGCCCATATGGAAACTATTGCTTTCGTTGGTTGTCTCCTCCTGGAAACTCTCGCAATATCAAATACACCAAAATGAAAGGACGACCAATTTGATTCGCCAGTGATACTGTGTATAGGGAGGTTTAATTCTAGTAGCACCTTTACGAGGGGAACTTCATTCGGTCATTGCATAAAATTCGTAATATGAACTCAGTGAGAGGGAAGTTCATCTTAAGTATTAAATGGTGTGCGATATTTTGTTAGATTTATAATTCGTACTGTACATGTGTAAATATTAGTTTTTCTTAGTGAGACAACCTGTGGTGACAGAGCAGACAATGTGAGCTTTAAAAGCTTGTCAAATATTTCCCAATAACACTTGTTTCCATTTACTAAGATCCTGTTTTTCTTCCACATTTGCGTTAAATGTAGGCCGTGATAACGGTAATGAGAGAATATGAGTTAATTTGACCTTAAACTGAAGTTTGGGACCAATGTTTATAGTTCAGCTCTGTAAATGTTGTAAGTGGATGTCGTTTTAATAACGTAGATTTTTAAAGATATCATACAGCAACACCTTTGCTCCCACAGAGCTCTTCGAAACGATTGTTCTTGTTTAAAATTTTGGACTTGAGATTCCCTTTAATTGTTAGATTCAATCACATGTTGTGATCCAAACGTTGCAGTGAAATATTAATTTTGTTGATTAGGGAATAGATTGTTTGTAGCAAATGAGAACAATCATGGAAGAGAAAAACACTAATAAATGTTGTTTGTTTTACTTTGATTGTTTGCGTCAGTGATTGTTTTTATCTAAAAAATACTGATTGGAATGAAAAACTTTCTGAAAATGTGTTCCTCCAGTCCAGATTTCCTGGAAGTTATTATTCAGATTCATTTCAAAACTCCTTCAAACATTCATTAAGGAGGCACAAAGAGCGTGAGGTACGCGTCACAGATCAGAATGTAATGTTACTCGCTTTAATAACACAAATGTGTACTCGAGTCATCTCAGCTACGTGAGTGTAGACCTGTTACAGTATTCATTATGTTAAAATATTTTCCGCTGTCACAAAATCATAATAAAGTTTCAGTCTTGATTAATACTGTTTTTAATATCATGTTTATTGCCATGGTAACTGCAGGAAATTTCCCCGAATATGTAGCTCCAACTGCAAAATACATAAACTTGATAGGACATAATTCTTTTACAACTTTATTATCAATTTGTTGTCAATAGCACTTTCATAAAATTTGCACTGTCCCCCCAAGTCAGGTCACAAGCCTTCGCCTGTAACTATATCATATACAACTGCGACAAGTAGTCAAAACACTCAGTGGCGCCGCCAGGATTTGGTTTTGGGGGGGGGGGGGGTGGACCACAGATGATGTCATATACCTCAGTTTCCCCAAGTCGGCGTAAATTGTACCTATTTTATGCGTACCTGCGATTTGATACAATTGTGTGGACCCCTTCCTTTGTCACTACATAAAGGTGCCTTCCTGGGGGAGGGGTCTAAGGGGAGGGGTGCCCCCTCTCCTTTGAGAAATTTTTGTTAATTTAAGGTTGCTTAGATGCAAAATGGTGATATCTTTGGGATATTTTTGGAACTGATAATATATGGAAGAGGAGAGTATGTTGTCTAAGAGAAGTATATGTTGTCAACAAACCTCCTGAAGCCCCCTTTTGGCTACTTTAATTAATGCCGTCTATTCGAAGTTTACCACAATTTTTGCAAAGAACTTTCGTAGATGTTCCCAAATAAGAAATTCCTAATCTCTTTGGACTGGTGGAATTTTTTCTGATTCCTTGCAGAGGGCACAAAGAATCTATGCAATAACAAATGAGTGCTGGTATGCGCACATGTGTGTGTGTGTATGTTTGTGATGCTTAGCGTGTAAACACGATATCACAAGAAAACAGTGATGGATAGTTCTCATACTTAGTATACGGATTCTTCATATTAAGAGAAAGATCCTATAGACCTTATGCATATGATGTCATAGAGCAGAAAGTGCTCCCTCGCGTGAAGGAAAATGGCGTTTCATTGCAAGTTACACCAGCAAATGCAGAAGCTGATTTTGTGCACCGAGGGATACGCGCGTAAGTCTACTACACGTGCGTGCGAAATTTCCGCCGTAAGTGCACGTGTGCTTCATTGTTCACTCCAAAATGACGTCACTGACGTCCAAAATGATGTCATTGTATAAGGTCTATTCATTTTGATGGAGGTCGGAGGTTATGTGAGGTCACGAGAGGTCAAAAGCTGAAAACCTTGTAAAGACGATACTTAAAGACAGAGATGGTGGATATCCTTATTGATAGAGGTCACAGGTAATCTGAGGTCACGTGAGGTGAAACAACCTCCTAAGCTGAATAGTCAGTGGGCCGTGCCTCCAAATTGTGTCGTTTCGTTACCACCGAAAAGAGAGCTGAAGTTTCGTACCATTTCGTAGATAAAATTATACAGAACAACATAAATTTTTTTCACAAGAAAATAACTCTGGTATATTAATTGTCAATTCTGATTTTAATTACCTTATTGTAAAGGCGTGTCAAGGATGCTGTGACTATAAGATGTTTAGAAATATCTTCTAATCAATGTGTGTTTCTCATGGTGTAGTGGAAAGTACTAGATTTCTGATTCTGACGACCTGGGTTCGAATCCTATCCAAGACAGTTATTACTTTAAGTTTTGTTATTCAATTTTTGTCTCCGGTTACTTATGATACTTAGGATATAGACTTATCATATTGATAGGAAGGTACCTATTGTTTAAGTGGAGGTCAGAGGTCAGTTAAGTCTGACATTCCCCCCTCTCCTCAGCCTATACATCATTAATAAATTGGAATGGTATGTAGGGACACCGTTGCCTGTTCTTATAGGTCTGTGAAGGTCATACCTGCTTTTTTATGTTTAAAAAAACATTAAAAAACTTTAAAAACACTCGCTACGGGTTGCCCGTGGAGGTCATAGGGACATTTAGGTCAAAGGTTACCTTGCCGATGAAAACAAACCCTGCCGGATTATGTTTGCTGCCTACACGCGTAGTATTTGTTTTCGTCTGCTTGTTTCTTGCTACCCTATTGTGACATCACGGCGGCCGCTGCCCATTCCCATCCATCAAAATTTGGTCATTTTACAAGACAGTTACTGTTTATTTTTTCATTTGCATCATGAACAGAAAGATGATTACATTTGCACAATTGTGACGTGGAAAGAGGGGCCCATAAGATATGTGTTATTTTATCCTTTGTTTGTTTCACCAACATTTCATGGACATTGTAATGTTGGTACGCCGTGAAGGCTTTATTTTGGAAGCAGCTATTCACTACTTTGAAATTATCCACTTTAAACACCAAACTGGAAACTTCTGGATGGAAATAAATTAACAGATAATTTATAAAGACTTAATAAAAGAAATACAGATTCTGTTCAACCATCCATAATTTTGCATACCATAGCTAATGAGAAAATTTACAAATGGTCAAGCAACAAAGAGGTATATCTTGAGAACGGTAAAAGATATGTAAATAATTCTAACGGATTTATCATCAGGGGGTCTTAATCTGACATGGCTGGGTAAAATCTGTTTTGGTTACATGTCCACAGACCTTTAACATTGTGAGTCGTATTTATGCGAATATGTGTTCAGCATTCCACAAATTTCGATCCTTAGGACAAAAAGTCGATGGGACAATTTGATTACATGTAACAATTTGAATGTAAATATATCTTCTCAAACTTGGGAAAAATTGCAAAAAATTGTTTTATGATATCTCTCACATTTTTCGTCAAAGCTTTCTGAGAGGGGACCTGCAAACCAGGAAGGATTTCTCGCGATAAGTAACGCCTCCTTAAGTCAATCTTACTTAACATCACGATTCAGATTCACGTGTACAATTATATTTAACATGACAAACTGTCCTTCATCCGTTTCTTCGACCTTCAAATAAAGTAACACATCCTGTTGTCGAGCAACGACGAACCATGCAGCACTGACATAAGTAGCTAAACTCAGTAATTATAGAAGTCTTCGGAAACCCCCTTCGAGTTAGTATCCTGTAGTTGGTTCGTAACAAGTTATATGTTCTTTGTCACGTCCTCCTGTAGTAGAAACCTTAAGTCGTAATTAATTCATAATGGTAATTAGGTCACCTACAATGACGTAGGCAGATCAGATGAGAGCTGTTGTAGTAACTGAGTTGAAAAACCTAGGACGAAACTTGAAATTTTCCAGCTGCCTCACGGATTGCTCGCCCGACGGACGTGTATTACTCCTCACCTATTTTGGCTTCACAAATAATTGAATACATCCATGCAAAAAAGGTACATATTCGACACCTGCTTCACAGATTAGCCCATGGATGAACTGAATGAACTGGAGTTGGCATAGTGAAGCAAGTAGGGCCCACTGACAATTAGAATGTGTGATCTCATTCGTTGGGGCGTAGACTTTTGCATGAAATGATGGAAATGTCCTTCGCATATTTGCTTCAAAGTGTCCTACAGGCATCTGAATGGGATTCCAAACCAGAGAAAAACATGACCAAACTATGTAGGGAGGGGGAATGAAATTTGATAACTAAAAATTAGTACAGCAAGGTCTTACACAAAGCATGGGGTGTAAGGCGGGAGTGAAGGGTCTACCGTCTAGGCTGGTACTGATTCAAGACATGGCCAATTCAAGAGGAGAATCGGAGCTGCTTGTGGGGTTAGTCAATGGGTTGTCAGAATTATTCAGAAACTTTCGGTTTCAGTCAATTGCCGCTGGATGTTTTCCAACACTCAACACCTTTACATTCACAGTACATACTGTAACACGTTTGCATATGACTTTCACCAAAATGTTTGTTTAATGTGCCATTCTTGTTTTTTGACCCCGTAGCTTTAACCTTTCCCCTTTATCTCACCACCCCACCCTACAATAGCACATTGTTTCTGTAAGTCACAACGGGCCAGACACCGTATCAATTCAGAGAATCAATCAGACTAGAGGGTACGTCATTTGACTCTTCCAAATACTGTAAGAACAAATATCGGTATTCAATATCGGTTGCGGCTGATGTTAGTCATATTGTGTGTTCTCCCCCACCTCATGCTACAATAGCACAGTGTTTCTGTATGTCATAACGAGCCAGACTCCCTATCAATTCAGAGAAACAATCAAACTGGAGGGTACGTTATTTAAATCTTCCAAATACTGTTGGAACGATTATCGGTATATTCAATATCGGTGGCGGCTGAAGTTGGTCATATTGTGCGTCACCATGTTGGATTCATTGGAAAAAATCAAAAAGCTATCATCGACTCCCTGGATTTATCTAAAATTGTCGATACCGCCGAACCGATATAACTATTTCAAAGAAAGGTTAGTTTATACCACGTATCTGATTATAAGTCCCAAAAGGCTATTTTATTTCATGTAAGCGAAATGACACTTATACTATTCCTACTGTTAACCAAAAATCTGCACCTAAAGCATAATTTTTATAAACAATGCGTTCGTGTTTTGTGTACACTAAGCTCATTTCTAATCTGTCAGTATCATAGAAATTGAAGTAAGGGAGAATGACGTCTGCCGATCTGGACTGAAGCCATTGATTTGGCTAGGCTGTAGGGCAACAGAGCACCGGCGCGTAATACAAATATCACGTCATTGCTTTTGCCCCAAGTATTGGCAAAGAAACTACAAGTTTTCAAGTTAGGAGTATAAAACAAAATACTGAAGCCACCATGACTTATTTCTGTTGTGAAAATTACTCCTAATCTTTCGAAAAACGGATAAAATAAGCTATAACTTCTGCAGCAGAATGCACACTGTACGTACAGAGACACACCAATCAACCGGTCTTTTGCCGTGCAACGGAAGCGCCCTCACAATTTTCGTGGCTTCACCGGTTGAACATGCAGGATGCATTGTGTCAGCGTTCTCCCTTACTTTTATTTCTATGGTCAGTATCCAATGGACATCAGTCGACATTGTAACTTGAAATATCTACGATAAGTTGGGATAAGTCCGATAAAGATGATATTTATCCAGTACTAAAATACTACAATACTTTCAATATTCTACATAAATTAGTCCCCACCATTAACCTTACGTTGCTTGCCTTAGTTCCGAAAACTTGTTGTCCAATTAGAGGGAGGCAGATTTGAAACTAAATCAAGTATGGATTGCACTTCATAACCTATACATCTGACGGGAGGTGCAGGAATCCACATATACAAAAGGATATCCAAAGCATTTAATTGTTTCCTTATGATGCTTTCCTTTTCATCAAGAAAGTAAGACCGTCATTTCAAACGTCATTTTTCCCTTGAGCGTAAAATACAGCTTATCGCTTATCGCTTATTGCGACTAGAAAACTGAAATGAAAATTTTATGGGATCCAACAGTAGGCTACGAAAGACCGAACTTCGAAGTAAAATTCATGATGTAAGAAGCATCCAGGGGTGTTTGACGGGTCACAAGGTTAATGTAATCATGCACTTCAATGACATTTTACTGCACAGAAGAACTTGCACATTATCTCCCTCAACCTGTTGTTGTATAGCCTAATCTCTCTTTTCTAGCTATTCCACACTGGCTCATAGCTTTGAAAGTGAAATATTAAGTTATGCCATTCAGAATTGAAGGTAGGGGTGGCGAGGATTTATATTTGTGAGGCTACTACTTCTGAAAGGGATCGGTGTGAAATTAAAACTTTTATGGTGCGCTCTTAAACAGTTACGAAAACGCGACTCTTGGTTCAAGTATTATCCATATGCAGGTTTTTTCTGAGGCATTTGCTACCGCTTCTAAAGGAGGTGTTCAAACTGTCCCAACCAATTTTAACAAATCTTTCTGTAGAAAATAATTGATGGAGCTGAAATGTTCTGCCTTGATGAGAATTTCATTGCGGGTGCAATGTCCATGTTAGAGATGTTACATATCCATTCTACCGAAAAGTTTAACTGCGGATGGTGTTTAGAATTAATTTGATTGGCTAAACCTAGGGCCTGCACAGACATTAAAAGCATAGGCGTACGAGGCGGGGGTCTGGGGGGCTGCATCCCCCCAGAGCAGTGAAAATGCTTATTTCAGGGCACTGACACTTGTATTTTCAGGGCAAGGGGCAGTGCAATGGGCAGTGCGGCAGGCAGCGGCGTTAGTTTGCCAAAAGGGCAAAATGCTTATTAGTTGCACAACTCATACTGTTGAATGTATGAACCCAGTACAAGTATAAACCAAACCTCTCTAAATAATATCTTTCTTTATAGTTTGTGGGGGGGAGGGAGGGGGGCTCATCCATACCCGTCCTGAGTGCTATCGTGTTAAAAAGGGGAAAATCAGGGTAATTTGCAAAATTTTCAAGGAAAACACCCTCCGCCCCCTCCCTGTGAAATGTCTTCCCATACGCCTATGATTGAAAGCATCAGCGTCACGGTGCAGACCATCTTACAAACTTTCTCGAAGGAATGGTGAGGTATTACACTTGCCTCTGAAAAAACCGTGAACAATCACGATGATGCATGGTGTTCCCAATATTAATAATATGAGAAACGATTAAGTTTAACCAATATGTGTGTCATTCATCTTCTTCCGGAACTTAATACTAATTTTTCAAATGCATGGTGAAGTATTTCGGTTGGAAAAGTGCAAGGATCGTAATATCTATAAGCAGTGGCAAAATGTTTTCAAGAGTATTTAAAGCTAATCGTGAAGATAACATCAACTTTAAAATTTTACACTGAAACCAAAGACTGTGTAAATTATCGGACGTCTGATTGAGTCTCCTCTTTGTACTCTATGTGGGGTACTCTATGTGCGGTACTCTGTTTTTGGTACTCTGTTTATGGAATTAAAAACGTAATTTCCGTCTCTTTATTGCTAATATCTGATGGTTAACCATTTACGGAGAAAACTCATCCACAACTTAAACCCGGCCACGAGAGGAAAATGCATGAGTAGGTTTTAATCACTCTGTTTGACGCCGATCATTTGACACATTCAAACAACAATTAACGTTTGATACTAGACTTCACGTTTACTACCTATGGGTGCTGTTTAAGTATTGACAATATTTTAGAAGATGAGAGATGATACCATTACATTAGAGGGAAATTTGACCACATTTTTGAAAATATTTGTGTAGAGGCAAGTCAGATTGTAACTATGGCTTCCCCTTTGATACTGGTTAACACTGCCTCGCGCTGCTTTAAAATTACATAGTTGTATTAGATGAATATTCGAGGCAAACTTAAAGGGAGAATGCAGTCACCCCAATAAAGAATTGTATAGTAGACTATCCTATTTCCTGAATGGCTCTTGAGAATCATGTGACAGTATTTTTCTCATGCAATTGTAAAATTTACAAGGAGCAACTGCTTGGTTTACCTTGAATATGCAATATTTATGTCCTAAAATATTATGAAAGATACTTGGAAGAGAAATAAGAAGAAATTTGTGACATTTAGCTATTGCTTCAAAAAAAGTTTGGGGCGACTGCTCTTGACCTTTAACGTAATTGTTAGTGGGCATAAAAGAAGAAATCATTTCTAATATCATGTGATTTGATTAATTATCTGTTAGAATCACTATCTCTTTTTAGTACTTTTATAAAGTATTCAATACTTCATATTGCCCTTGTTTGTTCATAGTAAAATTTACAACAACAAAAACAACAGCAAAACTAGACGTAACAACAACCGTAAAGTGGATAAATCGGTAACAAGATTACAAGATATTACACTTCTTTAACGTTTTTGGTCTTGCAAAATATCCGGAGTGCTCGATAAATACAGTCTCCGGTGGTAATTAGGCTGGAGAATTTTCAGCAGCTGGTTGTAATCTTACAACAAATATCACAGCATGGAAGCACTGCAGTACTTCCACGATCAGAGTGAAGGGGATGACGATGTTACAAAGTCCAAAATTGAAAATGACAGCGGTCAATCAAAGCAGGAAAGAGGCCACAAGGTTTAAACAGAAGGTTGGACAATTCACACCATAGAATCACATATCAACAGTTTATGACCTAACAGACACGTGCTCCTTGGTTCCTGCCAAGGTCTTTCTCATATACAATGGAATGCCACAAGGAACAGCAGCATGTGGGCCACCAAACAATCGATCGCAGAAAGGGGGGTGTCAAGAAACTGTGAAATTGCGGTTCTCAGGTTAACTAATACATGTAATCAGGGAGTTGCTATTTGTGAAATAGCAACTTCCTGATGTACCGGTAATCAACAATTCCCACCTAGGACATAACCAAATTTCCTGACAGAGTGAGTATATTGAGAGGTACCCGAATTGTCATAAGTAAGAATTATCCAGGAGGGACTTCAGGGTGGGAGACGCATGTTGTCCACTGCGAAATCGGAGTGGTTGGAATTGTCAGGGAGGGCGCTGTCCGGTCACGGGAGATTACCACAATAATCGAGGATCAGAAAAGGCTTTTGGTCCTCCCATATTGATTTTATATACTGCAAAAGTGAAAGCATTCTCCTGCGAAAAGTTAATGTAAGGCGAGCGGGAAGAGGGGTGAAAAATCAGTCTATACTCGCGGAAGGTGCACTTACAACCATGTTGCGGGAATACCATGAAGAAGGGACTTAGCAGCAAAGTATCCATTACACAGTCACAGTACTAATGAATAATTTGTTCGCACCAACGATGCATATCAGCAGAGTTCCCGGAACAAGCGACTCAGACTTCGTTACTACACACTTCCATCTTTATTTTTACCACTTTCAACACAATCACTGGTGGTCAATGGATCCATTAATATTTTATATTGGGTGGCTGCTCCGTTTCAGGGGTGTGGAAAAGACGAAAGTCTGCCTCAGCCCCACCAGACATGATGGGGCTGAGGAGAGACAAAACTTGGCATCCCAAAATCTCGAATAACAAGAAAATACACTATAAATGTTTAACTGTACTTGCGTCTATGATGAATGTTGGGCTGGGTCAACATGGTGGAATGGGGGTCCCTGTCAGGGTTCATGGAGAGTGGTGAGGAATATATTCGTCCTAAACGCCCCTTAAATCGCTACTAACAGAAATCACAAAGACAAACCATTAATTAAAAGCGATTTTAAGGTTTACGTTTGAAGTATAGTATTGTTTCTCAACATTATTTCGTCCTTTGTGAAAGAGTAAATTAAAGAGTCCTGCTCACAGGCTATACTGGAGGTACAACAACGACGAGTCATAGGTTGTACCCTATTTGACCGTAATTACCTGGATACCCGAATTGATATCTTAGTTTGTTCTACCTTCCTCTCTGAGGGCCCCTGCGTAGCATAGATCTGTGATGGTAAATAGCAATAGAAGTATTTCCACTCGGTAGGTGGATGTTTCCTTGAATAAGACCTCTGACGGTTGGATTATAACACTCGGTAGTTTTGATGAATAATTTCATGACTTAGAAAATCATTACAATATGAAAACTGTTTTATTTCAAATTTGTAATCAAAATATATAAAAAGAAGATGGACTATATTTTAAACAGCTTGGTTAATACCTAACTGTACATTTTACTGTGTCACAAACTGTACAAATTTCTAAATCCTGGATGCTTGAATATCATATATTTATATGTACATATCTCCCTTCTTTTAGAGTCGATTACGTTGATAATATTAAAATAACTTCTCCCTGAAATGTTTACGACTTCCTCTAGGACGTTGTACTTAAATTTATCTTAGCGAAGTTTACATATAGCATAGAAAAGACATCATATAAACGTTTTGAACTGCAAGCCGTCGCTTGTCAGGTATATATTGCTTTGAATCTCTGCGAGACGTTTTGAAAAGGGTCTTTTAGCCTAAACAATTCTAAGCCACAACTTCGATGGAGGTGGGGGGGGGGGGGGGAGGGGAGTGATAATTCTTCCCTTTGTGATTAAAATGGTTGTCGCTCTCTTTCATGGACGGGAAAAAAAGGTGCCACCATATTCTGAAATCAGTTTTGCGCAGCCTGTAAATAATTTACATGTGAACAATATTTGGGCAGCAACTACCGGTAATGTTCTACACAATTCAGAAGCGAAGGTCATATCGTGGGCTTCGATAAGTTTTTGTCTTGCATGTAATAATTTCTGCAGGTGGAGGATTCATTGTTAACACACAATAAGGAAAAATGCCGCCATTCGCAACGAACAACATGATTTGTTATGTATGTCACACCTAGCTGGTGCGGATCCAGGATTTTTGTTTGGGGATGCACTAGATTCACCCATTGTGGGAGAGTGTCGTCCATCTGAAGGACTTAGATAAAAAAAAATGTTAACTCAATATGGTGTAGGAGTTTCTTTATGAAAACCGTGACTAAGAGAGCGACAGTGAGATGTCTGCGATAAAATATTGAAGGAATAGTCCACCTATAGGCCTACGTGAAAATTTTTACTCTTGGGAATTTTGGGGAAGCACATGCACCCACGGCACCCCCTGTGGATCTGTCACAGTGTCACAAGGATTCACTAATACAAGCGTTTTTCTTACAGGAAGCACGTATACATGATTAATTTACTTGGGTAAAGAAAGAAAGCACCCTTACCCGTCCCTACCATTGTGACGTCATTATCGACCAGTGACGCAGTTATTAACGTTTAACGTCAAATTCCGAAACTTGAAGAGCAAGTGCAGTTTTCGCAATGTAAATTTACATGATATGGTATATAAAGTACCACAAATTACTTTTGTCTTTTTAGTATCCCTCTGAAGAACTTCTGTGTTTATGTACTTCCATTAAATGAATATTTATTGATATTTTGCTATGAACCTGTAAGTAACAACACTTTGCCTTACCTTGCAGTCCTTGGCTGCGCATGTCATACGTGTATAGTATATAGAAAATTATGTGCCTCGTCTAGTGATTCCAAATCACTAGGTGGCGACTGCTAATACCTTGTAAATTCAGTGGATCTTTTATCAAGATTCCCGCAACATTGAAAGGTTATTGTAACGAAGGAAAAATTATCATCAGGTAATCCTTATCTCATTTCATGGTAAACATTTGACTGGATAGGTAAGGTTCAATAGAAACACTGAAAGTATTTTACGATTGCACTTGAAGAAAGTTCTTTAGACGATTTTTCTTGTTGCAGTCCATATACCTAGCCTCATCTAACTCTCTCTGCCTAAATATCCACCAATTCCTCTCAGGTATTTACCCTCTCGAGCTCACCCTGCCTCCCAGTGTAGCAACCGGTGCCATCAGAAGGTTTCTAAGATTGGGGGCCGAACCATTCAGCTTTAGAATTTTGACATTTTTAAGGAACTCTGGACGTTTTTGAACGTAAAACCTTTAAAGTGAAAATTATGGCGGAGATAAACCTCTAACCCCAGCTGCGGCTTCGAAAGCCCTAAGAAACACGAAAGCAAAGAAACACTGTTGTTAACTTCTATATAGTTTCAATACCTGACAGGGAGAAGCACAAGGTTGATACAGACCGTATACGTGAAAATTTGAAACAATATAGCCTCCGTGTGAAGAAAACTAATTTACTGTACATTCAAAATTACTCTAGCAAATTTCGTTACATAACAATGAGATACAGTCATCTTCACTATCGGCACATTAATTTCGCCCTTTCAGGAGCTGCTAATGAACTTCCTGGTCTGTTCAAAGTCTTCATCCCCAACCAGTGGAATAAAACCACAAACCGAATAGGAATAGTTTCCTTGCGGTGTTTTGAGTTAATGCGTTTAAATAATACTTCTAAACATAGTCATATTCTGAATTCCAAAGTATCAAACTAGGCGCTCTAACTGTCAAAAATAGCCTGTACATCTTCTCCTAGTCCCACTGCTTCTCTGTTGTTACATCCGGTACTGGTGGTACAACAATGAAATACATACCACTATAAACGTTATAAGTGTATAGAGCTGTTAAAACAGGCAGTTGCAACCGATTTTGCAACTCTCTGGTTAAACCACGTTTCTAGTCGTTTACTCAATTATAGTTGTAATTATACAGTTTAACAAAAGAATGATCGAAGTACTTACACACTTCACATAAGTGTTCATATTTAACACACTTCATTTGCATACGTTTAATACCACTCTTTTCATATGCATGTCAGTGTGCTTCTTTCTTTCTCTCTTCTCTGTTTTCTCATCTTTGGGAAACTGTTGGCTTAAATTTGTACCCTTTGATACATTGTAGTAAATAGGCCGCGCATTATGATTTCATAACCGTTTTGGAAAAATCCAAACTCAAGACATATCACAAATATAACTTCCAGTTCTCACGCCTTGTGCAAAACATGGTGCAGCTTATTTTCGAGATGTCTTACTGTTAAATTTTGTCGTCTGCAGTGCATTGTCACGTGATCATGGGGGCACAATTGTGTGTATTTGTTTGTCCCGACTAGTTTCTGCTCCGTCTCATCGCATGATACCTTACAGGCAGGTGAGCTTGGTCTATGTCTGATTTCTTCGGTCGAAAGTTTCCTTTTGTTATCATCAAACGTGTTCAACATATCGCCTTGTCCCGGTGTGCCACAGGTACCCCTCTCTTGCGAGGGAGGTATAATTGGCAATTGGTACCTGCGTTCTTGGTCTAAACCACTGCCCTCGTTTCGTGGATTACAAGTTCGGTTGAAATTATCCTTCTTGGCAGCAATAAACGGGCTCCAAGTTTGAAGTCTGTCGTACCCTTCGTCAGTGGGTTTCTTTGCCCTTGTTTCAATTAACGTTACAGGGTAGCTGTAGCCTGATATATCATCCTTCCCACATTCTTCCTTTCGTAAATCTGGCTTTGAAGAACTCCGGCCAAAATTTTGAACCAGTTTTGAAAATGCGTGTTTAAAGCGCTTTTTCGTCTTTGGGCTAACAACTTCTGGACGCAAGATCGATTCGTATGACACTGAATTCATTCGTGTTAATTTCCTCTCTCTAATATCCTGCCCTATCACAGATTCCGCGCTGTTTGATAAACTGACTTTCTTCAAATTCCGTTTTGCCTCCAATATGTCTCGTTTCATGCGAAGAGTGGGGAATAAATCCACGTACATGTACGCTCCGCATTTTCTATTGCTTTTAAATTTAGATTTGAAGCGGGGACTCTTCGGTGATTCGATTTCTTGTGTGCCATTCCGGGTGACGTGTACGTTTTCGCTGAAAACTCGTAAATTAACATACTCTACGATGTCGCGATCTCTCGCCATTTGCACTAATGATGTTTTCAAAATGATAAAAGATGAAATAAATTTGCAAGCTCTCCTATCAACGTTGTAGATGGTTTTCCATTTTCCCTGAAAGAACAACAATTAAAAAAGTTTAAGGAGATGAATGGAATATTTTCCACGATTAACAGTGTCTCTTTAACGGGGATAGCACATTGGTTTACACACTGAAAGAATGGAATAGCCACAATGGGTTCTTCGATACATTTCTGTTGCTATCAGTTATAATTTTCAGTTTTCGTCCATTGTAGTACCTTAGCTGAAAGACTTTTGTTTGGAATAAAGGTAGTCCCGGCCAAAAGGCTGAGTGGGCTGATGGGTATCAATGGGCGGAATATTTGGGGAGAAGCTGGGGGGGGGGGCTGGATTTTGGACAGGGATTTGTATGTCAATAATTGAATAAAATTACTCCCGACTGTAATCTTTAAAATATTGGCCCTACATGGTGGGGTAACACTATTTTTTAACCCCCTTTCGTGCCCTGCAGTCGGTACGTCGAGTGTCCCTGCGGGATAGTTGCTATTAGCGAAGTTTCAGGTGTTTGGCTAAAGTGGTGTATGGAGGTCTTGCATTGATAATTGACGTCATCAATGGACGACATGTACAGTATATGTATAGCTATATGCCAATGCCTAGACATACATTAGTCCTGTAGATTGTAAGAATGCTCATTTGTCCATTCATTTTCCTTGTGTGTGTGTGACTTCCAGTGGCGTTAAAAGGACGACCTCTAAAGTTACCAGGAGAGTACTGAAAGGAAAAGGGGTTAAGGGTATTTTGGTAAAAGAGACTGTGGCAGCTGATTGGACAAAGGTAAATGAAAAGAACGTAATTCAATGTTAAGTTCTGTTTATAGATATTGTAACTAAAAGAAAACAACTTTTAAACGCCCGAAAGGGGCCTATCTAAATAAATTCAGTCGTTCAATGCATTTTAATGGACTTGCAATCAAAATTTTTAGGCGTCATCGGAATTACACACAGTGCACAGCATGAATGCGGGATGCGCTATTTGGCTCGACTCCTGCACTGAATGCTCTCGACAATCCCTAAGTGATCAGTTTTGGGTCAATTGATAGGCCATATAAATGCCCCGTCATTCTAACTGTAGTTTTACATTAGCTCATGGACGTCAATCCTGGGGGACCACGTCCCCCCCCCTCTACATTTTGGAAATACACCCATTGACTTAAGATTTTTACACAGTAAATTTGTGACAGAAGTGGCCATGTCCCCCGCACATTCGAGTAAAGATTGACTCTTCTGCATTAGTTGAAAGTTGGCTTCGTTTTATTTAATTGAAGACCTTTAATTAAAGGCCTCATTTACATTGGCAACACGTCGTTATATACATAGGCCAACTGTATTCTTCATCAAATAATAATTAGGGGCAAGAATTACAAGTTATGATTGCTTTTGTATAGTTCAGAAAATTTTCATATAACTTGAACTTTTATTTTATTTTATGTTGTATGTGTTTAGAAGACACTTAATTCAAAATCAGGTAACTTGGTAACTTTACTTTCAAGAAATAAGATCCCCACAGAAAGAAACTCACGCTTTGTAGCTCATGAGTAATTTGTGCACCTGGAGTTTCAAATAATGCGGTTAGGTTAGGTTAGATGAGGTTTAACGTCCCAGTTTCCAACCAATTCCAGTTGTGGCTCACTGGCTTGTTTTCCCTACTCCATTGTTTATGCTGAGCACCAAGCACAAAGGCAGTAGGTTCCATTTTTAAAGTCTTTGGTATGACCCGGCCAGGATTTGAACCCTACAAGTCGGTTGCTCTAACCACTTGACCACTGCAGTCGGTCTTCAAATAATGCGACATTTATAACTCATATAAAGTGTAATATTTTGTGAACTAAAATAATTTGAAGTTTGTTGTCAAAAACGATATTTTCTATAATGATAAAAGGATAATTTCCTGTTTTGTTACGTTGATGCTATGTAAACACGTTGTGTTGCTTTAAAGGTCTTAAAGACTTCGTTTTAATGAGTCGGCCAAACGATGTTTTTGTAGAGACATACTATGTTCTTGATCAATTTAGGACAGCAATTAACCCAATTGGCAACCACGATTTGTCAAAATTGTACTTTTCCAGGTTTTTCATGTGCCAAAGAGATATCGTCGATGTGATGCACTAACAACAATTAATTTACGACAACTGAGGTAATTTCCTAGGTCTCCAAGGTTATGTGATGGCCTGGGATAATTAATGATGGAGGTCATGCATAGTGCATGGCACGAGCACTCTGTTAAATATAACGTACCGTATTTCTTTCCCAATTACGATCGCAAGGTGAGACAGAATGTACAATTTCCGTTCCCCCTAATTAAGTCCACCCTCCCCTTCCCGAAATGTCATTGCTAGTTACCTTCATCGAAGAGTGCCTGAAGCCAGACCAGGACGGAGTGCATTTGGACTACCTCGAGGTAGTACTTCCATGATTAAAATAGGTGAATAAAATACATTTGAAACAGTTATAATCATGGGTTTACGTTCTGGGCGTAATCACGGGTTTATATCCTGGGACCTAGGCGTATCAACGTTAGCTGTATTTTCAGCAACATACTATCCGTTATCAACCGACCATCTCAAATGACATAAACACTTAAAAGGAAGTCCCCACTTCTATTTTGTTTCTTACAAATCTCCTCTCATTTCCGTTACAAGTGCCTTTCGTGATGTGGCTCAGCTGTTCAAACTTACATATTGAATACTTAAGGCAAACCATGAGGTTATTTTGCGAAAATTTCACAATCAAGTTACGTCATTTGATTAAACAGAGATTCCTTACATTAATCGAAATTAGGGTAACTGTAATTTCCCTTTAGGAATCCAGACTGTAAACCGATTTATCAATCCTGTATGCTTTTTTCATGTCTTCCTACTCGCGTAAGCAGGCGGTTGCACGTTTTATCAGTCACAAATCTCACTTTTGCAAGTAACATGTACTTAATACATCTTGCTCATTAGAGGACACCTAACTTCAAGTACCATAGCTTAGTGCATAAAAGGCCGTGGTACATGAAGCAATTGGGCTCAGCAGTCGGGACTTTCGGATTTCAATTCTTGGCTGGTTTATAGTAAGATGGGGATTCTGAATACGTCTTCTGATTTAGAAAATAATCGGCCATGTTTGAGTTTTAAACGTTGAATAAAAAGACATTAAAAGTGAAGAAGTAATCTGTAAGCCCTCAACGGCTTCACATTCATGGTCATTAAACGTTGAAAAAGTATACAGTCTCAAAGCCTATATTTTGTCAGTTTATTAAACAATTTCACAGCCTACATTTTACAGTAAAAGGCGATCTTAAGTTCTACGGTATACTTTCGGTGTCAGTAGATCGTGCCTACTATAATACGCGTATGTTTAACTTTCAGACTTTTGTTTGATGTGCCAAAGGACATCCATGCACATTCTGATATTTAAAATTACAACAAGTCTGAATCAATTGATTTTATTAGGGAGTTGCCCTGACTTTATCTTCACTTCTACCACGATAGACTCGGATTACTGGGAATTTTAGGCAATTCAGGGACACTTTCCTGTTTGCCGAATGAAAATAGGCCCCAAGTGACCACAATGAGTTGAAGAAGGACTTCATATATTTCCTATGTCCCGTCCGTCAAATGGTGCACCAGATTCCAACATGCATGGTGTTTGATACTTTCAGCTAATTTATCTTTCCTGTCCTATGTATTCGCTGTTTCCCAGTTCACTTATTATTTGATAAGTCATCGCCCTAAAGTGACTCGAACAGCCGTAGCCCTTGGGTCATCTGCAAGTACCTTCTTATTTAAGGAGTCCAATAGCTACTTATTTAAAGAGTCCAATAGCTAGTACTTATTTAAGGAGTTCAATAGCGACGGAGATATAAAAAGTGGGGAGGATGAAGGACTTTTGAAGCAAAATTTACTGTGTAAGAAAGTTCAAGTCAATGGGAGCATTTTGATAGAGTATAGTATATGTGGGTGTGTGAGTGTAATTCTTCTTAAGCTTTCAGTCCTGTTCGAAAGACCCACGCTTGGCCGTTTTTGACACCCACGAGATATTTAAAGAGACATTAGCGGTACACTTTAAAAACTGTTCTGTAGAGTTGGTGCATTGAGCATTTTGAGTTCAGCCAAGTAAGTCCGATGAGTATACATGCATTTCAGAAAACTCAGTTGACTTAACTAACGCATGTGCATGAAGTAAGTCACCTCAGGCTCAATTACTGCTGTCCCAATGCAATGGGTTTTACAATGCACATGCAGGGAGGTGACCACTTATGTAATCTTATGAAAAAGACATGCCAAGAAGTAGTAACAGTGAGCACAGAAACTGTATGAGGTCCTCAAATTAAAAGTATGCGATTGGTAAGCACCTAACCCTACGGTACATTTTGTGTTATTAAGTCTTATAGTCTAATCCTTTGTTGGTAGGCCCATTTTGGTCTGCGCCTCATTAAGTCCTGTTAGTTACCCCATATATGCTCCCAGTTATCTCTAGTACACCCTCTGACCTCGCAATGGTACCTTACATCGCTAATGTCACAAGTTTCTTTTTTAGTTCATCTACTATTATTAGCAGCGACCAATCACTCTAAAACCAAAAGAGTGAAATTCACTCCAAAATGAGTGTGCTGAGGGACCACTCCTTGTAAGAGTGAAAATTCACCCTGAGTGGAGTGTAAATTCACTCCAAATAGAGTGATATTTCATTCCATGTGTGTGAAGTATCGCTCTATTTGGAGAGAAATTTCACTCCACTCCGGACAAAATTCACTCTTCCTAGGTGTGGTCCCTCACTACACGCTTTTTGGAGTGAATTTTCACTCTTTTGATTTTAGAGTGTAGGCACTCCACCAGGGTTACCTGGATACCAGTACTGTAGTTCTTGCGGTGATGGTACTAACAATCGTACTGACTCCACTCATTTTACCGTATACCCTTTAAACATCTACAACTCTTTATAATGAGTACACTCAGTTTGACCTGAAAATCGCCTGTTCTAAAACTTTACACATTCAAATAGCAATATTCATTATCTATATACTAACCTTTAACGTTTACTGCAAATTGGACGACCACGGAAAAGCAAAAAGATTCGATAAATCTTGATGGTGTCACAGAAGTGCCGTACAAAATTGTCTCCCTGAAAACTCTTCTTAAACTTACTATAGTGTGCATTATGAACGCACGCGTACTAACGAAAGGATGAAATAAATTAGAGCAAGATACACTTACGGACATCCTTGTAAATATCAACATCGCAGTAAACTCACTGTACTTATTATAGTAGTGAGAGAGTGCATTCACCTGAATATGTCACATCGCCTTGTCTTAGTAACTGTACACTAAGTGAAGTCACAACGCAATCTCAGTCACGTGGCTTTTGCATTTGTAAATGAGGATAATGGTTGACAGGATTGTCATCCAATGTTAATAGAGTACAGGAATAGGGGGTGTGGCTTTGTTGCTAGGAGCAGTGACATGAAGCTTTAAGATAGCTTTGCAAATAATAGGTGACGGTTTTTCCGTTGAATATCCCTTACGCTAATTTTTCCTTGACGTCATACTTTATTACAGTGCATCTGGGATTACACTTAGATTTGACGGTGTTCATCTAATTCCTTGTTCATATCTGGTGCTATAGCACAGTAAACCAGAAAGCCCAAAGGCTTAGGGATTTCTTGCTGAAAGGGGGTGATTTGTTGCACTGAGTTCATCCCGCAAATTTATACTTCTTGACTATAGGCCTATCATTTACGGCCATTCATCATTCATCATTTATGACGTTTCACAACTTGACCTCTGGTGACCTCATATGACTTCTGAACTACAGAAAAAATATGTGTAATAAAAAACACATCGTACCCGGGCAGTCTGCGTGAGTCACCGAGCTCTTTTTTCTCTCTTTTATTTGGAAGGTAAGCCCACCGGCTCACTCATTAGAACTTTATTTACAGTATCTGCAGTATACAGTATATACAATATTTGTTATAATAACAATAATGACAGTGCTTTTATTAAGCTGTTCAATACATGGTTAACAAACTGAGTATTACCGTAAGTGTAAGAAAGTAAAGTGATAATATTGCCTTACATTGGACAGCGGATTGCCTTCAAGTTGACTGAGCATGACGTCAAGGTTGTAGTGAGGGCTTCTATGCGAGATAACACTGAAAAATTTATAGTATTTATAACAGACAGTAGCAGGCAACTCTCATGTCTAATTGAATGCGACCCAACACCTGTAAGTTTATAATATTAACAGCAGCACAGTGAGTTAAGATAATACAATTAGCCTGTATCAAAGATAAAGCGGTAGTTGGAATCAGACTGAGCATCAAATACTATCAGTTTCGTTTTTTCGAAAATACACCAAAACTTAGATAATTTCTCTCTAAATTTGAAACAGTGAATGATAAGTATTTAATCTTCTTCTTTAACGAATTGTGGAAAATACTGTTCAATGCTGAAGGCAGGATTATTGTCTTAGGCAAACAATCGCGCCCTGTTTACCCAGGCTGTTTATTACAATTTTATAAGTTGTAAATACGAAATCTAACAAAAGGCGATTGTTGTTAGAATAGTTCAAATCGGCGCCAAAAAGAGTTATTTTGACCCATATGTTCAGGTGATCCTTATCAAAAACCATTCTTGGCTTTGAGACGAGCCTGCTCCATAGAGTGTTAAACAGCGGGCAAGCGATAAAGATATGAAACAAGTTTTCATCGAGTCACCCACTACGCCATCAATGAGCTCGTTCAGCGTAAGGTATTTCTAAAGCATGATCAAAGTCACAGCATCCTTTTTACGTGTTCATAATTAGGTAATTGGACTTAGTATTATTACTGTAACAGTTATGCTTGTGAAAAAAAAAATAAATGTTCTTCTGTGTAACTTTATCTTTGGAATGGTAGAAACTCGGGTTTAAGTTTTCGTTAGTCACGAAACGTCAGTCGCAATTTGGAGGTACCGCCCACTGTCTATTTAGTTTACGAGGTTTTCGTAGTTTCACCTCTGATGACCTCATGCGTCATTTGACATCCAACAAATCCAAAGGGTTCCCTTTCTCTTAAAGAAACTCATCTTTATCCCAAGTATGTAAAGGATCCATCCCTGTCTTGAAATTTAGTGTTTTTTCAAGGTTTTCGGTTTTTTTTTACCTCTAATGACCTCAAATGATCTCTGGCCTCCACTGAAAAGATAGGTTTTTTTTTTTCAATAAGATAAAGTTATATGCCAAGTATGAAGATTGTCCATCACTGCTACCTTGAGATATCGTGTTTACAAGCAATTTTTAATAATTACGTATTTTCACCTCCGTTGACCTCAGATAATATTTAACCTTTACCAAAATCAATAGGGTTCATATTTTTACTATAAAGACAGGGCTCTCGGCTTCGTATGGAGCCGAGAGACCTGTCTTTATTACTTCAATGAAAGGACTTAAGGTTTGTCGTCTAAACATCGATCAGAGGACTTTCCTGAAAAATAGAGCAACCACGGCTCATACTTGTTATCAACCCTTTTCATATTATTTGGTTAAACGAAACATTTTGTATTGATGATGGTGATGTTCATCTAAAAGGTTTTCATATTTATAGTAAAGATAGAAATAGGCATGGTGGTGCTGTAGCGATATGTGTAATTTCTTCTCTCTCACACAAATCAGGGTTGATTTATCGGATAGTAGTGTTGAAAGTATCTGCGTAGAAGTAAAGTTTAAAGCTACTGCACCTATACTCAGGCTGACGTATTCAGCCTATCGCCCGCCAAACTTGAGCGTTTTGTTTTTCAACGGTTTCTCAGAAATGCTTTCGAAGGCATCGTGTGAAAAGAAAGAATAGCAATACTGGGTGTTTTAAATTGTAATGTTGACCCTAGTGTTAGAGATGTTAATGCGAGGGATTTAAGATTTATTACAGACCTTTACCAATTTTAAAATATTATTTAAATACCAACTAAGGTATCAGAAACTTCAAGTACAGTAATTGACCTTATTTTAATAACTATGAAGGAGAGACATAAGGAAACAAAGGTGTATGTAACAAATATCAGCGATCATTTTTTTAATTGCCACGGTTGTTGATACCAAAACCCAAATCAACAACTCCAGTAATTATATTGTGTATAGAAATTTTTCAAAACTTAATGAAAATAGTTTTAGAAATGACCTACAAATTTCAGGTTTAGGTGATATTTTGTCTTGCAATAACTTTGATCATGCATTGAAACTTTGGTGGAATAAATTTATGAAAGTTGTAGATGTACATACGCCCAATCGCAGTAAAAGGGTGCGGAGTCGCCCATGTCCATGGTTGTCACAGAATCATGTTATAATGATGAACGAACGTGATTTTTATCATAAGAAATCACTAACCACGAAACTCCCCCTAGACTGGGAACACTACAAGGCACTAAGAAATAATGTTAACATGGAGTTTAAATGGTCAATAAAATATTTTCTCCGTACAAAGATTGTCAAAAATAAAAATGGTGAAGACGTTTAGAATTGCTTAAAACTGTTAATACCGTCAAATAAAAAATCCGCACTCTCGGCAAATATAAGTTATGACACATAAACGTTTGAGTCAAGTAATGATATAACCAATGCTTTTAACGACTTTTTTGGTAAGATCGCTCTAAATTTTGTGAATCATAATGATAAACATGTGCATTCAGATTTTATGCTGCCAAGTGTTCCAGCTCAAATGTTCTTCTTGCCTCATGTCTCTGAGGAGTTTGTGATGAAAGAAGTATTATCCATGTCACGTCTGAAGTCAGCAGGCCTTGATGAAATAGAGTGCAAGGTTCTGAAAACTGCTTTCCCTGTATTTAGTTAGTATTCTTACTTATATTATCAACCTGTCACTCAAAGAAGGGGGTTTTCCGTAAGAATGGAAACACGTCAAGGTTACATCGATATTTAAAAAGGATGGTGTACAAGATATTTGTAACCATAGACCCATCTCTGTCCATCCTATAGTGCCAAAAATAATTTTAAGAGCAGTTCATAAAGCTTTGTATGAGCAGGGAGCTGTTAGGAAGGAGACACAACAACCAGACCTCACAGACAAAAAGTACTTGAAAATGATCTAATCCCATTCAGGTATCGAAATTTGATTGACAGGTCTCTTTGTAACTATTATCTAGCCTTGTTGACTTTACCCTTCCTAATAAATATCTGCCCCTTTCACACCCAAGTAATCTTGTAACAATTACCTTTGTAAAAACATGCTTTGATCTGAGGTTTGTTACCGACGGGGCTATGCTGTAATCAAGATTTTTTTGACTAAACGACTGTCAATGAAAGTTTAAATAGTGTTCTTCCTTTACGTCCCGACGAATTTGATGCGTCGTCTGCTTCGAACATTGTTCAAGACTCTAGTTCATTTTCCGTCCACCATTTCCTCATCACTTCTGAAGCATATGTCGAAACCAGTGCACTCTAGTTGTCTTGAGAGTTCAAGAGTAGATTTATTGCGACCACTGGTACATATGCTTCAGAGCCATATACTGTGGTGACGGCTGGGACGGAACTAGAGTCTTGTAAGGAGTAGAAGTATGCAATTGTCATTGTAACAAAGGTCCCTTAATCCTAGTGCAAGATTACCATCGAATAAACATTGCTTCAAAGTGCTATAAATAATTTTAAGAGCAGTTCATAAAGCTTCGTATGAGTATCTAAGCAGCAATAAATTTTTGAGTGATAAACAGACAGGCTTTAGACTTGCACATTCCTGTAAAACTGCCTTGATAAATGTGGTCGACACGTGGTTGGAAAATATTGGCAAAGGGTTGTATACTGGAATAATACTTGTAGACCTTAGCAGAGCTTTCGATACAGTAAATCACGACATCCTGCTTAATAAGCTCAAGGTGTACGGTTGCTCAAATCATGCCGTAACTTGGTTTACGTCATACTTGTCGGACAGGAAACAAAGTGTACAAATTAAGAATATGCTGTCTAAATGAAGTGATATTAAAATTGGTGTTCCAGAAGGCTCGATCTTAGGACCATTATTATTCACTCTTTATATAAATGACCTTCCGAATGTACTTAGATATGGTCGAGTTGACATTTATGCAGATGACACAGAATTATCCGTAAGTGGTGGTAATATCAAAGACATTGAGCGTAAACTAACGGTTCACTCTTAAAACAGTTGTGTAAACTTTTACCCAAGGTTGGGTCCGTATGCCACCTCCTAAAATGAAGAAATCTGGTTTGCTTATAAAATCCAGTAGCTTGTTACATACCCACCATTCATCCATGCTGTATAATGCGTTTATACTTCCACACCTAAAGTTTTGTAGTACTGTGTGGGCTGATAAAAAATGGGGACCCAGGTAAATTATCATCAATTCAAAGACATGCTCGAGGATTATCAGAGGTGCCAAATGGGACACTCCATCTTCCAAAATTTGAAAGGAACTACGATGGACACCAATAGATGAACAATTTTTCTTTAAAAAGAGTATTATGATGTACAAAATCTTAAATGACTTATCCCCCACCTTATCTAAAACTGTACTTTACAAAACTCCAAAATGTACATTCTCATTGCACACGCCGGACTGAGCACGCCCTCTTATTGCCTCGATGTCGCACGTCACTTTATGCAAAATCTTTTACGATAAGAGGAACTACATCATGGAACAGCATTAATGACATAATAAGAGACAGTAAATCAGTTGAAACTTTCGAAAGACGACTAAGACAAGAAATTCTCTCTAAATACGTTTATCTAATTAACCCTTCTTGTGCATTCTATCATATATTTTTGTAACATTTTATCTGTTTCTATCATTTTTCAACCTATATGTTGCGTCACGTTCTTAGCTTTATTTTGATTCGACTTTTATTTTTTATTGTCAAGGTTTAACCACTTCAATCCTTCATTTAAAAACTGTACTTTTTTATTTTCGTGTAAAGTCTCCTTTTATGTTTTATGTTTCACATTTTGATATTTTATGCAATTAACTCTTTGTTTTTGTTTCTATTTTAATCTTTGCATTGTATGTATGTTGTTTATGTGTTAGCCCAGGGCACAAGGGAATCGCAACTTCATGTTGACTGGGCTACCCTGGTATAATAAAAAAGAAATAAATAAATTAAATAAATAAAATAAATAAATAAATAAAAAACCGAATTTGCCAAAATTCACAAAGCAACTCTTGTTTCTAGTGAAAAGAGAGGCTGGAATGAATATTAAAAAATTACCGACTTCGAAATACTTTTCATCTATTGCAGCAATGGATTAAGCTTCTTAGAGGTAGATGTAAGTGTCGGCTAACAATAAGTGACCAATGTCCATGTTTGGTGGTGCGCTGATTGTCAAAGGAAAACAGTGGTTCCCTAAAACTTGACCAAGTCTCCCTCGACATGTCACACCACCAATTCAAGGGAAATTCCCGGGGAGTATATTACCCTACGAATTTAACACTTTGGAAAATAGTTCTAGGTTTTAGGCGGACAGTATAGATCATGTTACTGAAGTGGTATTTCAGGCACCATTTTGCAATATGTACTTCCGCGATGCAAAATGGTACTTTCAATGAAGTAAAATGAGCAGGAACCACCAACGAATTATACAAGCTCTCCCAGCTCAAAATGTCAACAGTCATAGTACACAATTTTGAAATCAGTGTGAAAGGTATACTCGTGAGGTTTTATATGAAGGGTAGCTTGTGCCTGTTGAAAACTTCCACAAGGGTCCAGAGGCCACGAAACGGACCAGCTTTTTTAAGTGTTTAAGCTAATATTAAAGGAATGGTTTCGGGTTCGTCAAATACAGCTTTGCATATCCGCGTTTGGTGGTGCGCTTATTTGTCAATTTGAATAGAGACCCTATAGTGGGAGAGACTGGCCAACCATTGTTCTCAGATACGCATTCTGATTAGACGAAATGTATGGGCACCATTTTGGAGCTAAAGGACGACCTTGCAACATCATGTACGTTTAGCCTATGTACATTCGAGAAGTTGTGCAGGCTGTACGTACGGCCGGACGTAGGCCTACGCATCCTGTGTAAGGCAGACATGTTTTGTTTCCAAAATTGCGGCCGGGTTGTGCTGCATTTGGATGTACGAATAGACCAGAAAAGGGTTACAAGTTGTATAGATTCCCATCCTGTACAAAAAGAAGGCTTCGGTGGGCTGTAAAAGAAGGTTCAATTGGAATCCATCAAATAGCGATCGCTTATGCGATGTAACTTTACAGTATACAGCTTAGTAATACATGTTGGCCTAACGGTAGAGCAGGCTTAGCCTAAGAGTTAGATTACGACGTTCTGTACAAGGCCTAGCCTATACCGTATACGGCGGTTCCATCTCTACATTCCGACTGCTTGATATTCTAACACATAAACCCAAATACAACTACTAACCCTTTGGCCTAACCGGCTAACCCCAATGCTAATACTAACCCTATTGGAGAGTTGTCGGAACATCCCCATAGAGACGCTGGAATACCAGAGCTGCAGTCCCCATTCATAGGTGTAGGAGCAGTGGCGTATTTGGGGGCACTGAGCCAGCCCGCACCCGGCCCTCACTGATGCCAATTTTTTTTACTTCCTAAAGATACGTAAATTTTTTACACAAATTTTACTACAAATGGTAGCATATGTGGCACCAGATTGCATGTAAGGACACCCAATTTTTCAAAAATTTTCAAAGGGGAGGGGGAACCCATTGGGCCATGGTTCCCCCTTATTGATGCCGATGTATTTGTTTTAGTTCCTAAAAATACGTCAATTTTTTAAACCATAATTTACTTCAAATGTAGCCTATATGGCACAAGATTGCATGTAAGGACACCCATTTTTTCAAAAATTTTCTAGGGGAGGGGGCACAGATCAAAGATGGCTCCTGGATCTATTAGTAACATGAGAAAACTGAAACATTTGCGCACCTTTGACTTTGATGTAGGTTTTTACATGGAGTACACCTTGGTCAGTCACAATTTTATAAAACCTAGGCGTAGGCCCATAGGCGTCAATCCTGGGGGACAGGGGGACACGTCCCCCCATATTTTGGAAATACACCCATTGACTAAAGATTTCTACACAGTAAATTTTTGACAGAAGTGGCCATGTCCCTCCCACACTCGAGTAAAGATTGATGCCCATGCCTAGGCCTTTCCATAAAATAAAAAAGTCTCACTAGGAAATGCTCCCCTATATTTACCCCTTCCCCCAGACCTCTCCTGAAACTTTCACTAAATGATGAAAAATCTTAAATGATTAATTCAACTTGCTTACAACTTTCCGTAAAAAGCACCAAAGGCGAAGGAAGCTTTTTGAGACGGGGGGGGGGGGGGGTTTGAACCTTGTTTCGGATGGCCGTCCTGGGGGAAGGGTCTAAGGAGAGGGGATGTCCCCCTCACTTTTGGAAAATTTTTGAGTATTTGAGAGTCCTCAGATGCAATTTGGTGCAACATTTTGAACGAACGTTAAGGAAAATTACTGCAAATTTTTGACATTTCTTACAGAAGAGACAAATAAAGGGGTTTTTGCACTTGGATCTTGGGGGCGGAAGCATACCTTAGCCCCCACATTTTGACTGGGGGATAAAGCCTCCAGCCCCCCACCCCGCTTCCAACACCTATGAAAAGCACCATTTTGCATGAATGCCATCCTGCATTAACGTACTAGTAGTTTTCTTAGAAAGAAGGGGTAGACCCAGCCCACAATAGACCCACCCCCTCCCCCTCTTACCAACACAAAAATAAGACAAACTAAAATGAATTTTTTTTTAAATACAATCACTTTTAAAACTGTCGAAATAGCATAAATAGCATACACCATTCTGCATTTTCGTCACTTTCTATTAGCAAAAGTTACTCAGAATGGAGGGTGTTATTATCCCCTCCCTCTAGACCAGTGGCGTAGCTAGACATTTTTTGTGGGGGGGGGGGGCAAAAGCAAAAAATTTCCGACAGACTATTATCTGGGGACCCTTTTTTTTTTTTTTTTTTTTGCCTTCCGGGCAATTTGAGACCGGATTCTGATTTTCACGTTGACATATCGATGTGTAGTTATCTGGGGACCTTTTTTTTCTTTTTTTTTTTTTTTGCTTTTCGGGCGATTTGAGACCGTATTTTGATTTTCACGTTGACATTTCGATGTCTAATTCTGCTTAAAAACATAACAAGTGTTGTAAGTGTTTCAAATGAGCTTTTTTAATTTATTTCCGACAGACACTAGAAATTTCCGACATAGGCCTTCAAAGGCTTTGTGGGGGGGGGGGGCGACCGCCCCCCGCCCCCTCTAGCTACGCCACTGCTCTAGACCCCTCCCAGGACGACTTTTCTTGCACCGTGTGACAAACTAAAGGATCCGGCAGACAGTGCCACCCAGAGTCAAGCAATACGAATGATTGTCACAAGAGAACAGAACGCTGTAACTCAACTTTGTTTTACATTTTGTACGGAAAACTGTACGCACACAGTGTATATGATATCTGGCCATAATTAACATTTGGCTACAAAATGGCGCCCATGAAATAAGTTGGCCGATCTCTCCCACTATAGGGTCTCTAAATTTGAAAGGAAGACGCGGTGCCTTAAACTTGACCAAGTCTCCCTCCGCGTTTTCCCGGTCATCTCACACCACTAATTCATGGGGAATCCCCGCCTAGTATCAGTGGCGTAGCTAGAGGGGGGGGGGGGGTAGGGGGTGGTCGCCCCCACCCACAAAGCCTCCGAAGGCCTCTGTCGGAAATTTCTAGTCTGTCGGAAATTGTTACCACCTTAATTAAAAATTCTTACAACGGAAATTAGTAGCTAAAATTATATTCTTAGGGGTTTACTTACAACACCTCTTATGTTCTTAAGCAGAATTACACATCGAAATGGTTACTGAAAAGGCCTGGAAGTGTCATTTAAGGCAATCTCGGAGATATTTTAATCTATTTTTTCCGCGCGCTACACGCCACATGATGGTGGCGCTACGCTTAGATAGTACATCATTACTTCAAGATAATTTGTAGGAAATTTTTTGCTTTTGCCCCCCACAAAAAATATCTAGCTACTTTTTAAGTGTTTAAGCTAATAATAAAGGAACGGTTTCGGGTTCTTTAAATACAGCCTTGTAGGTAGCGGATCACTAATTCAAATGTTCTTACGCCGAAAAACATTTGCCCGACAAATCTAGTTCCTTAAAAATTTATGCCGGGAGCTTACGTGTTTCTGACTGCGTTACTCTTAAAATGTGGTTAATTTTTATATGATATTTGTAGGCAGAGATTTGAAATACAGACTCTGCAAAATTCAAGGCAATTTGGCCAAGTTTAGTGTCATTTTTGATTGTGTTACTCCGCTCTGAAAAGTGCCGACTTTGAATAGAGATCAGAACTGGAAACATGTAACTATCATTCAGACCCTTCTACCTCAAAATCTCAATGGTCATGGTATACAAATTTGAAAATGGCATAAGAGTTCACATTGTGAGCTTTAACCAGAGGGGTGGCATGTCCAGGTTGAAAACTTCTACGAGGATGTAGCCTGATCTAGTGTGTAAGTCAACGGGGCAATAATTAGTGTTACGCTACATGTACATCCGCCTCTGCAGGACTTTTTAATAGAGGGGGAGGAATGCCGAGTATGGCGGCCTACGAAAGAGTGTAGTAAAGTATCTTCAACCAAGGGCTCCCCAACACACCCTCACCTCCCTTGATTTTGGCTTCAATGCAAAAAGTTTCGTCTGGTTGAAGGTAAAAATCACAGAACAACCAACAAGCTGGCCGTAAGTATAAATTACCATATCATGACGGTTAAGAATTTGCAAAGAAGTCTTAGCATTTATGTAAACTTCAGAAAGCGCGTGTACCAGCAATATTTCTTCCATTGACTCGAGTATAACTGATTTTGGTCCGTTTGAAGGCCTTTGCATGTTTAAGTCACAAGTAAGTATAACAAGCTTCTCTAAGCTCCCGAATTGAGTTCGGTGAGGATTTGCGTTCTTGAGACCAAGGAAGGTCAGAAAGTCAGGGAGACTGATCGTCGTCGGGACAGCGGTGACGCCAGATGGGGTTAGGAACCATGTCCCTCGTCGAGGAAGGGGTAAATGTTCCCATGCAGTAGGAAAACGATCAAATATAAAATAAACCCACAACAGCCTGTCATTCGCTTCTGTGATTTACTTGATATTTGATTTTTTATTTAAATGAGGGCAGATCCTGTATTAAGTCCTAAAAGTTTCCAATTTCATGACTAAAGACCCAATATACGTGCAGAAAATTTTAAATTTTGCTGTCGACAACCTTTCGGCAACCCTTGTCGGGGCTTCAGGCTGCAGTCCCACGTAGTAGGGAAGCTCCTGTTGCGCAAATTTTGGCGCTAGCCCGGCCAGCGGACACGGGACTTAACGAGAAGCCAGACCATGCACGCAAGAACTGTCCGCATGAACAGCTTCAACTATTTGAAACCTTTGTAAAGTTATGAGGTGTCAGTCGCAGCTTCTTCGCGGTAATACTGATAGGATTCCAAAAGGAAGTGCTCTTTGGTAATTTAATGACCTCTGCATGAATCTAGAGTGTGACTCTCAAGCAGCATCGAGCATCAGTGGTCAAGTGTTACAGTGGCGTAGCCAGGTTTTTTGTCAGGGGGGGCAAGAGCACCAAGGTTTCCCCCAATTAGTGATCTGCTTCCTAATAATCAGTGTTCTCCGCAGGTCAAAATTTTGTCCGGGTGCTTTCCTCTGACCTGGCTGATGTGACTGATCGCCGTCCTGGGGGAGGGGTCTAAGGGGAGGGGGTGTCCCCCTCCCCTTTGGAAAATTTTTTCTCATATAAGGTGGGCTAGATGCAAAATGGTGCCATATTTGGTGCTAAATGTAAACTGAATACATCACCAAGAATTCCTATTTTTTTAGGAAGCTTTTTTATCTTGCTTGTCTTCAGGTCATGGTGAATTTTTCTTGAGTCCTACTGGTAGATCAGAATCACAATGGGTGAAGTACAGTAATTAAGTGAACCCTGGTACACCTTTCCCTTCATCAGTTCACCACATTCACCACAATCAGTCCAAATTTTACGAGGACCTGCCCTTGTAGCAGAGTATAGCACTTGACCACTGACCCATTCTAACAACTGCATATACCACAGTGCTGCTGCTTTAATTATCAAGAAACATTGGAAGTATACAGTGAAAGGACAGAGTCCCTTGTCAGAGGTCCAGATATCTCATGCTGTATAAAACAGATAGTAAAACATAACTAGTACAACTATAAGCGTGGTGTCATCATTCCATCTCTGAAAACCTTAATAATGAGGACTGGTTGTGCCAGTGTGGCATAAACTTTTAAATAAGTAAAGTGTACTGGCTGAGAAATTTAAAATTTTACCAGATCATGCACAAATTTCACCATATATTCACTTTCAAAATTTCCCCCAAGATTTTCCAGAGGGGGCAACTTGCCCCGACCTGTCCCCCCTGGCTACGCCACTGAAGTGTTATGGATGCGATTTGATTAGCTGAAAGGAGGTATTACGGGTATGATGATGACTACGGGTGTATTTGGAGACCCTCTATCGGTGCACGTAATGGATGGTGAACATCGGTAACAGGAGTAGGGGTGATTAAACAAAAAATTTTGTTTTGAAAACCAAGCTCAACAAATGCCAATTCTTGAAGCAGAATAGCGGTTAGATATTAATCAAATTTGAAGGAAGCAAACGAATGTTATCTTGAGCCCTTGAGATTAGGATTAGGCTCACTGATCTAGTAACACGTGTGCTCCCCCCCCCCCCCGCCCTTTCTTTGTCAGTGCCAGCAAAGAACCGGGCGCCAAGTCGTGCGCAACGTGAGAAAAGCACCGGTAGGCTGTTACCAAAAATAAGATTTTTGTTGTCTGTTTGGTGCACATCTAATGCAATTTGAAGATTGTTATGTGTTGAATTGTGTTCCACTCTACAACCTACAATTTCGTAAATATCCCCAGAGTTTCCTGGAGCTTTGCTTCTGGTCCGATATCAGTGCGTATCCCCATGGAGCAAACCCAGAAATTTCGAGGGGGCGGGGAACGATGGGTAATCCCAAGTACACCGAAGGTGCATCATGAGCGCGAAGAGTGAGTTTGCACACTTGGGTTCCAGGGGCAGCGCTGGGACCCCTGGCAGGGTCCAGGGGCGAAGTCGGAATAGGGGTCCTTGGGGCGGAGGGACCCCGGAAGCTCTCGCAATATAATTTACTAAGAACGCAGAAAATCGGCTCCAGTAGCTCTGATAGGGGTTTTTTTTTATTATTGTATGAAATTCGATTGTAAAGGTTGAGTGAAGGTTAATATCTGAGCACCTGAAGTCCGGTCCTGGGCGAAGTTGGGGTTACATGTAAAATTACGACGCTAACATTAAGCGCGTGTTGTACTTTAATAGACGAGTTGGGAAATTCGGTACTTCCGGTCAGGTCACAAGGTCAAGTGTACCATGACAACGGTAACTTATTTAGCTCTGCGTGCTCAGCATGCAACACCCGCGCTGGGACACTGTAAGCGTGGTACACTTAACCTTTGACCCATTCCCATATTGCATTGCGTGGAAACATTTCCCAACTCGTCTATTTTCAGACATGGATTTTGCCATAATGAGTGTTTTATTGTGTTATTCGGTTTGTTGGGCATGGGGCGTGAAGGTCGACAAATGCGTGCGAAGCGGGCCGAATTTTTTTACTGTAAGACATCGTTTTCACATAGTAAAATTGCATTCAGTTAGTACTTTGAGACACTTCAATATCTTAACCAAAACGGTTCTGTCAGGAAGATATGCCTGATTTATGCTTTGTAATCCACTGAAGTACACCAGTTTCCTTAAATTTGTTTACTTCAAAACTAGTAGAAGACGGAAAGAAGTTTTTTTTTTAACAAGTTGCAGTTAGATACTAGCTTTGCTCTTATACAATCACGTTTATGCAAAAGGGCATAAATGCAACACATTGACTGTTGAATGAAGCGAAAACGTTTGAGACGGTACTGAAGAAGAAAACGGAAAAGAATTAAACTGAAGGTAAAGGTGCGAAAATTTACCGTAGTTTGTGAAAGATTTGTAACGGAAAACAATTGAAATATATACGTTAATAATTCATCCATAAAGACATCTCACCCCACCTCCTGTAGAAATCTTTTGCTTAAATTCTTTTGGATCATTTGAAATTTCGATTGGAAACTGTTAGGCGTACACTCGCCCCCATGCAATACGTGTTGGCGTCATGGTTTGTTGCTTGTATACTTTCGGCAAGAGGGGTTGGCACAGTGTCTGCACGATCAGTAGCGCCTCCAGGTTTTGGAGATTGGAAGGGGGCACCAGTGCCACCACAGAAGACGTCGTAATCCTACCCCAGATAAACCACGAGAGTTGGTGTAAAGTGAGTAAATGTGTGCCTACGATAGTCTGCACTCGGCGAAGATCCTCATTTTGTAACCTCGTTCAGAGGCGCCGTCCTGAGAAGGGGTCTTATTCGTTCATTTAAGATGGCCTAGATGCAAAATTTTCGTAACTTTGGGGAAGTTTCGAACTGACTATACGTTGAAAAATCCTGATAATTTAGTGAATTGTTCTTATTTTGGTTGGTTGCTTGAGATGTGTGTGTGGTCTTTTGTTTATATAAAGTGGCTTAGATGAACTTTGGCAAAGCTTGGAGCTGATAACATGCTTAGAAATTCTCACTGTTTAGTGATATTTCGGCTGTGGCATGGTACCCTTCAGAGACAGGTGCCATGAAATCGGCACAGGGAAGCTCTAACATGAGCAATGAGAATTTAGACGAGCGAGCAACGTGGGGAATGAGCGAGAGGGGAAAAGTGTTTTGTCCAAAAAAAAATATTCCGCTTCATTATTGCCCTAATAATGATCATAAGATATACAGCGCGAATCATGATGATTGCGCTCGAAGCGCGCCCATATTTTGAATCAAAAATCATTTCTATGACAAAGATGCAGATGCATGCAGACTCTGCACCGAGACACTAGGCCCATCAGTTCCATCGCAATGTGTCTTCCAATTAGAATGCGAGTCTGCTGCCTGGTAATTCGTTAAAGGTTTAAATTTCCATAAAGTTTGTCTCCGCAATGTAAGGGAAGCCAAAGAGAAAACCCTTGCTTCGCATTCTTTCAACGCTGTGCTCCCCTAATCTCGTCTATGAACACGAACAACAGGCTTAATAATGCGAATACGTTTGAGACCTTAGTGATAATAAGCACAACAGTGAGGCTGAAAGAGCGTGAAAATTTTTATAAATTGGGAAGAATTGCGTCAATTTATGATAGTTTTTAAAAGATTTTTGACAGAAAATCTATCACTCTCTGTTGAAAACAAACCACTCTACCCTCTTCAGAAATTTACAGCTTAAATGTCTTTTGGGTTCATTTAAAGAAAATCGAAAATTTTCTGAAGTCGATGCGGGAAGGGGAGGGCACACCTATGCCCCGTGCCGGTCCCTCCTTCGCATGATAGCACGTCCGCTTGTCGGCCTTGCGTCTTTAATCATCCTATAAAACGCCTGTGTGGCAAACGTTTGGCATCTCAATCCCATAAACTGCAGAATTTTCACTCTTTTACACAGATTGTTTATACTGCAGTTCAAGTACTCCCCCTCACAGGCATACCCCCGAGGTATACATCATTATGTCCAAGTCAGTAAATCTGTAGATTAGTATAAATGCTCAGCAATTTTCTTATTTTCGGACATTGTATATAGCCCTCCGTCTCGTTGTCATCTACTTTAATGGCTTTTTAATAGAGATGACTTTAACTGGAATGTCCACTCAGTCCCAGCAGAAAGACATATTTTGAAAACGTTTGTAAAAATTTTTGCTATTTTTCCTCTTTTCTTTCTTTCCTCTTCCATCTTCAATTTTTTCGCGGCAAGAGGGGCAGGGGCTTAATACGCGCCAGCGTGTCCCTGAACCCGATGACCTCGGGAACTCTTCATGATCCCGCTGCGTCTTCGGCATCGTTCACCATGTTCAATCACTTAGGCCTATACCCGGGACCCTTTCATTTCTATTGGGAAAGGCGTAGGCCAGCCTGCTACGTATACATGAAAGCTCTCCCACTGTGCATCCACCCAAGTTTCGAACCTGATGTTACCCCCGTTTCAGTCGGTCTCGTAAAAGCTGGTTGGTCTCAACATCGTTTCACTGCCCCCTCCCTCTGAAACACGTATGTACACCCCTGTGCTCGGTTTCTTATACTTCACAAAAGCCATCTTCAGGGTGCTTGTTTCATTATATTTTACATGATCACGTAGAGAAAGTTAAAATTTATGACTTATTAGCTAGGTACTTGGCCACAAACCAAGTAGATCCAGTTCACACCAGGCAGACTTTGGCAACTTTGTATGAACCAAGATAGCAAACTTTTCCCAAAAGTAATTTAAAGCTATTAATTAGAGATGGTTGGGAATTTTCATGTCGTGTGCAACCTTCTAAAAGGAAACAAAGATCATAGTTAACCGTACCGCGTGCATTTGAGTAAGCTTCATAACATTGTGCCACTGTAGATGGTATGGTGGATTTGTTTAATGTAAGGTTATGTCCCAAATTAAATAGTGGCATTTGTGCGATTGTGGCTGTTGAACGAGTTTTCAGCTGGAAACCACCTGGAATATGATCCAATTATCGAATATACGTTGGATGAGTACCAGCGAGATGTAACTTCTCTCTCCGACAAGTGTACAGAAAAACAGGGCGCAATGTGGGTATGCTGATCATTCCCAATCTGGCTGCCAGGGCCGTCACTTATCATCCCCATCCGACATATATACCATAATTTCCTTCCCAACTGTCTTTTAGCCCATTTCTCAATGGTCAGAAAGGGTAGATTAGGCCTAACCCTGTCATTAACACCACTGCCGGAACAGCTGTGCTGACCGAACTTGAAAGTCTTGTCTACATCTGTTCAAAGCTCATCACTCATGAATAAATATATGATCGTTTATAGACGAAGCTTCTTGAATAGAGGTCCTGTTATCCTTTTGAACTGTAAAACGGTTTTGGCCTTAACAGCTTCTGGCGGCAGGGAGTTCCAGTCATCAATCACAAGCTGAGAAAAGTAGTAACGTCTCAGCATAAACCTTTAGGTCGCTGCTTAGGAAGGTCATCCCATGGCCCCTTTTGATCATACGGGATTTCTGATGACTTTTTAGTTGAAACAGAGCATGAACAGGGATTCTTTCAAAACCTCTCATAATTTTAAAAACTTCAATCAGGTCAGCCCTGTGCCTTCTTGCTTCCAAAGACATTAAATTAGTATATTTGAGTTTCTCTGAGTAATCCTTATCACAGAGGTTGGGAATGAATTTTGTAATCATCCTCTGTACTCCTTCAATTAAGTCAATATCTTGTTGAAGATATGGCCTCCATATCTGGGAGCAGTGATCAAGGTGAGGTCTCACCAGACTTTTATACAGTTGTAAAATGTTTGGCTTGCTTTTGTCCTCATAACACCTTTAAATGAGCCCTACAATCTGGTTTGCTGTTTTGACAGCTTATTGAGCTACATGACCACTGACAGAAAGTGACTTACCAATAATTACACCAAGGTCCTTTTCTTCTGACACTTCAGTAAGCTTTATATTGTTGATAATTTGGATTCCCTTTTCCAATGTGCATTACTTTACACTTTGATGAATGACCTTAAGGATGTTGAGACCAGAATCAGGCAAAACCAAAGTTGGACAACCAGTAACCTTTTGCTTTAAAATTTTTGGAAAAAGTCCAGCCTAACAAGCATAGTCCCCAGGATATTTACATAAAGGTTCTACGAGAATTTGATTAGGAAGCTATCCAAATGCCAAGGCATACACTTTACCCACTAAGCCACTCATTTACTCTACGCAACATGTGAAACACATTATGGTAGACGTTCAACTTTATTAAGAAGTTCTGTCCCAAACTAGAGGGAGACATTTGTGTGATTAAGGGTGGACAACTTAAAGAAGAGAAAAGCTAAAACAAAAGAAAGACAAGCTCAGTGGGTTGAAAACATTTATTTACGCATATCCTTTATAGCATTTGTGCTCTCTCCAATTTCGCTTTTGATGTAAAAATCAGTATCAAAATATCAGTATAATATTTACGACACAGACATGGAGACAAGCAAAGCAGTGTAAAAATATCAGTTAAATATTTATTACACAGAATGTGAAACATCAGAGCAATCAAACCCATTTTTTCATATTTGCAGGGGGGATATTGTCTTGCCTTGGGATAATTTGTGGCAAATATACTTTCATATTCAGACATTTTAGTATTTTGCACTACTTCTAAACAATGTCAGAGAAATCTACCAAGTTAATCTTCTACTGGATGTAGTCAATAGATAAGTGAGTTCACAGATAAAGCTGGGAGTGGGTTAAAACAATATTGTAGGCAAGCTTTGGTACTTTCAAATAATGAGTTACAAAACTTCTGATGAGTACATTGGGACCTCATTTAAAGAATCTGCATGCTGTGTCTAAAAACAGATAACAGGTAGAGAGTATGGTAGTTTGATGGATTTGTAGCCTTCTGAACTGAAAATTACCACCGTCCTCCCCCCACCCCAAGAAAAACAGTACACAGAATTAAATTTGCATAACATTTGGAAAAAAAATTATACACTTTGAAGAACAAAAAGTTTCAAAATCATATACTGATAATATGGAAAATATTAATACATATATTTAACTGCTGAGGTCAACACTTCCATAGCTATTTCAGATGATATGATTCCCTACATGGTCTTTACAATTTTGGCACGAATTCAGTACCTAAATACTGTGGATTAATTTACTGTTTTCACAATTAAAATATTCTTTTAACTCTCCAGAATTAATAAATATCCCCTAAACACCAATAATCCTGCTTGAAGGATGAACTCATTTGTAAGACGAATAGGAGCAGGGTACTGAAACCACAAAATGTAATACTATTAAAATTTAATTCAGTTTTGCAATTCAGTACATAGTCTGGGATAATAAGGATACAATTCTATTGACCACACATTTTCCTTTCAACAGTCCCATAAAAAAAGTTTAAGGGTAAAAATATGATCTATTGAACATATACTTCTCTTAAAATAGAAAGTCCCTTACATCACTGTTTTACATATCTGGAGCTGAGACCTCTATTTAATATAAAAGGGTGAGATTTTCACATCTTCAATGATTTTTTAATCATTCTGTGACATAATTTCCTATAACAGGATTTGTTTAGCAAACTTTCAAGGCATGAAGACGTTGGCACTTTCCAAGTAAGCATCTACACTTAAGTTGTTTAAAAATCTCAGAGTAGCAGAGATGCAAAATGTTTATTCTGGTGTTACTATCACAAGAAAATAACCCAAATTCCTATGAAGAGAGTAATACTTTCACAAAGAGGATGGAGGGCTCCTTGCTTGGTCGAACCAACTAATCCCATCAATCTGGGCAGCACCTTTCCTGATAGCCTGATCTTCTGTCATAAAAGATCTGAGAATATTATCACCAAAAGATGATCCTTCTCTACAAGGTGGGGCAACTGAAATACAAGGACCATAATGCCCCTGACAAGTGTAGCTAAAACCTACAATTAGGCTGCAACAGTCATTTCTTGCACCCAGTCCCAATAATTCAGCACAACTGAAGAGTAGGTGTCATGTAGCACCAGTGTAGTATTCATAAAGGCACCACCTTGATTGAATATCTTCACTCCTTATCCCCACCCTACCCTGAATGTTCCTCATTAATTAGACTTTCAGGACATTTATAAAACTTCCAAGTAAATAGGGAATCTAGTACATACTATGCTATTTTCTGACATTCAAATGCAATTTGATTAATACTCATGATTCTATGGACAAAAAAATTCCAACATTTTAGAACAGCATCAGTTACCAGGACATGACCTCAAGTCCACATCACCATATTTCTTGGAGTTGGTGAAAGGTTTGGGCACGTCATTTATGACAATCTTTCTGAGACAGCCTCCAAAGGATTCATCTTCTATGATGCCATCATGAATTTCACCTTCTGTACAGATAAACAGATATCAACACAATGTGCATTAGGCAAAGTATCCCTCTATGAGACAGGGCACCCTACCACCATAATTTCTGGCTGATAACTGTGGTTGCCCATTAACCAACCTGACCAACATCAATCAAGAAGAATAACATTCAGTAGCACTTCAACATGGGTGGTAAATGTAAACCTGACAGCAAGAAATAAGCTATGCAGCCATTATATAGCTAGCCACTTGACTGCAACAATTTGCCTGTACAACTTATGAACCAGTAAGGTCCAGTCAAGCAACCAAAGTACACAAAGCTTCCTGTGATCTAAGCTGACAGAGGATTTCAAGGCCTACCAATCTCATGAGCCAATTGAGAATGATAGGAAAACATTCCTTCAACTGGGAGTGTTGACAGTCTGTGACAGGATTATGTAGAGGTAAATTTTTCATCATGTATAATATTGAATGTGAAGAGTTCCTTGCTATTTAACTGTTTAATTAGAAAATTAAACTTATGTGACTTTTCCCCCCTCTCCCATGCCTTGAGCACTCTTCTGGGTGGATAAGTCTTGGTAAAAGATCTCTTTTACTGTTACAGTGGTTACACAGCATGGGAAATCATTTTTTGCAAATCCACACCAGAATGCCCATCAAAATCTTACTCTGACGATAATTTCTTCTTAAGCATGCCTACTACTTAGTGATTGTGCTACCATTATGAACTTCCTACAATTTTGTAACTGTTAGTTGCCATTACTCAAACTGCAGTAACTGTGAGTACTTAGTGTTTCAAGTTGATCATTACAGTCATAGGTGTCCGCAGAAAAAAAATTTAGGGGGAGGGGGAGGGGGAGGCAAAACTTTTAATTTTTACCCCCAGAAAAGAGCTTAATTGCTAAATGTTGGCACATTTTACAGGGGAGTAGCCAGGAATTTTCCAGGGTGAGGGGGGGGGGGGGGCAAAACCTGTAGGCAGACTATCTAAACATAGCGTGCCACCACAGTATGGTGTGGAGCGCCTAGCAAATTTTGGCTGAAATGCCTCCCAGGCCACTGAAAATGGCACTTCCCAGGCCTTGCCACACGGTGAGTTGCATCCAATCATTTTCTATTTTGAAAGCTCATGTTCTGGAAATTTTCTAGCGATATCATAAAAAAAAAGTTGATGTTATTTTTTCTTCAAGTATTTTTTTCAAGTTTTTTATTTTCTGGGGGGTGGGGGTAAGCAACTCCATTGCCTGCCCCCCACTTCCGGACGCCCATGATTACAGCTTATGGAGCGATTTTGTGAAAGGGTGTTGCCAGACACAAATTTTGCAACAGGTTACAAAATTTTGAATCCTACATTTTTATCTAAAGGAATCATCACAAATCATTAAAAATATCTTACAGTGGGAGGATGGCTTCAGCCATAAATGCAGACATTGTAATAGTAACAAAAGTCAGCAGGAAAGAATGAGCCAGAATACCATACACATTGATTTGTGAATGTTTGAGAACATATTGTTAACAAGTTGTTACTCATGACAGAGCCTTTCAAAACTATGTGACTTGACAGATTCTGGAAAATTTTTTTCCTGTGATAGAAACACATTAACTTGAGTCAATGATTTGAACCAAGTCACTACAAAAGCTGTAGTTGACTTGGTTTACCAGAAAAAAGGGTAACTTAGTAACAACTGTGACTAGCAGCAGGGTATTGTTGAGAATTTTGGTTGTGACAGATGAGAGAGAGAAGGTAGAATGTGCCATTGTTGGGACTGATCTCATTGGTTCCAAGTGAGGTGACTGGCTAGTTTGCCCCTCAACCAAGCAACTCAGTAAGATGGATAAACGGATCTGTCATCCTTTAAATTTACACTAATGTGTAAGACATATACCTGTGTTATATGTACTGAAACTAGGTTACATTTGTGACTTCACATAAAATCCAGCCAATCTACAAAAGACCTCTCACTACAAAGCCCCTTCCCTCCTCTACCAACCCTCACCATAAGCATACAAGGTGGGGGGATTGGGCATATGCCCTCCCAATTCGGGCAAAAATAGTGGATCCATTCTGGCAAATGAGATAGCCAAGAATATAAATTTATGCCCTTCTGCAACCGACAAAGCGGTATCAAAATTCGGGCAATGCGGTATCAAAATTCGGGCAACTTGGTCCAAAATTCTAAATTCGGGCAAAAATTATCCCTGACCCCCCAGAAATATTGACCCCCATACACCTATGACCCTCACCTAGCTATTCTGTCCTACCTCTGCCTTATCCTAGCTTCTACCTGCATGAATACAAATTTGACTCGTTAACTGGTCCACACAAAGGTGCGTCAGTAGGCCGAAAGTCAGAAGTTAGGAGTCACCAAAAGAAGTAGTAGGCGGAATATGAAACCTGGTATGGGTAACATGTCCAGTGCTGTGGCAAGAAAGGATCAGGCCCGGGAATGTTCGGCTGTCTGAGGAGTCAAAGGTACCCCCAGGCCCCTTAGAGGATACCCTTGGTACACATGAGGCAAAGTTGGAGTAATATGTTGAATGCAGAAGTTTAATTTTTTGATCTATCTTGACCATTCAATGGTCCCTATTAGACCATTTATGGTTATGGCACTGGTTGGCATACAGCATGCACAAGAATATATGCATGCATGTTAGGTTTTGGGGTATTAATGATGGTGCGATAGCAAGAAGAATTTAGAATCTAATTTCCCCTGTGATGACAGCTAATTAGTGCCCCCATCAACTCTTTTGCCATCCAGCCATGAAGTCATTTGTTTGTAAACCATGAATGAGTCTATAGTCTAAACATCAGACCTACATCATCACAACACATTTCTGCACTGATTGAAACTGTTGAAAGTCACTAAACTTACAAATTGTACACTGTGTAATAATCTGTGAGACCATTCATATTCTTCCCAGACTATCCTCCTATGATTTTTGTAAAGCCATCGCCTTTTATTCTTACATGTGATCAGTGTTATATCATAGAAAAGTGACAATTTATGTATAGAAAGGACAAATGTAAGGGTTTAAGAAGGTTTGAAAACTCACTGGGGCCCATAACCCTCCACCCCTACCCGCTTTCGCTTTCCCCAGCTGTTCAGACAGTGATTAATTTTCAGTATAAAGAAGAAAACTTTCATTTTCTAAGATCACCTCATACCCCACTTACCAGGTATGCCACCAAAATAAAGGGGGTCATTGGTGTTGGCCACTGTCTGGTCAGGATTTGCACCAACTCCTTCTTTCCCCCTCACTCCATCTACCTCCAGATATGCCACATTCTCTCGTTTGACAACTGCGAAGAACAGAGAAAAGAAAAACAATATGGTATTCAAAGCAACTCAACGTTTCTCTTAAGGCTTATCAAGATACAGAGACAAATTCAGCAACCACATGTGAGACCTTTGAGTGAAAAATTATAATGCATTTCATTTTTTTGGCTGAATGTCTATCAGAATATAGCTGTGAAATTTGTCTCACTGAAGATGGTTGCTTAATTCACCTATCTTCCCTCTCCACTATGATAAATGCCTATGAGTGGGCATTATACCATGGCTTACATGAAGTAAGTCCCTCAATCTATGTAACAACCTACATTTTGTTAGCAGCCATGTGTAATTTAACCAGAAGGTCAGATCCACAATGAATTAAGCGGATAGGGATAGGCACTGCTGACGTCAGACCTTTCTTATCCAAGGTGAAATTATATAGTTTGTTATATGACTGTGGAGAAAGAATTCTCAGTGGCAAAAAATTATAATAATAAAAATAATTAAAAAAACCTTACAAATGAGATAGATCTGCATAACAAATTAGTATGCCTTAAGATGGTCAACTATTTCATTGCTAGTTTTGATTGTGGGTGTATTCTTGAGGGGTCTATTGACTGACACAAACATCATGGGGTTAGTAACAGTGTGGCATTTGAACCATTGAAGCTTGGCAACCGGGGGGTTCGGGGTTCAATCCCCGGCCGTGTCAAAGTAAGGTGGATTTTTCATCCAAGAGCAATCTATGGTTTTCCCATCTGAACTGGCCTTTCAAAAGAAACCAAATTTGATCTAAATTGTTGAGTTGGTCAGCCACCTGATAGGATATAGTCATAATGAAGTGAGGCAAGAAAGCCTTAAAAATTAAGACAACTCACAATAAAGAGAATTGATTATTTGGTCGCAATGGGAAGAAACATCTTTCAGGTTCCCAAAGTTAATAACTTTTTACTTTTATCCTGCCATTGGTTATAAATGTGTACTTTTCCACTCCAAGTGCAAACTGAAACTTGTAGAAAAAGTTATTACTGCAGTCAATACACCTACTACTTGGATTTATACAAAGTGGCACTGTCCCTACTTAATGAGAAAACTTCGCATCCCCAACATTTTCATTGTCAGCTGTTTTTTGTTCATTGAAACTTGCAATTTACTGTTGTTCCTATTAATTTGCAGCTCAATCACTTATCAAATGGAAAAAAGGCCGTGGCCATCCCCGATTTAAACCAATTGGTTAGAAACTGAGCCGTAAAACCTCATCTAACTCAACTCACTCAGTCACTTATCAAGTAAATATGTCAGTGTCTTAAGGTCTGCCTCATTGTTCTACTTTGTATCATCCACTAACCTACCAAAGTCCTGACAATTATCACCTTACTACATCCAATTAGTCACCAACCTAAACACCACAAAGACTTGACAATTGAAAATCCAGACACTCCATTCCTTCTCAGGTAACAGAAAAAGAACAGGATACCAAACTTTCTTCAACTTTAAAGAGTCACATACATCTGGAAATGCAAATCATTTCTTCATGGGACTACAGAAAGTAAACCATGGGATCTAGCAAGAACAGTGCCCTTTCATCAAGGTCAAAGGACCACACATTATTTACGGCATGTTCTTGCCAAGGGACTAGCCTGTCTTTCCATTTCTGTGGAGTGGATAAGTATTCAAACTCACCATTAATCGTATGCCACTGTCCATTACAGAGAGAATACTGTCCATTAGGAGGTGAATACACAGAAACAAATTCTCCTCCACCATTTTCGACCGTTAGAAACAGCTGCAGAGAGAAATGATACACCAATGTATAAATTTGTTTAGAGAATTTTTTCTTTCTGTTTCTTGCAATACTTTTTTTCTTCTCCATTTATTGTAATCTTTTGCAACAGCATATCAACTGCAAACATATCAATGTGGATATGAACAAAAGAAGAACACAGAACATAATTCTAATAATCTGCATACATGGCAGTGTAGTAAACCAAGTAAATGTAAAGACAGATGTAAATGGCAATTCAATAGACCCTTTTCCAAGTAGCAATTGCAAAAGAATGTGAGATAGAGTTTTGGTGTGCATCGTTTTTGGCCACAGTAAAATGCCATTGACAAAAACGACGCGTAACGAAACTCTGTCCCACGATCCTTTGCAATTGCTATATGGAAGAGGGTCTATGAAAACAAAAGTGAGAGTACCTATGTATTTCATTAAGAATGGTAATAATACAACCTACTAGCCCTTAAAAAAGAGTTAAAAAAACTGTAAGGGCATTTATAAAACAATTCACAGCATGGGGGAAAGCAAGTAGACAACTAGAGGTCATAACAGAATACTCCCCTAATTTTTTCGTTTTTTGGTAAAACCAGTGATTTTTTATTTGATTAATTCACGCTTAAACATGTGAAAAGACAAGACAATCATGATGAAAGCATGATGACATAACAACAGTGCAAAGTATAGATAGCTACAATGATTCCCTTCAGATCTGAAGGGAAATCAACATAAAAAAAAGTTATTTGGGGGGGGGGGGGATGGAAGGGGGTTGGGGATTTTGGTTTGAAAAGGAGACCTCAAAGAATTGCAACAAAAAAAAAAAAGCTACCAGTAATGAATATTGAAAGTGGAGATTCTTGCACACATCTTTTCAACTTGCAGATAGGTTACTAGATGAGGAAATCTTTGGTTTGGTTAGAATGCACTGCCTTATTGATTTCCTAGGCATTGTGCATAAAACATGGGGAAATTATTAAGGTTTGCAAAAACACAGTGGCCCTTTTTTCATTCCTGACACTTGCTTCACATTTTCTCATCAACAAATTCTTAAAATAATATCACTTTCAATGTTAAAATCTTTGAATCAGAATGTTCTGATTTTCTTTGGTTTGAACAAAGACAACAAAGTGATTCCTCTTAGAATAGAACAGTTGGCAGATATGAATCACACTACATGAGCTTTCTCTTCTTCAAATAATTAGGTTAACCATATTAGATGAGTTGGGAAATGTTTCCATGCAATGCAGTATGGGAATGGGTCAAGGGTGAGATGTACCATGCTTACAGTGTCCCAGCACGGTTGCTGCATGCTGAGCATGCAGAGCTAAACATGTTGCCGTTGTCATGGTACACTTGACCTTGTGACCCTACTGGAAGTACCGAATTTCCCAACATGTCTATTAAGCCATCAAGGTACACATGATAGGCACAGTGCCTGACAGCTAGGCCGAACAAGTTGACCAGTTCTCCCACCCATCTAATTTCTCAGTTATGCCCTAGCTGTTGACTGATTGAAATCGTAGGCCTAAAGTATGTCACCAATTATTATATATTCACTGGTCATGTCATCTACATTTTCTTTACTTTCCACTTTGTAGACAGGAAACCTGACTAATCTTAAGAGAAGGAAGAGCACATCAGACAACAAGACCTTAAAACTGAGCTAACACATTAGTAAAGTGGTTGTAAGTTGTTGCCAGTCTACACTTGTAGCAGACTGCAGGTAAATCTGTGCTGACTGTTGCCAGTGTTATAAGCTCTTCCCTTCTAACAGTTTGACAACCCATGTTACCAAATCATCACAATCAATAACTTAAAAATATTAACTATTCACCAAATCTAGAGTATAAGGCTTGTATAGACTCACAAGAACTCGCATAGGATTGTAAAGAAATTTGAGAATGAGCTCTTGCAACTTGTTATGAGCTCTCTTGAGCTCTGTCATATGTGTTACTAGTTCTTTAGTATTTGTAAGCTTGGAGATCCTAATAATTTGTTGGACATGTTAAAATTTATGCAATCATACAAGAGATAAAGTAAGCTGTTGAGTGCTTCACCAGTGACACTTTTTATCAGTTCTGGTTATTACGAGTAATTGACACAGATGGTTACAAACTGGCAGCAAGTACCACTGTCTTGAGCACAAACAACTTGAAATAGTGTGAGCATGAGTTTAATCTACTACATGCTTGCAAACATTGTCATCTCAGAAAATGAAACATACGTAGCATATGATCCACTGTGCACAAGCACTAACCTCAATGGGCTGGGTCCAGGGGGCAAAACTACCCTTTTCCTCTCTAAATGTTCACAATATATGTTGAAATCACTTAGGTGTATGCAAATATTGACTTTATTTTTGCCAAGCTGTTGCTTCGCAATTTTCTGATCATTTACATTTTAATACTAAAAGTCTGAAAAACGGAACGTTCTGATTTTTATGGGTCTTAATGCTCATAAAACGGAACAGTTCCGCTTAAAACAGAACGTATGCTACTACTACATCAAGCTTTCTTACCTCACCAGACCTCATCTCTAAAGACATAAAATCCATGTCTGTCTTCTGTACAGAGAAAATGGTACCACTTGCTTTTCTTGGCTTGATTTCAAAACTCATTGTCATACTCATCCCAACTCCAAAAGTTTCATCTATGAAAGGGAAATTGTTCCAAAAGTTAATATTTAATCCAGGAGAAAGTTGTAGACAATCTTGTTGTGAGAATTATCAGGGCTTTTCTCTTTCCCACCCCTTTTTGAGATAACTATGCAGCAAAAAGATATTTTATGACCAACTGCTGGCCAATATCCAGACCATACTGAAATATGAAGGCACATGAAATGAAGAAAGCATACCCTTATTGGGCACTGTAAACACATGAAGCATCATGATGTCAAGTGAAATGTTTGTAAGGTTTTCAGTTTACAGATCATGTGGACATTTCCAGACTAGTTGCCCAACATTCAAGGATATTCCACACCATATATATCTCCCAAACTTGACCCATTTTCCCTTACAGTATATGTACCCTTGGCCTGCAGTATGTACTCCTACTTAATTTGCATATCAGTTTATTCCAGGCCAAAAGCTTACTTACAACTCTTATAGTAACAATTCCTAATCAGAGATTCCTAGAATTAGTCTTGCTTCTAGTTTATTTTATTTTTTCAACTTGCATCATAATCACAGGCTCGTGCCTATTCATGAGCCAGGAAAGACAAAACAAATCTACTCTCAATATTGACCTTAAGCTAAGACTGCAGGATGGCTGTAGATGCTTGGTAAAGATTACCTACACAGCAAGTCATGAACAGGATGAAGTTATCATTGTGTTTCATGTGACATCAGCGGAGTTACTTGCTGAATGGCACAGCAAATATACAGTAAAGGCCAGTTTATACATGATGGCCAACCCAGCCCATTAAAGAATGGTCCCAAAATTCACTGAGGTAGTAATAATTTGACACTTGATAGAAAACTAACTTCCAAAAGTATTGCCAGTAGTAGGATTTAAGCTTGAGTGCACATAATTTATGGACCCAGCTACTGTATGATTGTTGACACATCAGCTCAAATACTGACCATCTGTAATAGCTATCTATAGTGTATTATGTATGCTATTTTTGCACTGTTGTACTCCACTAGTCCCTGATTACTCTTGGGAGATAATTGGTTACAATTAAGAACCAATTTGTGCAGCGCAGAGGGTTCAATAAAGCTAATGTTACAAACTCGGGTAGATATTTAATCTCCCATTTTTCCCCCAAAACAGGGGACATGGGTGGTATTCCTTATGGGCAGTGAAGATCCTAATGTTCCAAATTTTCATGCACTATCAAGCTATAAGAACCATGTGGTTATTCCTTGCTCGCCGTGACCAATCACAGATGAAGTTCAGAGTTAAACAGTGTTCAACTTACACAGCTTCATATAAGTGCTTAAGTATTAACCAGCCTTAAGGGTCTTTGCAGTATGCTAACATGGCTAGACCTTAGATATACTGTACAGTTGTGATACAATAAACGCTTGATGTAAAAAATGTCCAAATAACAGAGAGGAGTATGTAAACACAAAACAATGCAGTTGGTGAAACAACTCATAAGAAATTTTGATATAAAGGCACTCTCTTTGATATGATAATCGTAAGCAGTATGGCTGTAGAAATGTCAAGATTATATTTCCAGGATATTCCTATGCAATTGGTATATTTTGAACTTTGACTCCAAACGAGATCACCTTCTGGAGCATTTGAAATATTTTTACAATTAGAATCTCAACTCTGTGAAATGCAGAATGGAATTGGGGTACCATCACTGATGCCAGGCAGTACTTCCTAGAACAGTATTACATACAACAGGTGCATGTACTAAGGCACATGATTTTTGTTCTGTTGCTTTATAGCTTTGATCTTAGCAGGCCCGGCCGTTCATTCCACAAACTACAAAAGGTAAACTTAGAGGAAAGTTTGTGACCCCATACAACCTTATACAAACTCTAGTTTAACTTGTGCTATGAAAGAGAGGACAAAGGCAGGTAATATGAAGCAACAAGGCTGTCAGGACATTTTATGGTTCACCTCAATCCCAATGGGTCATATAAGGCTTTTCTCATCCAAAAGCAATCTATGGTATTAATATCTAAAATAAAAGTCTACTTTTAACTTTAAATTAACATGCTTGGAAGCCATTCAAAAAGTAGTTGCTTCCATAAGCCCTAACATGAGCTTGCATCAAATTCATTCAACATTAAGGTAAAACTGCGATATAAGGTCAGGCCTGAATCATATTGCAATACTTCCACTATTTCCAACATATTTTTCTCACCAAGAATAAGATATCCACCATATTCTCCAAAGAAAGCCCCTGGTTCTCGCAAACCTTCACAGGCTGGCACTTCAAATTCACCAGTCAGCTCCCTTGGAAATGGCACAATCGTAAAATCCCTGATACATCCAATTAAGCTCCCCCTGCTAGCAGTCTAGGTAGAGAAGAAAAATAAAGCAAAAAATGAAGTAAAAAAAGAAAAAAGGACAAAAGAAAAAATAAAAACAGAAAAAAGGACTCTATTGCAGGTCAATAGAATTCTCTGGAGTCCTAACTTCAGAAAAAAGGAAAAAATAGGAAAAACACAAAAAGAAAAAACAAGCAAGTGGAAAAAAAAAAGAAAACCTAAATGGACATAACTGGCATGTTAATTCAGAACACGGTGTGACCATTAGGTGTACTACGTACATAATATCAGGACTGGCAACGCATTCCAAAATATGGAGTGTATAAAAGGATGTCCATGTCCATGCAAAATAAATTTTGTATGATAGTTTTAAAAGTTACATAGAGAATATGGATCAAAGTATGTTAGCAATTCATTGTTACTATTGTGTATTAAAAATTACTTCAAAATTGTACCAGGTTCACAGTTTGCTTAAACAGAATTCCCTAACTTTTCCCCAGAAATTTTCTTGAGAACTTTCCCACTTCTATGAGAATCATTTCCCAATAATGGGCAAAACGCCACCACTTTCAGTTAATCAATGAACACAACTTACAAATACACAACACTACCTTGTACATATATAGACAGGGGAAAGATGAAGGAAGATTCTTTGAATTGTTTGGGAAACAAGAAAAAATGATGGATGCAATCAGTTCGCCTAGTATGTGCAAATCCATCTTTGAACCACACAAAGAAGAGTATCTCATGAATTCTGTTCAAAAATTGGTGTGTAAAAAAAGTTTTCAGGGTTTGACCCCCTGTGACCCCAGATGACCTCTGAACCCCACCAAAGACAATCAGGTTCTTTGTCTTACCATAATACATCTACACACTAAGTATAAAATTTATCCAAGCTTCCTACAATGAGATATGTTAAAGAGGTTTTCAGAGTTTGACCCCAGATGACCTTTAACTCCCACCAAAACCAGGTTTCTTTGTTTCACCATAATGCATGTAGCCTACATACTAAGTATGAAATTATTCCAAGATTCCTACCCTGAGATATCATGATAACAAGGTTTTTAGAGTTTGACCACTGGTGACCCCAAATGACCTTTGACCTCCACCAGAAATAATAGAGTTCTTTGTCTCACAATAATGCATCTACATACCATGTATGAAATTTATCCAAGCTTTCTACCTTGAGATATTGTGTTAACAAGGAATTCAAAGTTTGACCCGTGGTGACCCCACATGACCTTTGACCTCCACCAAAAAATGTTACGTGTCTTTCTCTTACCGTAAGGCATCTACATACTAAGTATGAAATTTATCCAAGCTTTCTGCCTTGAGATATCATGATAACAAAGTTTTCAGAGTTTGATCCCCGGTGACCTCAGATGACCTTTGAACCACACCAAAACCAATCCCAGCTGAGATCTTCACATGCTTTACCCACAAACCAACTTTGAAGTGTCTCTCCCTTTCCCTTCAAAAACTAGAGTGCTAACGAGATGTCACACACATACACACCACCCATACATACGCACACACATACACCGACATCACCATCGCATAGATTCCTTGCCTGCCTTCGGCAAGGAATCAAACAAGACACATGTCTAGACTAGTTGCGGTGCTGTGTCCTTAACTGTGGTGGGGTATAGCTTGAGTTTTGAATATTACCATCTTCCAACTGGAATTGAAACTAGAGATATATACAACAGGTGTAGCTTGACGCATTTCAGATCAAAGATCAAGTCAATAATTCATCAATGATCCTATGTGGTACTTTGTTTTGTCATACTTCAAGGGTTGACCTTAAGATTGACTGTAGTCCATAACAAAATAACCAAAGGATTTTGATCAAAATTTTTGGAGAGGAATTTTGTACAGATAAGATGATTCTAAGTTATTTGAACGAGGGTAAGCCTATACCGCGAAAGCAAAATGATTGAAGATAATGTAACTGAATTTAGTTAATTCATACCTGAAGAAAGTAATGCGAAATAAACGTATCGAAGAGTAATGGTAACATGCATATATATATATATATATTTTGCTAATTTGGGATTTTAGGCGAAAAACCGTATGAAAAAACGCGATTGTTGGGAGAACTCGACCATTAGGCGAAAAAATTGTTTCGCCTTAAAGTTTTACACACTATTTTATATAGGAATGCGTAACTCTATACGCAAGTCCGATTTACCACATAATGTAAATGCAATTACTTAGTTCCACACCAACTTACGTGCATGTATCCGTTAACACTAAGGACTTACGGGCCATTGAAATAACGTGCATATATATCTCAGAACCAAAAGGGGAAATATAATCTTATGTATTTTATTGTTTTTTTCTTCGCCGGTTGTATTGGCGGTATACCGATTTCGCCTAACAGGTCGATCTAGCGTTAACGCTAGATCGACCTGTTAGGCGAAATCCGTACATATATATATATATATAACGCTAGATCGACCTAATTCGCTACTTCCCACCTTAAGGGGAAAGTCCTTATATCATCCTATGTTAAAGCGAAAAAAAAATAATGGTAACAGATACGTGTGTGTGAAAACGTTAAGTTGAATCCGTTTTTTCACCCCATTGCTTTCTTCACCCTATGGTCGACTTTTCAACAACTTTTTTCCCCTTAAGGTGGGAATTAGTGATATATATATATATATATATATATATATATATATATATATATATATATATATATATATATATATATATTTCTCTAATTCGGCACTTAGGGGGAAAGTTGTTGTTGAAAAGTCGACCTTAAGGGGAAAAAAATGTTCGGGTGAAATATAAGTTTCGCCTTAACGTTTCCACACACTTTTTCTATAGGAATACGTATACTTACAAGGGCGCCCTCTTAGATTTACAAACTAGATGCCAGTACTTCAAAGTTGTCAAATTTACAGACACCTAGCTGTTAACACGAACGGATGGCTGGCCATTGAAATAACGTTAATTTATATGTTTAGACGTTAGGGTGAATTTATTTTTATGTATTTTATTATCTTTTTTTCGCCCTATGTACAAGCAGATATAACAATTTCCCCTTAAGGTGGGAATTAGCGTTATATAATATATATATATATATATATATATATATATATATATATATATATATATATATATATATATATATATATATATATATATATATTTTGCTAATTTGGGATTAAGGGGAAATATCGTATGAAAAAACCCGCCTATAAGGGGAAATCGTCTATAAGGGGAAAAAATCAGGTCGACTTAACGAAACTACACGCTTTTTCTATAGGAATACGTAAACGGATGGTAATGGCCTTTTCACCACATAATCTATATGCCATTACTTCAATGTTGACCAATTTACGTACACGTATCTGTTAACACGTACAATTGGTGGGCCATTGAAATAACGTTGATGTATATCTGTTTTTCAAATTCTACCAAATGGCGAAATATAATCTTATGTATTTTATTGTTTTTTTTTTTCGCCTTTTCGAAAGGGCGTCTAGCGCCCTCTAAAATTTTTCCCCTACCGTGGGTTTTAGCGTTATAAATATATATATATATATATATATATATATATATATATATACAGTGGGTGATGATATTGTAAGAGTTTGAATTATGACGATTGTAATTCTGTGGGGGTCTTCTATTTGTCTCGGGTATACTCAACGTTGTGGTTGGTAGATCCGGTGGGACTTGGTCGGTGACTGGGGGTTGTTGTGAGTCGGGAAGTTGTAGGGAAATCGTCATCTTCGTCAATTGGGGCGTCTGTACCAATATTTACTGGTTTGAAAAATGAGGAGTTTCTTCTCACAATTTGTTCTGTTCTTTTTGCAGAGGTCATAGACCCTTTTACTTCAACTACAGTGTAAGGATTGCAATTGAAGGAGGGGAGGGGGGGGGGAGGAAAATTTATTGCGTTTCTTTTCACGAAGTAATACCCTGTCAAAAACTTTTATTTGAGCTGGTTTTGCGAGCATCTTACTGTCAGAATTTGACTTCCATTTTTTGTTTTGCATTAGCATCTGTCGCTTGCAGGGACTGGTCATGCAGTTGGGGACTGTCGATCAAACTGTACTTTGGTCCTAATGGCACGGCCAAACAGAAGCTCTGCGGGCGATTTGTTTGTCGTTCTATTGGGAGTTGCCCTGTAATTCCTTAGGAAGGAATATAGCTCTTGTTTCCAGGGTTTTCCTTCAATAATCGCAGTGCGAATGGCTTTTTTCCAGTGTTTTCATGAATCTTTCAGTTTCACCATTGGCTTTTGGCCACAGAGGTGTAATTTTATGATGGTGAATTCCTTGATGTGAAAATACGTAGCCGTAGTATTTCAGATTATGTTTGTTAAAATAACACTTATCCTTGTTGATATTCAGGTTGTTTTTGCTCAAACATTTGAGTACTGCCTCCAGAGATCATAGTTGCTTTCTGTTGCTCCAAAAATGAGTATGGATTGTCGCTGAAATTGATAACTCCAGGAATATCATGCAACACGTGTTGGATGATATTTTGGAACATTTCGTCTCCGTCAATGTCAATTGTAGTTTTCACTAACCAAGAAATATTAACATACTTTTACGTGTATAAAATCAGTACTTACCAATGCATAGAACATATTCCCAAACTCTGGCGTTAGTCAAATAGCAACTCCCTGTGCATTTGAAACAATACCATACATTCCTAATCCTCACGTACGTCCTCATGAGCAAAATGAAAGTTACACACTAATCTAGATAAACTCAGGTTAACGCAATCATAAGTTCGATGGCGCTGTTTAAAATTAGTAACTGACTCTTCACCATACTATATGTAGCGAGTGTAGTATATACCCAAGATTGTTGCTCAAAATAGATACCGCACTCGCATTTAAATGACGAAAAATCCCGATTATACCCTCTTACAAATTAAAGTCATATGGTCACCAACATTACCACACTGCAACGGAACAACCATCCCTACAACTTGGACTATGCCGTATTTCTGTCAAGGAGGAAAACGTGTGACTAGCCAAAATTGGTATTTCCCTGTCGACTGCATTAGTTGTGGCTGCCTGCGTGGCAGGCACCGCAACTAAAAAGGAACAAAAAATTACTGCTTTTGGTCAATTTCGTCCAAAACTGTCTAAAATCATCCTGCTATTAAAAATTGTCAGGGACAATTATACATTCCAGTATTGCTCCCTACACTATTCCATTGTAAAACAGGATCGAATTAACGAGCAGGGTCGTAAACCTTCAAGGTTTCTTTGTGTTATGGAAGATACAATTAAGTTTGTCCCTCAGCTGTAAGCGGCAATAGCTGAGGTTGAGAATCCCCATTTTGAAGTGCAACAGTCGGCTGATTATGCAACTAAACATTCCTTTCTCATGACCTTGAAAAATAGTCTAAAAGCAGCAGTTTTTCCTACCAGAATCATCCAAAAGACGTAGGGTGAAAATGAAAGATGAAAAAAACGTCTTCCAAAATCGTCCCATGTTTCACTGGGATCTCCAAGAAATATTTACATCTTAACATAAACAGGATGCATATGCTTTCAGTAATACTTCAAGTAATACAAAAGTTACATGGATGGGAGAAGGTTTGGCACAATGGGTTACTCTACCCCCTTGGGAATACTGCTATTCACATACTACTACTCACGGGAATGTCATTAATTGGAAGCGTGCTAGGTAGACCTCCAACATAGAGAGGAGTGTGTGTTGTCAAGTATGTGCTACTGCCAGTCAAAACACCAGTAGCCACGATATCACCATCCACGATGATTTGCCCATCAGGACCATCACGGAAAGTTTGAATCTAAGGATGAGAAGTGTCAAGTAAGTTTAGGTTGGCTTAATGCTTAACTATATCATGGACCGTATATTAGACTATTGTTTTGAAAGGAGATCGTATGGCAGGTGCACAAACCTTGATAAACGAAGTGTCACACTAAATTTTTTTCGTTGCATTTTTTTAAAAATCTTACAGATTTTTATTTCCATTGAAATATCACTCACTATTAATTTAACCTACAGTATGTGCAGTTAGACACATCTAATGATGGATACCTTGTCGGGACAAAAGACAAAATGTAACAAACTGAACACTTTTGCTTTTGCCACTGATCAAATCCAGTCTGACTTTGCCCTGATTTGAAGCATTTTTGTCAAATTCCCTGACTTTTTCCTTACTGGCAAAAGGAAGTCTAATTTAAGGGGATTCCCCTCATTTCCAGCATGGCACAGAAATGAGTACTTACCTGATGCCATTGGTTGTCATTAATAGGTGCACTAGACTTCATCAGGACAGCTCCTGCTCCATAGTCAAAGCTGTAGACTAAGTGTCCCTCTTCCAGATAGAGGGCAGCAAAGTCAAACTGTCCCTCATCAGCGACGTAATACAGCACACCATATTCTGCTGCCGTCTTGAGGAAGAAGCTTACCTCATCACTGTTACAGAAGGGGGAAACAAATTTAAGTCATACAAAAGTACTTGGATTACACATTCTAAAATTTTGCTAGGGTACAGACCCGGGGAGGGGGACCCCCACTTTGTAGCTGTTTCACAAGGTTTTTTATTTTTTTTTCTTGTTCGATTTGTTGTAACTTGTTTTCAGTGTGCCTGTGACCTCTGGTTTAATTTCCACAGTTATTTCTACTTCAATTTTAATGTAACTTTTTTTATATATATATATAATTTGTAGTTTTAGTGTTGTCATGTTAGTTTTTATTGTTGTAATTTTTGGTTCCAGGCGAAGCCGGGAATTGTAGTTGTCGCTCACCTGTTGAGTGTGCAATGAACCAGCCACGACCCCGACTGTCACTACTTTTGACATCTGTTGTCGGCTTTGGCATTAGTTAAGTGCACGGTACATGCACTGTTAAGCTGAAACCGTATGAAATAGTTTTCAAAGGTTTGCTTCTAATAATTCATATCTGTTGCCAGCTTGGGAAATATGCCCAAACGCACCGTACACGAGACTTCCACAAGTTGCACTCGCGGTGTGTAAGTCGAAACCATGCTAGCGATGTTCAGTCAGATTGTGGCATCACAGGAGATTCCTTGTCCACTGTCCTCTGCTTGCACTGCAGTGATTTCGCATCAGGCACAAGTACAGTATATATTAACTACATACATTCATTTTTATTTTGTAACGTGGGTAGAAATATTGTTAACCTAACTTAAGTATTAGGCAAACCTTCACTATCTTGCTAAGCCAACAAGCCAATACTTAGTGGCTAGCCTACCCTTTTTAACTAACTTTGCTGCACACACTAACATAGTTCTAGGCTACTTACAAAGTTCCATCATTCCTTGTGTTAATTTTGCACTTCTTGTACATGGTTAGGCAAGCTTAATTGCAATGTGCACGTGCATACTATGCTTAGTTGAGGCGATCACCGCCTGGAACCATTCACAAGTTTTCATTTGATTATTTCTTGCTTTTGTTACATTTTCATTTTATTCCTGTAAAGCGGTATGCGACATAGTATAAACATCACCATAGAAAACTACTGTATTATTGTTATTATTATTATTCTGTTCTGACTGTTTACTCAAGGATGGATCAACATGTAAAAGAGAAGATGTTGCAGCTGCCGCAAGGCCAATCCTATTAACACCGTTACCCAATTGGTTTATTTCTAATGCAATCACTTTGCAATTCACTTGTTGAGGAGGCTCAATAAAGGTAATGCAGGTAAAGGGACAGGCTGAAAAGCCTGCAGGGTGACAACTTTACCATAACAGGCAATTTAGCAACATGTGGTTAAGGCAATTTCATTCAAAGTTTAAAGGCATTGTCTGGTAGCATTTTGTAGGGGCCAATTATACGAAGAAGAAAAATTTTTCATTACATGTCACCCAAGCCCCGTACTGACAATCCATTCCAAACTCAAGATATCCCCACTTGAAGAATGGTTATATTTGTCATTAAATACCTCCAGGTTTCCTCAAAGTGACAGAATGTGATGCCAAGTGGGCAAATTGCCTCGGATTCATTTTGTTATTCTTTATAATTGACTACCTTGTTTGTCCTTGAAATTTGATACTGTCTGGAATGTCTGGATATTTTTTCATACAGATCTAGTGTAAAACTGTTCCATACTTATGACAAAGAAAAAAAGTTAGAATATTCAATAAAGTGGTATCAACATTATAAAGAAATGCAAAAGGTACATCTGATTAATTTGCCTGGTGACATCACAGATTTCCCATCATGCACTGTGGAAGCTGGAAAAGTAGCATTCCTTCAAAAATGAGCATCTTCTCAATGCAAGGTGCTATTGAGATGAGATTTTCACTGCCTGTAGATAATATGGAAAATTTTCCTGCATTTTTTGGAAACATCAAATTTGGTCACCAGAACATACCTTGAACACTATGTGAAGCAACACATTGTGTTACAATAAAAATGTTTCAAACAATGTTATTACTTAGACCCATTTGTTCGTGGCAAAATACCGTGCAATGTGACACATGATAACATTGAGATGAGAAATATGACTTTATCCTAAGTTCATGTTGCCAATTAAGTAATATTTTTGTGCAACCATTTACACAATGAAACTGCCATTTTGCTAGACCATATGATAAATCATGTATTGGAATATCGCTGAGAGATGAAGAAAAATTCCCCATTATTGTGAAAGACCTATCAACATTTTTTACCTCAAATACCTCATGTTGCATCTCTCATACACAGTGTGAAAAGAGTTTATAAGATGAATGCAGGCCTCAAAATTCACGACAGCCATCACAGCCACTACCACCTCAAATTTTGTTACGGATTCTGACAGTAGTTTTCCATAAACATACAGAAAGCCACTTTTGGTGGGCAATATATCAGTTAAGATGTTCCATGTATGTTCTACTTAATACTGAGCTCACTTGATCATTCCTTTTGCAAAAGCATTCACTGCACAGTAAATGGGAACCAATATTTTTTTTCACTTTCAAAAGTTCTGTTGATATTCGAATCACACGCTACCTGAGTCAATAGTTCATATCACCTATATGATCACTTGATCATTCCTTTTGCAAATGCATTCACTGCACAGCAAATGGGAACCAATATTTTTTTTCACTTTCAAAAGTTCTGTTGATATTCGAATCACACGCTACCTGAGTCAATAGTTCATATCACCTATATACAGACTACTATTTCTGCAATATACATGCACATGAATCTGCGGCCACCAGATCTGACGTACAAATTTATTCGCTCAAATAGGCTCCTTCGTGCAGTTAACAAGTACAGTAAATACTGTTAAAGCTACTCAGATCACTGGCGATGATCGCTGCTTCCAAAGCACCTCCCCATCAAAATAGGTTCTCACATAAACAAAATCCACTGATTAAAATATGTGAATGTGGAAGAACCACATTAACCCAAAGTAACAGCGCTCGCCATAGTTCTCTAGCAACCATACTTGCACTACTTGAATATATGTATGTACGCAAGTCCACAATATGGTAGAACAGAACTTTTAACGATACTGTGCTAGTGTTAGGCTTATGCTTAGGCCTGTCTGCATTGAATCTGCACATTAAGTACTTTGAGTTGCCTTGTCTATTTGATCATACATGTTTTACATTTTGGCTTTAGATGAAAGAGATTTCAGTTGGCCCACGATAAACCTAAAATTTGTTGGTTAATTACCGAGGCCATGCTTGGCTTTGCACTAGGAGAACGAATTTTGTGGCCTATGAATGTGCTATCTTTATATGCAAGTTAACACTTCTATCTTCTTACTTCTGTGAATTTTAAACTGTTGAGTGAAGTTTTGTATATGGTCGAACTGATTTTTTTTTCTTATTAAGCAGGAGATGATATATCACCGTACCATATCACTTGGTGATCATAGAATTTTTTTGTTCTGGGGCAATTTTACCAAATGCAGAGGAAAACACACATAAAATGTATTCATATAATTAAAGATGTACATGCAAACCTATTCCTACACAGGGGTAAACTGTGACTACCTCCCCCACCCCTGCACCCTCCCCTTTGTACAATGAAAGCTAATTGAATTCAAAGGAGATCAAGCAGATGAAGACTTACTACACAGTAAACTCCCGATGAAATGACTCATATTCATATCTACTTTCATTGGTAGCACCAAAGAAAACTGCATTTCTATCTAAAGGATCTTCTGGGGGTGTTCCACCGAAGCCTAATGTACATTCCGCAGGTGGAGTTGTTGAAATGACACTTGGTAGCTGCGTTGGAGTAACATCACCCTTAAGTGGAGGAACTTCAGAGACAACTTCTGCTACCCTGGGGCAGCTATCAAACCTAGCAGACTGGTCTGCTATTCGGTATGCAAAGTTCTGGACACTAAAAAGAAAAGAACAGATACATAGTGTTTAGAGAGGCTTGGGTTAACATAAAGGCCTACTTCTCCACAGCGAAAAATGTGAGCACAAGATGAAGTTGCAAAAATGGGGCAATAGAGCTGCTCTTACGATCACATACAATTATCGTTCAAAACATCCACACAACATCCTTAAAGACAGACCCACAGTAGCCTGCACTGAGTTTAAATTGCTGGAGGCAATATAGTCAAACACAGTGTGTGTGTGGGCTTAATTGGGAACACAACTGACTGTACAAGTCACTGTTGACCAATCAGAGTGAAACTGCCATGTTTGAATGAATGTCAATCAAAGTGCAGTTATCAACTGTAATAAGAACTCTAGGGCTATTCCAAAATATGTTTGGGCAGGAAGTTGCTAGCAACTCCGTGGTTTAAGGGGGAGGGGGGAGATGCCATATCCCCTATAAAACAGTTTGGTATCTGTGTACACTGAATATAGCATAGGCAAAATGTCTTAAGTCATTGTTAAAAGATTTAGTCTTTCAACAAACAATACCATCAATATCTTTACTTTTCAACACTATTAAGAAAATATAATGTTGAACCACTTGAAAATTTGAGCTTTGAACATTATTCAGGAGCTGAAAAGCAGTCATTTCTGGGCAATTGAACCTTATTTCTTGAATATAAAGTCACACTAGCTACCTACTTTTAAACTGCCTAAAATGTTTTACTTATAAATCATGGCTTTTAAGGGTATTAAACATTTTGTGACCAGAAATTGCACTACTCTCCTTCAAAAGTCCCATGATTGTTTATTGTAAAATTGTTGGAGATGTTGTACGTGGCAATGCAAGTAGTATTTAGTGTAAAAAAACACACCTGAAGTGAAGACTTGATATTCTGCAACTGTATCAAAGGTATGGGGAGTACTTTTAATCTATTTACCACCAGGGGTATTTTTGTAAGGTCACATATGCATGGCCACACTCAAAGCCATGAAAAAGCATTTCGTGAAATATCTCCCTGCTTCCAACCTATGGAAATCCAATACTTCTAATATCCATTACTTAATTAATCATTCACATTTAGATATTTAAGAACAGAGAAATTTCATGTGACTTACTCTGGGCCAATGACGACATTTGATATACAACCAATAAAAGGTAAGAGGTCAGGTACTGCCTCAACATTGTAAGAAAGACCATTAGGAAGTCCTCCAATGAAAAAGAAACCATCTGTGACCACAGAAGATCGGATTCTGAAATTAACTGATGTCTCATCGTCATCATCAATTCTCATCACAAGCCTGAAAAGAATATTACTTGTTTAGAAGAAGAATCTGGAATGAGATATTTTGGCTGACAGTTATATTCCATACTTTTCATGAAAAAAACCTATTTTTATGATTATAAGTAGTGTTAAGACTGTAAAGGGCGTGTCACACTACAGCAATTTTCAATCTGAAATCCGATCTGTACTTTTCTAAATCGGACCAATAGTTTTTTATTCAGACTTTCTTCTAAGGATGGCCGTGCTATATCGATAACTGATCCTAGTTTGTCTCATGATAAACTGTTCTGCTACCACCATATAACTTATACAGCTCGACAGAGTGTCATTTGTTCCAAAATCAATCTGGTTTTTGCATGGGTGTCTGATAAACGCCGTCTGCCAATGTGACATTAGGAAATAATTAGTTTACACTTCATTTCCATAGTCCTCTGATGCATATCATATATTTACACAGGTTGGCAAATTTTTTTCCAACCAGGGTTGAAGAAGATTTTACCTAAAACTCACAAAAGTTGGACCGTAATCCTATCTGAAATCACTCTAGTGTGACCTTCGCTCTAGCCAGCAAACAGCTCTCCTAAAAGAGAGATAGTTTCACCATTTAAAGATATTTTGGTTATTTTCTCTTTGGAAATATCACGAAGGCCTAAATCCTACTGTAGTTGAAGAAACATATGCCTCAGCCTATCCTACAGGATAAATCTCAAAGAGTTTATCAATGTATGTAAACCCTACCTACAAACCTTCAACATGAACAAGCAACTTAGCTGTGCCCCTAGGTACATGCAAATCCTCCCAGTTATTCCCAAAAGATGTGATGATCCCCTCAGGTTAACATGTTCAGTGTCCAGTGGCTGAGTCTCAACTAACCGCCTGCACCCTTCAGTATAACACTACACCTTTGTTTCCCACCCACACCAAATTATCACGAGTCAAAGAATTAACATTGTACTCACTCTCTATTACTCTCTCTGATAATATTCACTGTGTGCCACATACCATCATAGTACGTTTGTTTTAATGATTGCACCTTAGAAATGGCTGAAGTATCTCTACCAAACACTGCTTCAACAGTTCCATTGTTGAGTGTCACTACATAAACATCCTCCTGTTGAAAAAGGAATACAGTACGGGAAACCCAGTTTACCTGAACTAGCCGTTGTTTCGCAAAACTGGTATCTTACATAACCACTGTACAACTTCAGACTACATTTGACAAAGTTTGGTCGCACTGTTCAATTATTCAATCAGTGCAGATTTTCTTAAGTAAAACACAACCACTGTTGATATTAATCTCTACTACCAACTTAAAATATCATGTGCACAAGAAGCCAAAGCTTCGAAAAGTAACTTGTAAGTCGCTCATAGGTATTGCCGCCCAAATTAGAAGGTAGCGGTTTATAGACAGTCGGTGATATTAAGTGCGCTTCTCGGTTTAAATCTAGCTCCCTTTAGCATGTCTGCCAGCGTATGTCCTGTTTTTTAAAGGTGAAATTTTAACTGCATGTTCGTTTTCCTATGGTAAACATTTTTGAAAATTAACAAGCCGTTGTGTTTGGTTCATGTAACATTAGGACCCTGTGTGTAGGCTATAAGCTATCCCAATGATGAGCAAAGTAACGCAACCCAGGAGATATTCGTTGCCAGCACCTCAATAAAAACACCCTACTTGGAAGTTTAGTCATAAATAAACATATAAAAGAGATTGAATATCTTCAACAATATTTATTAATTAATATGAAATGAAAGAAATAACACAGAAATAACATATCACTACTTTCACTTAATTAATAAGTACATGCTACACCCAGCTGAGCAAATTAATGATATAGGTGAAACCCGGTTTATCCGAGCTTTTCCATTATCCGACCAACCTTCAGTCCTGACACTTTCGGATAAACAGGGTTTCATTGTAGTGCAATCCCTGATACTTTAAAAACACACAGGCAGGCACAATTTTTGTCACTTCCATTCATTACATTTCCAAGAACTGAATCTGAAAATATCTTATAAAAGTTCCAACAAACTATAGTTCCTATCCATACGCTGCAAAAAGGTGTTGATGAATTTCTCTGACAAGTTTTGATTTCATTTATGTAATACCATCTGTACAAACACTCAAGTCAAATGAAGGTGGATAAGGTTGGTACTTACATGAGGATCAAGCACAAGATAGATGGGTATGCTTGGCACTAATATGAGGACCGACTACAAGGGACATCAGCAAGATTTATTGTTTACATCAGGATCATTGACATGATACCTGGATAAGACTGGTACTTACGTGAGGATCAACTACAATATACTTAAGTAAGTGATTGGTACTTACAGGAATACCATCTAAAAGAAGATGGGTAAGACCATAACTAATATGAGGATAACCTACACAGCAGATGGGTATCACTGGTACTTATTTGAGGATCATCTGTATGGTAGATGGGTGACTGATACTAACATAAGGAACATCTATGAGGTTGATGGGTATTAAAGACAGGAACTATAATATATGCATCATCTACATTGTACATGGGTAAGATTTATACTTACATGAGGATCATTTACAGGGTAGAGGGGTAGGATTTGTACTGACATGAGGACCATCTACAAAGTAGATGGGCATCATTAATCTTTATTGTATTCAATACATGAAGATCATTTAAAAGGTAAATGGGTAAGATTGCTACCTATGAGGAATGATTACAAAAAGACAGGCAAGACTGTTTACTTAAATGATGGTAAATGAAGAAAATGGGTACGACTGGTACTAACATGAAGATCACCACACAAGATTGTAAGATTCATACAAGTTTGCATTTCTCAAAAAGGAATGGGTTGGTTTTGTACTCACATGAGCGTCATCTGAGAAATAGACGAGTAGACCAGATGGCTGGTAGGCCCTAAAGCTGAACAGGAACTCACTGCTGGTGAAAACGTTGATAGGTTCAAGTTTGACATACCCTCCGTATGGAGCAGGGAATGAAACAAGGCGAACATCCTGAAAGGAAATGAAAAAGAACAGGAGTTATTCCATGTATGGATCAAACTTACTTCATGTAAAGATCAAGTAATTTCATGTACAGATCAACTTTATTTTATGTATAGATTAGAGTTACTCCAAGTACACAACAAAGTTACTTTACAAATAGACCAAGTTTATCTCATAAGTAGATTATAGTTACGCCATCATAGATCAGACTTATTTACTGTATAAATCAAAGTTCTTTCATGTATAGATTTAGCGTTATTCAATGGATATACATCAGAGTTATATGAGTATATCAAATTTATTTCATGTATAGGTTAGAGTTATGTCATGTATAGATCAGAGTTATTTTGTGTACAGACCAAAGTTATATCATGTACAGATCAGTTACATCATGTATAGATCAGAGTTATTTCATACAGAGATCAAGGCCGGGTTATAACATGTATAGATCAGAGTTATATCATGTATATATACCAAAGTTATATCAAGTACAGACAGATCGGCTGCCTGACTTGATCCGTCCTCATTTCATCTGGTTTAGTTCGATGATACATGACCAGACCATGTTATCACTATTCACTGTTAACATTTAACAAAAAGAGATTTTTCAAATAAGTCTACTGCCCCTTGAGTTCAATTTCTTTCACATTATAATATCTAAACTTTAGCATAAAAGTACTTTATCTGATTTTATCCTTCCCAAGTTGCTGAAACTTCACTAGGGGTGTAACATGACAATGCCATGTGCTGGACTGTTGGTGACCTGTGAGTACAATTCCTTTTACATTACAATAACTAAACTTTATAATAAAAGTACTCTACCTGATTTTATTCTTTCTAAGTTTATGAAGTTTCACTTGGGTGTAACGTGACAATGCTATATGCTGCATTTTTGATACTTAACAGTTAACACTACACAAAACAGAGATCTTAAAATTACTTTGCACACTCTAGTTGGGTATGATTCCTACTTTACAATGTCTCAGATTGCCAGTATGACTTAACCTTACCTTTTCAACACAGTCTGGATAGATACCCTTTGACTTCCTGTTATCTAGTAGGTTGATTATAGATCTTGTAATTGTGATGTCTTTGATGCAACCATGAAAACCTCTTCTTGTGATAAATCTGTAAGAAATAAACATTGTAGGAATTACTTTCTTCTTGCATCCTATAAGAATGAGGAGTAAAGGTTATTAGGATCTGTTGTCAGAACTCCAAAACAATTCCTCAAAATCATTAGGCAAAATTTGCCTTTGCTGGAATCAGTCATAGCTACCGCAGTTTTTAGGAGAAAACTGCGGTTCCCAATTAAAGTACCCGACCACTGGTTCATTACTTCAGTTAGCTGCTCCATTGAGCAGCAGCATTGTTAAAAGCTTTGATGACTATTCTGGTACAACAGTAGCCCAGCACTGTGGGGTTTACATTACAACAAACAACAAATCCTGCCGTGTAATTAGTACTGGCAAAAAGGGATCAAATTACTCATGGTCATTGAATGTTAGATCACCTTCCAGTTTTATCTGAGATAAACTGCCATCAAATTTCAACCTTTAGGGTTATTTACAAATGCTTGAATGAGCACCTAATTGGTATTGATAACAACTCTTGACAAGTTTTGGCATAGAAAGATTTTGCGAAATGATGGTAAAACAGAGGAGTATCATTATAGAAGGTAAATCAAAGAATATCAGCAAGGTGGGCTTGAGGGAGGGGTGATGGAGTACGAAAAAAGAGGGGTACTACAAAAAGGGTAATCATTCTAAAGATGTATAAATACGAAAAATAAGTGGTTCTGTATCTTGACTTACTACAGGGTAGCTACCTTAAGATAAATCATGAAGAAGTTGTCATTTTTCTCAAAATAGGAGTATTCAGTCCTGAAAAAAGATTTTTCATGTAGAATATCACCTCACACTACAATAAGTATTGTGCTATTGTGGAAGAACTTCGATCAGCACCTTGAATTACTGGACAATGTTTTGGAGATCCAACATTTTTGAGAAACCAAAATACACGTCTTTTTCAAGCCTTTTCCAGGACCACAATGCTTTGTTTTGAAGAACCCAAAATAACAAATTACATTACTTTTTGAAAAATGATAAGGTGCCCACGTTTTTATGCTTTTATCCACTTATACAATTAAAGTTGATCAAAGTTTCCCGGTTGGTCGCTGGGAAGTTACAATGATAGAAAACATCAAGGGAGATGAACTGGTGAAAAGTATATGAAAAATGTAAAACACTCACGGATATTTGTCATCAGATATTCCAACCAGGCCTCCAAAGTACAGATACCGAATTGAATTCATTTTAGCTGTGGTGTCTAGCTCAGTCGATAGTTCCTCTGGCCTTTAATGTGGTAAAACAAAAGAAGTCATGAAGATTCTTCAAATCAAAGCATCCACATCTCTTAACTCTAGACTAAAATCCAACTTTGTAGAAGAAACCATGGAAATCTTCTTTAGGCCTTCACCAGTGTTGTAACAAGTCATAACTTGAGTCACTAATTTTCAAAAGGGAAATGACTCGAGCAATTGTATCATAATTTTCCTCATAGCAATAATACAATGTCTTGTGTCACTGACTCGACTTGAGCCAAACTGAAAGTAGTAAATGACTTGACTTGACTGCAAAATTGAGTGACTCATTACAACTCTGGCCTTCAGAATAGTAAAACACAAATGACCTTCCATATGGGACATGATTGCATTCAGAGATATAGGTGTAACACAAGGACTCACAGATAAACACGAAAAGATCACAGCTTTAGTTTACACAACAGTCAGTCAAGTTAAAATCAGACAGCTGACATTTGGAATACATTACCTGTAATTTGACTTTCATGTGAAAGAATTATGAATACAAAATACCAGAGAGACCATGGACTACCTATCTTATTACTGTAAGAAATATGTTACAGTGGAAAAGAGTAAATAGCTGATATCAAACAACCAGTCAAAACGCTTGTCAGAAGACGATTTGTACGATTTGAGAGGAATGTTTCCAGGCTGTTTTTTCAAGCAAACTTCTACGAGTAAATTAAAAGTGATGCACCAATACTCCAGACCAACTACATAGGTCATTTAACAAAGAGAGTAACATTTGGATATTGATGCTGTTTAGTGTTTTAATCCCCTGAGAAAACAACCTCCTTACACCATGCTTCTTCTTTCATTATGTTACTTTGTTTTTTTTGTTAAAAATATGACATTGCTAGGACAACGGCAGAATAGGACAATACTACGATGGACATATAAAAGTAATTGAACAAATCTGCATATGAACCTGATAAGCTTCTCACAGAATTAATTCATATATCATGTGAATGACACAAATTCAAATAAATGGGATAAAAGTAATAAGTTTATACTACAGAACAACAAAATAAAATGCTCAATCTAAAATATTCAATCCACATTTGCAAACCAATAAGTGCTATCAACAAGGATTCACAAACTTTAAATTAGGCAAAATAAATGGTAAACACAACAATTTGCAATATGCATTAGAAATTATTCTCAATAAAATCTACAAAAAAGGAACAGAACAGTCTGGAAAAACTGCATATAGCACAGGAATATACTAACCTTCCATCTGCCCCTGTGACAGTTATAGTTATTCTCTGTCGAATACGGTTTAAGTCGACTGAAGTCCATTGTTTGTCAGCATACCTATTCTGAGTGATTAGAGTATCACTTTCTCCATTGATCGATATTTGCAGAACAACCTTCCCACCTTTTATCTCCACTGCCATATAGTCCGTCTAACAAAAAATCGTAAAAATATGAAGCAAACTTAGTAATTACTACAAATGGAAATGTTACAGAAGGGTAGCTGTAAATGCTATGGGAAAGGAATCAGAGTTGCCTAGGATCTAGCTTAAAACTGAAAATTTCACCTTTTGACTCCTTTCTCCACCTTTGGCTAACTTTGCATGGATGACCATCACCTGTCTGGAAAACATCAAACTTTCACCCTCTGTATTGCAATCTCATGCACTTTCATCACACATTAAGTGTCAAGCTCATAACACCTCTCTGAAGATGGCCACCCACGTAGGGCAAGTGATTTGCAAGTTACACGTGTATAATTGCTATTACAAATCAATTATGCAGGGATAAAAACAGTTTATTTTCCAGGAAGCAAGTAACACTTTCCACAAATTTTTACATGTACAGAAAAGCCAAATTTTCCTCAAAATTTCACAGCAAGGTGCTTCCCCCTCAAGATTCCCATTTTTTCCATCCACGACTGATTTTTTTTCAACAAAAGAACAAGATAGAGGTAATGGGTAATGACTTTACATTGTTAGTCCATGAGTAGCAGCCAAATAAACTCTGCCCTAGTGTACTAATATTTCAACCCCAGTGACCATATCTGAACATTGCCACAAAAGTGAATCTCTTCGATGTTCATCCATGCTCACTCTGGTATACAGCGTCCTCGATGAGCCAATTTGCTTCCTGACCCTCAGAACATTAAACTTTAACACAAGAGTAAAGCTGCTTTCATTGAGAATGATTATCCAACACAACTAATGAGGTCATACATCTAATGAAAGCTTGTTGTCTAATCGTTCTGTGTTTGCACAAATGTCGTGAGCCACAGAAGACAGAGGGCATGCTTACAGCTATCACACACTTCATACACACTGGCCTGAAGCTTACAAGCTAAACAAGTGGTTGACATTTTTACAGGTACATTCACAGACAAAACTTTACTATGTTCTACACATAATAGTTTCAGACAAAGAATTTCTTTTCAAATCAAGACAACACTGTAAACGTAACTTTCTCAAAGTGTCAAAGAATTGATTGACTTCATTTGCTGCTATGAGATGATTTAACTTTATGAACATGGTGAAACTTAAAAACTTTATACCCCTTTCAAAATCTAGAAAGATCAGTAATTAGCCAACTCACCCCTTTCCCACAAAAGAAAATCAAACCATTTCGTGATTGAGTCTTGAATGAAAAGGTCACAACAAACTGTTTTCCAAAGTCTCTAGGGTTGTCAACCTTGACATACCCATTCCCATCAAACAAGACACTGCCTTCATCCTCAGGGTTGGGCTTCTCTGACAAATCAGTTGCATTTCTTAAAAAAAAAAAGAAAAAAAAATTCAACTGAAATGTGAATAAACTACACAGACTTAAATACACTACATATCAAGAATGTCACCATGCTATAAATAGAATTCTTAAAATCTAAGATTTCCACAATCCAGTATAGCAAAGTTTGCATGGGAAAGTATGGTACCCGTCCAATGATGCTTGATGAATGGATAACTACAGTCAATTACACATGGATTGCATTGAATAGCACAAGCATCCTTACAGGTTTATACACAGCTGTTCTGTGGATGGAAACAAGCCCAATTCTAATCTGTAAATGAATGGTCATTGCTGTCTGTCCAAGGGACATGGTAGCTGTATTACATGGAAGGTAATTCCTCCTTAACAAAGAGTTTGCGTCATGTTTTTAAGTTTCAAACTGTCATTCTGTCCTCATCTGACCTTTTTTATTGCAATCAATGTAATCCATTGTCATATCTTGGCAGTTCATGCATAATGCAATGCTGGGCATCGAGTTCAGACACAGTCAAATTGATCCAACACTGCTGTGGTCTGACTGAATAAGTACATGAATGTTCATATATACCATGAATTTCATATTAGCAGGTAAAATCAGAACTAAGGTTTTTCCAAGCTGTCACTCTCGAACCTGAATGTTTACTTGATAACAGAAAAGGGTTTCCTCAGGTTTTCAGATATTAGTTTCATACATTGTGGGTGAATTTTGGTAGTCACTTACATCAGAAGCACAATAATGTACAACAGATAAACCGGCAAAAATCATAACACAGCCGCTATGACTGAAAGTTCCCTATCCTAATCCTAACCCCCGACCATACCCCCCCCCCCAAAAAAAAAAAGGCTGCTGAAGAAAGCTGCAGTTATTTTGATTAATGTTTAACTTCTAAAATTTTTTAAAAGCGTTTAATAATTGGAATCTGTTGTCTCACCTTCTGATGCCTTGATTCACACTGGTGGCATCCTCAAAATTCCAAATAGCAAGAGGCTCTTGGTTGAAAAATATGCGATCTAAACCTCCAATGAATGGATTAACACTGACAGATGCCGGCACCTGAAAATGGATGGATAAATAGCAGAATAAAGAGAATTTAGGCTGATGGACAATATCACAATATCGTTATACAAATGTTGTTTTATAAATGGTCAAATTTCCACATGAGATTAATTCCTGGTGGCTATACTTCATTTTCTTACTTTTTCAATGTGTGATTTTTTCCAAATCAACTAATTGTTTGTGTGCATTGGATGCTATATTTCATAGGGACATATGGAGACACTTTGCAAGATTCTGCAGGGGGTGGGATGCCTTGAAATTTTCCAAACTGGCAAACAGTATTGACATAAATTTTGTCCTGAAAGCAACATGCTATTTGCTGTAAAATCAACAGATTTTAGCTCTGGGGGCTGCTACCCCCAGATCACCCCCAACCCAGCCACACAATATGCCTATATGGTACTTTTAAAAATGTGCTTAAAACCACAATTTCTATTTTGAGGTTACAAAGTTCAAGACTTTTTTAAGAACCAAAGAATAACAAGTTAAGTTGACAAGAAAATATTTTTGTACTTGTTTAGAACGTAAAATTCTAATGACCTAACATACATATTAACAGCACTTCTTACTGAATCATTCACTGTGGCATGTTATTTCATTACAAGCATTTATGTGCATCTGACACATGTAGCAACATCTTGTGCAGTAAGAAAATAGTTTCCAATATTCTAAACCCTCTGGCAATTTTCCAAGATAAACTGTTAAAAATTTAAGGATTTTCTGGATCACCAACACTGTCTAGACTTGTTTCAAGCTTTTCCCATTTTCTGTCCTGTGCACGGAGTTTTTTTCCCAGGACAAATGGGGGAAATTTCATTTTTTTTTACCTTAACCCTAACCTTAATCCCAACCTGAGCATCATTTTTCATTATTTCAATGGAAATTCCGAAGATCGCCCCAATTTGTCCTGGGAAAATAATTCCATGTCCTGTGCAGTGTTGCTCTAATACTTGCTAGACAGCAGTAGGAAATGACATTTGACATTCATGTGACCTAGCCAAATTTATGTAGCATTAGTTTATCTTTTCAACTGAGTAGAGCACACCTCCATAACACTGATTTTTCAGATTGCACGAACTGGCTATTTCACTCTTTTGCACTGTGCGAGCCTGAAAAATGGATTCCCTTTTAATATGAAGGGATAATCACTTCTCTTCTCCCAAGGCAATTAAAATTTAACAAGGACTAAGAATAAACTATGCATATTCCTAGTAGTGGGAACCCTGTTTTTAGTGGGTGAGATATTCATCTTACCAAGTATGGTTGAAAAGAAAAGAGTATATTGAGAGGAACAAAGTACTCAGCAAAGTTTGAACTTCTCTACAAGCGCCCATCCTTACCGTAAAACCTTCACCTACGCCTCCCACAAAGATTCCCCAGTCTTCGCTTAAATGAAGTAGACTGTTGAAGCCACTGCTCTGACCCTCGACTTCTATTTCCTGGACTCCTTCAGAGTATACAGTTAACTTGCCTTTCTTGCCGGTTCTGAAACATTAAATCAAAGTATGAAGAGGTTGAAAACATTTGTAAACTTTCACCTGATAAAGGCCACTATCTACCAGCAGGCTTGTACAGTCCAATTCTAGGAATAATGAAGTTTTATGACTTTTTGCAAAAACAAATAACAATTATTAAGAGTGTCGTTCTCAGAATGCTTTCAGCTGTATCACATTACTTAATTTTTAAGAGTAGTTTTTTTTTGAGAACGACACTTCATTTACTGTAAAAATGAAAAAGAAAGTCTTCAACTCCCTGCATTTACAATGGAATAGCCCAACCAGATGGATAGTGGCCATGATCCCATTCATCAACATTTGCAAACATTGTAAACAAGGTATCTGTGTGGTCATTACAAAAAGGATAAAGGGAGAGAAATGAATGGGGAGCTGTGGGGGATGTCCCATTTTCACCTAGGCAATGGGATGGCTATACTAGAAGCTAATGGACATTTCCAAAGTATCAAAAGGCTCTTTAGATATTACTGTAAAATTGTTCAAGTTTGCTCTTACCTTGTACCTTGTTTAAACAAAATGAACACCAAACTTTCAGTTGCTTAACATACCTTAGATCCTCACTCCCACTGACACAACACTCTCCTACTCCTGGCCCATCCCCTACCTTTACCACTCCCTTATCTATTCCTAGACTTTCTCACGAAAACAACTTCCTATGCAACAAATGTACCTTGTTTATTCACTTCAAAGTGCTCATATTTCTAATACACAATTTGAACATTCTGGTTGAGAGTTTTCCATAAACTTTCCTTCCAAGTACATAACAAATTACACTTTCACATACAAAGGAGAAAAAATGACATAACTGTTACAATTGAAAATTTTGGTTTATTTTGAATTCTGCTTATAATCAAGCCTACTTTTTGTCTCACCTTTCAGCCTTCACCTCATGCCATAGTCCATCTGCAACATCTGTTTCCAATGGAATGGTGACATCCTCATCACCAAGGTTAAACTTAAAATTCAAGTCCCTGTCTACAATTTCAAGTGCAATGTATTCATCCTGGTAAAAACACAAATTGTCCAATATTAATCATTCTGTAAGATTAAGGTGAACCAGATCAAGGCTACTTCTTACTCCCTCCCAAACTGAAGTGGTTAACACCCTCATTGTGATATGACTTGTCACATTCAAAACCAAACAAAAGAACTTGAGTGAGGCTCTGAGTTAAAAGTCCTTACACAGGAGAACAGTTTGCTCTTGCCTTCTCTCCGAGTAACGCATCAAAGTGTCACCCTAGACCAGGGTATTTCAATTTCCCTTTAATTGCAGCACCCCTGCAGTGCACCAAATCAGACCATAAAAAACTCCTTTTGCAGAAAAAGGCCCTACTTTTAACACAACATTGCCATAATTATATTGTTATTGTATAGGCATTTTCTTCAAGTGATGACAGTAAGGCTATATTGTTCTATCTGCAATATTGGCAATCTCATCACTCCAAAACTGGAGTACAGTACCTCCTATTACTACCGCTTATCACATGCAGTCACTCCTAGCTTTTGCAACAGATTATGTCTATTAGGTCAGGATGTTGGCTTACCCTTGGAAAGGTACTGCACATCTCTAGGGGTATGTGTACCCGACTAAAAATTCCTGCTCTAGACTGTGGTACTCCCTTTGTTCTATGGCTCCTCTTGCCTCTGAAACACCCACCCGATTCACTTACAGCTCGCCTCACCTAAAATCCCTTATTCCCAATTAATCCTGTCACATGCATATCAGATTCAAGCCCCATCACATAAACCCTTAATAAATTTTCACGAAGAAACAAAGTACAAGAAGCCTGTTCATGTCAGATGGTTTGACTCACTGAAGCAGAGGGTCCACCAGCAAAGAAGAGAAGAGCATCTGGCTGTGTAGTACTAAAGTACATTGAAACAGAGTTGACAGACTGTGGTTCATCAGCCACCTTAGCTGATCTCAGCTGTAGAGTGCTATTACCTTCAAGTCTGGCTGCAATTTGAATCTGTTGAAACATTGACATATCTGAACACATTTAGAAATATCTGAACTGTCAGGAGTGAGTGGCGTGTGAACCACCCTTCCCAAGGTTTATAGCTAGAATATCTCTTAAAGGCCTCCCTCAACTAAATACCCCCTCCCCTTCATTGACAATGAAGGGATACTGCATCTTTACCAAGAGAAATGTGATTCGTAAGAGCTCTAAATATTTTATTACATATTCTGGGAATTTCTTGAGATTTGTATATCATAATCATTTACTTTAATCAAGTTTATTTTATCCTTTCTTTGATCTGACGTGAAATCCCTTTGCTGGTAAATTTTGCAGGTATTTGCATATTTTTCTAATCTTTATGACACTGCTAGTTAGTGTTTCACCTCTAAAAGTTGTATTGACACAATTTTATAACTACTCCCTGGGATCTTAGACTGCCTCATACCCAGTGAAAAATGGGACAAAAATTACTCCTGTTGGACGATTTCCTCCAAAATGTTCCAAAATCGTCCTGCCATTAAACATTGTCAAGGACAATTATACATTCCAGTATCTCTGCCTGGACTATACCATTGTAAAACAGGATTGAATTGATAAGCAGGGTTGTAAACCTTAAAGATTTCTTTGTCTTAGTGAAGATGCAATTAAATTTGTCCTTCGGCCGCAAGTGGCAACAGTTGACTTAGAACTAAATCCCCATTTTAGAGTGGAACAGTTGTCTGACTATGCCATAAAACATTCCTTTCTTAGTGGCCTTGCAAAACCATTCAAAAGCAGAGACTTTTCCTATCAAACTTCTAAAAGGAGAAGGTCAAAAATGGAAGAGGAAGAAACGTCGTCCAAAATCTTCCAAAATCGTCCCATTTTTCACTGGGTAGTTTTACTTAATACATTTCAAAAAGTATTTTATTAGTATCAATTATTAAGACTCCGTGAGCTCACTTGCCTAGCTAAAGCCCTAAACCCTAACCTAAATAAATAGATTAAAAGGATCCTCCTACTTACACCCTGGGCTAGTGTCCTGGCATGGTCTATTTGCTCTCTCAAAATGTCCAAGTTACCCAGCACATTACTGGAAATGTTTACAAAGATGTTGTGTTTGTCTGTCAAGCTTTCAGCCAAAGCTGGGATCTCATCAAGTATAGCCCTGGATTCAGTTACTGTGAAAATAAATCAACAAATAATCCACACTATCACAGCTTTCAAATTTCAATCCTTGAACTAATTGGTTGGAAAGTGGGACATTAAACCTCATCTAACTAACTAACTAACTAACACAGCTTTCAATGCAATCCCTTCGAAAAATAGAGGAGGAGGAAAGAATAGAACTGTTTTGCAATTTACGAATCAAATCAAGATGGAACAAAAAAAAAGGTGGACCCAATCTTCTTTCCTGAGAAAAGGTCAAACAAACTTGGCAACACTGTCCTTTTCTAATAAAGCCATCCATCTTCAACTCCTTTAACATGGCTAGATGAAAGTAACAAACCTCTTAGGCTGTGATTTAAATTTAAGTCAGACCATTCCATTTACAACTGGCACAACCAACCTGATAAAATCTTCATACAAGTCAACTGAACTTACTTAGCAGCAAAAGTATAAATGCAAGCTAAAATCTTACCTAACATTCCAACAGTATCAAGGCTTCAGTTTTAATTGTTTTCCCAATCTTTTTTCCTTTAATTCACTCTCCTTTCCCCTGCATCTCAAGGTCAACTGTGACAAACCAATTACTCCAACCCCCTCTCCTTAAGTTTCTCTCTCCACGCTACACAGCAAACCCCCTCGATCCTTCCCTGCTTACCTTTATTTCCTTTTCTCTTTCACCTGAAGATGAATTATGAGTTACTTAAAGAGGTTATTCACCAACGTCACTGCTTTGTTCATCTCTCTGTTGGACATTTTGTTGGCCAAGCATTCATTGCATCTCAATGGTGTCCTGTTGTGGGATCTTATCTCTAATGGACCAGCACAAGAGCTGTGACTGCCAGTATGCTAAATTGATTCATGCTGACTTCCTGTGAAAACCTCCTATGCACTCACTTTCCCCTCTCTTACATGATCTCCCCATCCTCTCTTTTTCCCCTTCCTACCCTTCTTAAAATCAACTATGACTAATCAACACTTCTTTTCCCACAAGTAATCTCCTCTCCCCTCCTCTATCCCCCAGAGTTGTAACGAGTCATGGCTCGAGTCACTAATTTTCAAAAGGGAAATGACTTGAGTAATTGTATCATAATTTTCATCATAGAAATAATACAATGACTCGAGCCTGACTCGACTCGAGTCACACTGAAAGAAGTAAATGACTTGGCCTCGACTGCAAAATTGAGTGACTCATTACAATGCTGCTATCCCCTCACCTTGAGATCAACCATGACTTACCATATGGTGCTGCCTCTGCAGTATTGTCATTAGTTTCCTCAATTCCGTCTGGTATTGTGGTCTCTACCAATACCTCTAGGTATGGCAGTTGTCCAGAGATGGCACCTACACTGGCAGCAGCTGCATCAGCCCTGATACTGGCATCCATTGCCTGCATCCTGGCAAAAGCAGCCTGGTCACTGAATGCAGCTGTAAGGATCCAGAAAGGTGGGGGTATTTATAAATAAAATCATTGACTAGAGAAGTATTACAATGTATTGGCACAAGGCAGGTCTATTGTGCCAAGTTTATTAGTAGATGTGAAGAAACCAGTCACTATTCAACTAGTACAGAGAGTAAAAGATTTAATAAATATTATTATCATATTTTTTTGTTAATATGTGCTCTTAACTTCATGACAAACAATGAAGGGGCAATTATTTTTGCATGAGATTTGTCAAATGTTAAGAAACATTGCTTCCACTCTATAGCAAGATGATGAGCTATGATGAGCTAGTACTGAGGGTGCTTGTTGGGATTACCTTGACTTGCTCCAAACAGAGATGAGTTCACAAATTCTGTTTCAAATATTTTGAAAATGTATGTTCAACACACTACTGTAAACAGTTATTTTCAAAATACTTACATTAAACATGAGCTGAAGCATCACTAAATTTCTTTGATTAAGCATGTTTTAATTAGTTGTCACCCCTCATGTGGGGTAATCAGTGCTGTTTAGAAGGAATGACACAGGGGAGTGATTTTTATTTTCAAAATTCTCACATTAAACATGAACCGAAGCACCACTAAATTTCTTTTTTCAGCTTGCCTTTTAAGTTGTCACCCCTTAGTGCTGTTTAGAAGTAGTGACACAAGGGGATGATTGGGGGGGGGGGGTGGGGGAGAAAGATATTTACTTCTCCTTAGCCTTGTAGTCATAACTTAAACTGTTTCTGCTCATGGTATAGCTCAGGTAGGTGTTGGAGGAGTGATTTCTTCCACTGAGCACGTTTTCAATGTTTTTAACTGAGTTAGGTAACAAAGAATGAACTATTGAGTCCTTTATATGTGTTTGCTCCTCTTAAAAACCTGGTCAGGTCCTCTGTGATTATGTGCTACTCACCCACATTGCAGTTATCACCAGAGAATCCTGGTTTACATGTATCGTCATCGGGATGGCATACAACGATCTCACACTCACTGTCACCTGAAGTTAAAGGACAGAAAAAACATGGGTAAGTTCACATTTTTGATTAGAAATAAATCTAGCAGACACAGCAATTCAACCTTTCATCTATTATGGATTTCAAACTGTCATTTTAGCTCATGGGATTAAAGTATCTTGATGAAATGACTCACTTCCAAAACAATGTTTACCAAATTCTATTCTTCTCAAATACAGAGATGTAAGCGAAGCAGACGTCCATTTCCTGAAATTGTGTTGTCCAGGATTGTCGGCCTGAGGGATAGGTCTAAGGGGAGGGCTCCCCTTTGAGAAAACTCTTCACATCAGGAGGAGGCTCGAAGTGCAATATGGTGCAATCTTTTTCTTTTTTTTCAAATATGTTCCTACAGTAGAAATTTATATTTTTTTGTAGAGAGATTTCAAAAAACCCCCAAAATTTACCCATCCTGGGCCACTTTACCCACCGTGACCACTGCAGAACTTTTTGGCTAGTAAAATGGATTTCCTGAGAATTTGCTCAAGACTTCCAATTTCCTGAAATCAGGACGTTTCCTGAACTCTTACATCTTCCGACTTGCAGCCGGAAGGTCTAGGGTTCAAATCCTGGCTGGGTCATACCAAAGACTTTAAAAATGGAACCTACTGCCTTTGTGCTTGGTGGTCAGCATAAGCAATGGAGTAGGGAAAACAAGCTAGTGAGCCACAACTGGAAAAAAGGCTGTGGTAGTCTCGACTTGAACCAATTGCTTGGAAACTGGGACGTTAAACCTCATCTAACTAACTAACTAACCTACGTCTTTGTAAATAGCTTCATTGAATCCTCAACAAAACAGTAATGCACAAAATTAGAAAGGCAAGTTAAATACACCATATCCTAGTGGTTCATTAGCTAAAACTTCATGGAGTGGCTTGCCAAATCAACAATGAACACTATCTGACTTGTAACATGTTTATGGCAATCCAGTATAATAATGTTTTACTAAATTACTCGAAGGGATGGCTCTCATGCCCTTTTCAATTTCTGAGAGGTCATATTCAGCTATATCCAGTTTTTCCTTTGCTTGGTCCACAAGATCACTGGCAGCTGCAAGATCTTCTTCCAGAGCTGTGGAAAAAATGCAAGATTAGATGAAAAGTTTGTTGATTTCTAAGACAGTACGATATCTGTACTGGATGAGTCAGTCCTTTTCACTCTTTTTCAGTACTGGCAAAATTATTACAAACTGAGGCATCAAATATGCTTAAGCCTATTTCTTAAGCCTATTTCGACCTTTTCGCTAAGATCATGTGTAGCGTTCTTTTCATCCAGTCAAGAACGGGACCACGCATGACCGACCCTTGATGTAGAGGTCTGAGGGTTGACAGGTTGGTCAGTTAAGTTTGTGTCCTTTCAGGGACGTAGCTCCTTTGGGAAAGCAAAACTCCTTCAGGAGTAACGTTTGGTTTTGCCCCTTGGCTCTTAGCCAGAGAGTCGAGGGGACTTTGGAAAAAGTATTTCAGGCTCTGGAATGATCTCTGCTTTTGGAGTAATAATGAACATTTTCAAATCGCAAATTCCAAATAAAGAAAATTAGCAGAATTGCCTAACTATTCATCAGCTAAGCCCAAACTAATAGAATAGATAATGTGTATCAGCTAAGCTCCCTCCTTCACATATAAAGTACAGGTAAGCAGGGTGTGTCCTTGTTGTCCAGTATAGGTGTGTCTTAATTACAAATGACAAAACAAACTCAAACTGAAGTGTCACACCAGCACACACAAGAAGCAACGGGTAAGTCAAATATGAGATGCATACTAAATGCAAAGCAGACTGGTAAAATCCAATAATGACACTGTCACAAAAAGGTCCTGCATTAGGCAGGCACTAGGAGATTTGCATTCCAAAGTATCTCACATTTAGCACCTGCTTTGGTTGAGAATATATATATATACAAAGGAGGCACCTACCTTCTGTACAAAGTACCTGGTCACCTCCCCCCCCCTTCCACCCTTTCCCCTCCCCCCTTCCCCACACAAGCACACACGCCCACACACACACACCTTCATTAAATCCAAAACTGAGGTAAATGTTTTGTAAGTGATCATTTGTCTTGATTTGTGCACAGAAGATTGACATCAGCTCATTTCACAAGTTACTTCATGTAATATAGCTTGTGGTACTTCACTTCTAGGGTCACTGGACAAATCCACCAACCCCACTGTGCATTAACATCCCCCACCTCCCCAGCCCAAAATGCCACTTCATGTATATTTTCTTTCTATTAATATGACCATATTAGTACTCCTTCACTTTCAAGTTAATGCTCGTAACTCCTTTGTTTCCTCGTGAAATGAGAGTAGATTTTCAAGATTTAGTTGTTTCAAATAAAGTTGGGGTAACTGCTTATAGATGATGTAAAGCTTAGAAATAATCATGGTGGATTGGCATTAATCTGTACATTCTAGTTCAAACTGTGACACTGTATCTGCTCTTATTTAATTGAAGATACTGTACTCTATGAAACCAATGTTGAAACTTTACAGTGATGTTTATTTCAAGTAACACATAAATCAATACTTATAAATATTCATATCCAGGGTTCTACAGTAGGTATGCCGTTCCTCACCAGTCTGAAGCAACTGGCACTCTCACTGTCCCAACAGTACTCAGTGTAAGTCTGCAGTTTGCCTACCAGAAAAAATCTAATGTAAAAGCTCTGATAAGGGCAAAAAAATTCTTATGGTTTAAAGTAAGGGTCCCCACTACCATACTCACAATCTAATCGTTTCATTGCCTTTCCGGCTTTCTTTAACAACTTCTTGCTCTGCTTGAGGGAATCCTCTGGCTGACTGCCAAATCCATTAGCCTGATTAAACAAAGAAAATACAGCTGAGACTTGACAATACCAACAATAATACACAAAACATACTCCTTGGATATGGGCTTATTACCTGCACAAATGATAGCAGCACTAATACTTTTTTAACCCCCTTACAAAATTTCTTATCAAAACAACTATCTCAAGAAACCATATTATTTGCCATAATTTTTGAGTATTTCAGGCATAATAGCAGCAAGCTGTAGAAAGCATGATGTAGGGTCTGGGAAGACCATCAGTCTTTTAAACTTTACTGGGGCAATAAGAGAGGTGTAAAGAGTATTTGAAATGGTCATATGTGCTGGCTTTTTGAAAGTTTGTAAAACAAACATGAATATTAACCATTGTGATGCCTTCTGTGTTGGGCTACCATCTGTCTTTCACTTAAAATTCAAAATTGGAGATATACCTTCTTTCAGTGAATAGCACTACTAAATTCTCAAATTCAGGTGATAGTTTAAAGAACTAGTTTTCAACATTCTTTGACATCCTTTTGAAATCTCTTTGAATTACTGTTATGTGCATGATTGCAGGTAAACAACAGCAACTTGCATGCACTGTCAAAAAGTTACATGCATAAATTATTACTTAGCAGGCATCCTTATTCAGTGCAATTTCATTCCAGGTGTATAAATATGGAACTTACTGCTTCTTCAGCCAGACTGCTGGCATTTTTTGCAGCCAAGGCTGCTTTTTCAGCTTCTTCAATAGCTGCTACAATGTTAGAGTAGGCTCTGGCTGCATTCAAAGCATTCTCCGCTAGCTCCTTGGTAGACACAAGTAAACTAAAATAACAACATATAAAACAATATTGAGTAACATCTCCTATAGATCTGGTTTTCCACATGATGTCAGTACATTTCACTTTGGCATATTGGCCATCACTACTCATACCCAGGAGATGTGTCATCAATCACTCACACCACAGGATCTTACTAAGCTTGCAGTTGTGATACAATGGAGAAATGCACGACTCGGTAACGTCAGTATAAAACCTCTATAAAGTCATTCCCTGACACAGAGCAAAGCATGTTGAAAACTCCTGCTCAAATTGCAACAAAACCCTTTACCAAAGATTAAAATCGTGTCTAGCAATTCTGATAAGGGGGATTGCTGCACCCCCCCCCCACCACCCTTCTTCCACAGGCTTAGGATTTGGTATTCATCCTGCATGAAAATGATGATATGAGTCACATATTATCATTGTGTAATGCAACAGACTCTTTCTCAAATAACAATTACAAAGGATTGTGGGATAGAGGCTTGGAACACATTGTTTTGGCCACAGTAAAATGCCATTCACAAAAACAAATCACACCAAAACTCTGTCACACAATCCTTTGAAATGCTACTTGGAAAAGGGTCTATGGGGACATTTAGGTCATTATGAGCTTGTAATAGTTAGAAAAATAAGAACATGACAGGCATTATGAAAGTCAAATTTTTATAAGAGGGGATTGCAGACACAATGCAGCCTTTGCATAGGTTTTATTAACATAACAAAATAAGGGACCTGAGAATTATGTGAGGGGAAAAATTTTCTACTACAGATAATTTCCAACTCCTCATCACTTCATGTAAGACAATGCCACAAAACAATGTCATTTCACTAATCCCTAAAACAAGCAAACAATCAAAAACCTACAAACCTCTCTAGGAGGTCTGCTTGTGCAGTCAAGTTAGCTGCATGTGCAATGGCACGGTCCACCAAGTCCCTGCTGTCATTTAAAGCATTCTGCAGTGGACCATACTTATTCTCAAGTTTATCATAGGCTGATGTCAAGGCTGATGCATTAGCCCCTGTAACCTGAGAGATGATATAAGCAGAAAAAGAAAGATGAATTTATTTCAGATGTGAAGAACACACATTTTAGGGTTGTCATGAATCCAAAAGAAAAACTTGACAGATTCTAGAAAGCTCTTGAATTACAGTAAAATTCCATTTATCCAAACACATTGAAACAGGAGGTAGTTTGGATAATGGAAAAACTCGGATAAACAGGGTTTTAAGTTTAGCTTCAAGTATGGAACACTGGTTCCCTACAAAGTCGGCTGAACAATCCCTGATAATTTCAAAACAGCAAGCAAAATTACTGGAAAACTACCCTCAAATATTTTTTATGACCTATGATATGACAAACAACTTTGAAGGCTTCTAATACCCAAATAATTTATACCCAAAATTCAAGGCCTACAGTCTCCTGAAGTACCAATGTATTGTACAAACTAAATCTCACATAAACAAAACAGAATGTCACACAAAGAAGTTCTGATGAGCAATTTCTGCACACATATGTATTTCAAATAAATCACTTAGTGCAATTTTTCCAAGGACTAATTACAATTTCTGGATTTCCCCCACATTGCAGTGTGCACTACATCCCATTCAAGGTTACTAAAATTAAGCTAATTACTGGCAGATACAGCATTTGACAAATTCTAGTCTTTGAAATGACCCCCTTCTCCTTGACTACCTCGATCTCCAACTGTTCAAGGCCAACTCTTAAGATTGTCTCATTGGAAACTTGTCCTACCTGAATCACTGCCCAAACCTGTGGCTACAAACCCAGCAACCCCAAATGCACACTCTGTAAATCTGAGAAATCAATGCCACATTTCGTCAGGGGCACTAGCGAGACCACCTTGAATCTCATGTTCTGTGACCTTACCTCCAACGCAGCAAGAGCATCATCCAGGAGATCTCTTGCCCGCTCTACCAAATCAAGTCCCTCCTCATCCTCTTCCATGGCTGTCTCAAAAAGTTCTTCAGCCTCATCTTCTAATGCCTTGGGAACCAGGATAATAAGATGTTAGTGTTAACTAAAATGATGAGAGCAAGCTACTGGGGCTGTATCTATTTCAATTATATTGTAATAGATTCATAGCAATCTTTTTTTTTTGTTTCACATATAATCATCACAACAACTGCAAAGGCCAAACTATATATCAAGTATGAAAAGTACCTGTCACTGCCAACTTGCAATATCATGTTTTCATGCTAAGTGTCACAAACATACACAAACTTATACACTTGCCAAGCATGACTGCACAGATTCTTGCCTTTGGCAAGGAATCAATAAGTGCAACACTCCAATTACTTAATTCCCCAATATCCCCCCTCGATCCCCCCTTACATATGACGTTAGTCCCTACCTTTAACTCTCCTGTGAAGTTTTTACTCATAAGTTCATTTGCCAAGTCTGTTTGATTCATTGCTATTGCTGTCAAGTTGGCTAATTCTTCCATCAAGTCGGCAAAGTCGTCCAAGTTCTTCGATACGTTGTTCAAATGGTCAATCAAATCTCCTGATGCATTATTGTAACCGCGTACTCTGTCCAACACTGCAAAACATATTTTCAACATACTTTCTGAGCAGAAGTTTCAGATAATACTTAATTGTTTCACCATTGTTTACTGTTACTTTTAATCCAGGGAGGTTTCAAAACAGAGGACACTACACAGGGTGCCTGCAAAAGGATCACCAGTCCAGGGTGAAGGTGGGGGTATTAATAATTCTGAAAAAAACTATGGGCGGTTTGACATGGAGGCCTGGTTCTTTCAAACCCATGGAAGTTCCCACTTCACTCACCTTAAATTGTCTACAAACAGAAATAAGGAGATTGCTGCATTAAGTCTTAATATAAACAATAACAACTGGAGATTTTGCAAATTCTTTAATCTATATCTGTTCGATTGTAAAATAATCTCCATATGACAGACATAACGATACTGCTTTATCAGTTTGGAATAATGTTGCAGAGGATCTTACATTCTCTGGCTGCTTCTAATTCAACATCAGCTTCATCCTCTGTATTAGAGTGATTGCGCCCCTTAATTTCTTCCAAAATAGCAAGAGCCCTTTCAAATAATTCATCTATATCGCCGGAAATGTTGAATGCAATTGATGTGTTGCCTGCAAGATCTGAGAGAGACGAGGCAAGAGTGGTGAAAAAAGATGATTACGCTTACAAATACTGCAAACAGTCGATGAGAAAATAGATGAACACAAAAAGAATCATTCATATGGGAAAAAATTGATTTGAAAGATAAACAAAATAATCACTGTTTTGAGTATATACTCCAGAAAAATTATGAAAGCAGACACAGCAAGCATTTGACATCTGAAGCGATGGAGCTTAGCAACCAGGAGGTTGGGGGTTCGATTCCCAGCAGGGTTAGAGTAAATTCGGTTTTTCATCCAAGAGCAATCTAAAGTTTTCCCATCTGGACTGGCATTTCAAAAAGATGCCAAATGTGAACTAAAATGTTGAGTTGGTCTAGCTACCCCGCATTAAGTTGTAATTTATAAGCCACATAGGTACGTCCCACATTCATGGTCACTTGGTGTCTTAAAACAACTGCCCTTCAAGGCCTTTATCATAATTATTATAAGTTAGAGACAATGGTACTTGTGTGTAGACAAGACAAGCTGCTGTCAAAAATATGTCATTTGAGAAAATGACTATGTAGTATGACCTACCATCATCCTGTGAGAGAAACAAGTGAAAAATTAATGCAAAGGCATTCAAGATTTTACAACCAGGATAAAACATGAATGATCAGGTATGTTTTAAGGTTTCTGAGAATAATCTTATTGGTAACCACCTCCAGGATCTGTCCAGAAATCACATAAAGACTCACATTTAGTTTCTCATTGCCCAAGGACATAAAGCTTTTTACACCTTTTAAGGAGTATTGAAGTAGATCAAGCAGGTTATGGTCCTCCCTTTGCCGGGTTGAATCAAGGGCTGAGGGCACTGAACACCAAAGCCCCATGGAAAAAAAAAAGGAGCAAAAGCATTGCATAGGATTTTCTTCATTCTTTTGACACATTGAGACTTTTTGTAAAATACATGATTGTTAAGGTTTTGAAACAGTAATGAAGATAAAATCAATGTTTTCTTTGCTTTAAAAGTTATTCTTCTAGGCTAGTGATAAAAGTCCCCTCACCTCAAGTTGGCCCACCATGTCAGGGGTTAACGATCTACATACATTTCGTTTTGACTTTTCCTTCTATTCCAACAAAACTGATGGGGAATGGAAGTATGTTCAAACCTTTAATATGCTGGTAAGAGGCATTAATCTTTGCTTCAATATCCAGGGCTCTCTGCAGTGTGTCATCCGTTTTGTTGACGAGTTTGTCACTTTTATCATGAGACTTTCTTGCCTGAACAAATAAATAAAACCAAGGTGAGAGGTGCTGGTGATGCTTGAATAGCATTTACATGAATCTTTGTACCAGAATCAAATGCCGTATATGAGATGCTTGGCTCAAAAGTAGTGAAGGTGGCACATAAACCTGTATCAGAGTGGCAGCTAGGATCCCCAAGAACCTGCCCTTGAAATGTCATACTGCCCTCCATGACTTCAATGCCACTAGCACTGAGATCACTTGACTGGATTGTGAGCCTGTGTATTACAAAACTACAACTCAAAAAGTAGGAAAAGAAAGTAGCATGATAGTTCCTTTCCCTGGGTCAGATTTCCAACTATCTAGTTCAAGAGCTCTTCATTGCTCAGGCAGTAAATATCCAGATGGGAGCGGTATGAAAGGGTGAATTCTCAAATGTGGAGTATGAAAAATAACAAATACCAATATACGAAGGTTTTTCATGTCACGTTACCACATTACAGTCTGGCATGCTGGCAGTCACAGATGTGTTATCAATATGCACGCACAATAAGACCCTTCGTACAACTGTGATACAATGAAAGCCTGGCTGTCAAAATGTCTAGCTAACAGAGAGACACGTTATGCAATGACGTAGGTGAAAAACCTCGGATACCGAAAGTAATGAGTGTACAGTATTTTCCTGGCACAGAATCTTAAGATCCAACGTTGTAAGAAAATGCATGTGTATATGTGAATGATGTGGAATGCTGTGCTTACAGCTGTTTGCAAACATAATGTTGTACATTCCACAAAATATACAAAAAATTAGAATGTATCGGTATTACAGTAAATGATGTCGAACCCTCAGTATTATCAAGCATTACATTAAATGCATCTGTATACCAGTTTAGTGGGAGAGGAGGAGTTCTATATCACTCTGGGATAGGATGAGTCAAAAGATAAGAAACTCAATGAAATACTAAAAATCCAACAATCATGTTATTTAAGGAAAGTACACCAGTTTACCTGCTTCAGTGTTCTCCTTGCAAGTTTTTTCAGGGCATCAAGCTTCTTGCCAGCATCACTCAGTTCAGGTTCTATTATATCTTCATTATATGACATCAACTCTGAAACGTTTGTCTAACAACGCCAAAATATGAAACGGGATGAATGTATTTAAACAAACAAAATGTATTGAATTCCAACTAATACACTGTACATTTCATTCATGTCCATTGGAGATCACAGTCTTTGGAAACTAGACAATCCTTAAAGGGAGAAAGCAGTCGCTCAAAGTTTATTTTCAAAAATCTGCTAAATCTTACATATCTCTTATTTTGCTCACAAGTACCTTTCACTATGTTTCTGTACAAAAACATTGAATACTGATGGTATACTATGGAGTAATTCGGCATGCATTTAACAACTAAGTAATAAAAATATTGCCACATGATTGATAGGAGGTATTCCTGAATTACGATGATGGGTACACTAATTCAAATTGGAGGACTGCACTTTCCCTTTAAACAGTCCAATTTTAAAACAAGAAAGAAATTACAGCACTAGACGGTGCATAAACTTGGAACAGATTCATCATTAGAACAAGCACTTTTAACAAATGAACAAAATGATTCTAAAAGTAAAATGCTTTGGCCACCTAGTGTCCAACGTAACTGACTAGGCATCAAATTTAGTGGCATACCTTCACCAACTCAAATTATAATAGAATGTAGAAGTGCTGCATGTGACAGCTATTTGGAGTTAAAAAACTTTTAACAATCTCTCCATAGAAAGTCAATGAAAATACCTCAAATTTCTCACACAGCTAGCCATCTCAACTGAATGGGATTTGTTCAGATACTAGAGGAAGTATTCAAATAACACTCATAAACAGTTCCCTTTAACTTTATCTTAAGAGACTAACAGAGGTAACCTCTCATCAAATGGTCGCTTTAAAGAGACAGTGCACTGGCAGGATTCCAAATTATTGACTGAAAGGCTCACAAAATTTGTGATCCCTCAAAAACCAGTTTTAAAGGTCCCTAGGTAATCTTTGATCTGTAACCCTGGATATGATTTGTAACCCACCCCTGCCAATCATGCTTTTGAAAAACTTTGATAATTTGTTTAAGTGTTTAGGAAAAGCTGGACCACCACTAAAGATATGAAAACTATGACCTCAATTGACCCATGGATAAATTTTGACCAAATTTTGTTCACAGACCCCTCAAAACCCCTCACAAATAGATATTTGTGAAAAATTGCTAGATAAATTCATTGAACACTTTACAAGACATACAGCCCTAAATGCAACTTTGGACAGATAGACGAACAGACTGAAGGAAGAATGGACCGAGGGAAAAGTGGACGGACAGATGGATACGCAGAAGGGTGGGCAGATAAATAGATGCCCCATGATGATATTAGCTCGCATCCCCTCTCCTTGTATGAGCTAAAAATATAACAGAAACACCCTTAGAGCTATGTCATTCACTTGTCCATAAATGCTGGAAAATAACTACAAATAGAGAGGCAGTTTGGCTTACAGCTCACGCATCTTTATGGTGGTTCATTGGTGGCACTACACAAACTGTTCCAAATCTTCTAGGAATACAGGTTCAAAAGATTAGATCTCACTCAAGCTCTGGCTGTCAAAGCTACTACTACAATGTTATATACAATAGAGACATCCTCTGTCAATGTAAAATTTTGAGCAAAAGAGAATAATGTCAGGAAAATATTCTTGCTTACCTTAACTTCCTGAAGACTTTCATTCAAAGCCTTGAGTCTCTCCAGGGCTTCCAATCCAACTGTAATATTTGTCTGGTTGACCCCTATTGCAAAGCTCATTTCCTCTAAGATGTCCAGGAGAAGATGAATGCAATCATCACAAGCTAACGAAGACAAAGGAAAACAAAATACAGTGATGCTTGCATCATTAACATCTTTGAAGTATCTTTTCGAAGGACAGATTGTCTTGTCAGACTTGCAAGGAATATGTCACTTTTCACGGCCACACTTGGATCTGATTTCTTGAACTCATTTTGAGTAAACTGCCATACCTTTTACTTGTACAAAGGGGACTTTTGAAAGTATGTAGCTATACCAAATGTACATCATTATACTTGTAACAGAAGGTTCACTGTACTCACAACCAGGCTACAATTAACTGTCACAGTGTGAGATCAATCCTTCTTTGATTGGAAAGAGCTGAAACTTAATCTTGTAACCATAAATAGTCTACTATTCTGCTCCTATGTGTATTGTAATGTATATGCCAGACTTATAGTGAGTACACACATGCTATGTCATACTTGCATATATGCAGGTAAGTGAGAATGCATTTATACTCCTACATATACTCACAGATTTTGAAAGTTAAGCATTGATGTTAATGCAAAAGTTTGTTCTCATATTAATGAAAAATGGCATGTGCTCATTCTACTACTCACACCTATACTTGTAACAATGACCTTTGTATCATACTGCAAGTATGGTACTCATACTCACAACCAGAGACACTACACCTGTACTTGTACTAATGACATTTGTACTCACACTGCAAGTATGATACTCATACTCACAACCAGATACCACACCTGAACTTGTACTAATGAAATTTGTATTCATACCACAAATCTGTTACATGCAGTGTAAAGAAGCAAAGAGATTTTATCATGAATTGGTCAGTATATCAGGAAAAGAGTTTAACAGAAGGTGCAATATTTCGTAACAGGTTTTAACAATACCAGTGAAAGTCTTTATTTCTGTTACTGTTGTCTTTCAATGAAAGATGATTCCACTTAAAAACTTAAGGAGTACATAGGCATACACTTATAGCAGGGTAAGTGCTCACTGTTTGTTTCTTGGAGGAAGTAAAGACATGACTAAATGTTATACTAGGCTAGCAGTGTAGCAAGTCTGGCTAGCAACTCATCAGGGATCTTTGCATGGTCAATAGGGCATATCCTTGTATTCATATGCATATATAATCTTTTGGTGATATTTATTTTCCTATTCAATATGAAACACGAACCATATTTTTAAGCCCTACATAAGCCTTGTTCTTTTCCCCCATGGCAGTCCTGTATCACTTACAAGCTTTTCATTTCTAATTCAATATTTTTTACCCATAAGTTTAATAAAAAAATGCTCACCTAAGCTCTACAAGACTGTTCTGAATACTGCTTTTATTGGTCAAATGTAATTTATTTCAGAAAATACCACTACTCACGTAGACAGCCATCTCTGGTTAGCACATAGCGTTCCTCACACTGATCACAATTAGGACCAATAGCCCCCTCAGGACACAGACAGTCTCCGGTCTCAGGGTCACATCTCAAGTTGGCAGCGCATGAACATTCTAAAAATAAGCCAAACAAGAAAACAAAATCAAACACATGCTATAATGTGATTTTCTTCCTTACTATGGAAGGAAAGATTACTAGAGGTAACCCCAGAACCTACATGCTATTCTGAATGAAGCACGAGTTTCCAAGAAAAATGCAACTACCACTACTACCAGTAGGAAGTTATAAAATGGTCTACACACTCAAAATCTGTTTTACCTCAATATTTTAAAACTTATTACACTGACGTTTCAACATCCAAAGGTAGATAAAATATTACAGTTTTCCAGAAAAAAATTGATTTGTAAACAAGCCTATGGCTACATTCACCGGTCTTGTTTTAATAACCTAGACTGAAGGATATTAAATAAAGCATCGGTATTATTCAACAGAGTCACTGCAAACTATTATCAAACTGTTCCAAGGACTATTTTTTCCATTGATGGAATCTCCATAATTTTGCATCTTGCCAGGACTGGGACATTTCAGAACCTTTTAACAATTTTGTTAGAACTGATATTTTCTCTTTGCTTTGATAAGAAATGAAAATTCTGTTTGAAGGCAAAATTTGGTAAATTTTTGGAGACTTAATTTTTGCACCAAAAATTAATATTTTGTAAGGTTTGGAAATTGCACGTTCAAGTTTGATGACACTTTCTAAATTTTCATTGCAGTGGAAACCTTCGTCCAAAGCAAGGCACATTTTACAAGGAAGACACAGTATATCTACCACGTTTCTATAAATGAGAGGTCAACTGAAATATTATCACAATGCAACCATACAACTCACCTCGACATCCTCGTCTTGAATACTGGTAAAATCCTTCAATGCATCGATCGCATTTCCTTCCCTCTACACCAGGTTGGCAAGAGCACTCTCCTGTAGACATGTCGCACTGAGGGCTTAGTGATGCCCTATTACAGTCACAAGGGGTACACCCTAAACCACTCGCAAAGTTGTAATGTTTTGCCTGGGGGAATAAATCATTGTGATAGGAATTCAATTTTTAAGAAGAACATTGATGCTCAAAAGAAAATTCAGTGCATCATAGCGGCAATGAAGCAACAAGAGCATCAATGATGCTGTAGCTCAACTACAATTTCTCTCACACAGTTAATGTTATATAGTTTCACTAGGGATCCAAATCAAGGAGTTGTAGACTGTCATGATCTAGGAACTTCAGTGCTATAGATGTAAATGGTCACAGCAGTGGTATATCTGCTAGAGTTGTCCGGCTTGCGACTTTTTGTTAAGTGTTTGTGGGCACAGTACTGTAGGTAATTCTGCTGACAAAAATTAGGCTACTTATACCCCAATTTGTCAGGTCTGTCAAAAATGATTCCTATAGTACACATCATACAAAACATAAACCCTTATGGAGAAGCACTAGCATGCATTTCACCATATGGTGTTTTGTGACCCCAAATGGCAATTAACATTAGTGTTTGCACCGGGTCCAAAATTTGGAACCAGGTACCCGAACTCGATGGTCGGTCGGGTACCCGAAAATATAACTTATGTTAGGCTACAAGTTTGTTCTAAAGTCATAAAAGTCATAATGAGAAATTTTGCTTTGCAAGTTGATATAATATAACACCAACGTATCTTACGTATGTGCATGACAAGTGTTCTTAAGAGTGTCCGTGATAAATTTTGCCAGGAAAAAGTAACATGTTAGGTGTTCTGTCACACATGCAATCTATGTTAGTGAAACTTTGGATCCAGGTAGCAATTTGAGAACAGGGTCCTGACATCATCGGTCGGGTACCCGGGTACCCAGTGCAAACACTAATTAACATCAACACAAAGTACACCTATGAATCATCCACTGAACACTCTGGCCAACTTTGATAAGATTCTGAAACAACCATGAGTATTTCAAGGCTTTTGCTTGATTCTACTGTTTGCCCTAGCTCTTTGACCCCAAACAACTTTAAACTTCTTCAAAAGTAAAACTCTGATGACCCATCAATTCATCTACTGCATACTCTTGTCAACTTTGATAAAAGTCGGACACAACCCCTAGGAGCTGAAGGCATTTGCACAATTCCAGTGTTTGACCTCTCCTTGACCCCAAATGACCTTTGACCTACTTCAAAAGTACAACTTTGAAGACCTGTCATCTACTGTACACTCTGGCCAACTTTGATAAGGTTTGGATATAACCCCTAGTGGTTGAAGGATTTTGAGTGATTTCACAGTTTGACCTCTCTGACCCCAGATGACCGTTGACCTACTTCATAAGTACAACTCTGATGACCTATCATCAATTGAACCCTCTGGCTAACGTTGATAAGATTTGGATATAACCCTTAAGAATTGAAGACATTTACAACATTTCACTTTTTGACCTTTCTTTGACCCCAAATGACCTTTGACCTACTTCAAAAGTACAACTTTGACAGCTTGTCATCTACTGAACACTCTGGCTAACTTTGATAAGATTTAGATATAACCCTTAGGAGTTGAAGGCTTTTGATTGATTTCACTGTTTGACCCCTGCTTGACCCCAGATGACCTTTGACCAACTTTAAAAGTACAACTTTGATGACCTGTTATCTACTAAACACCCTGACCAATTATGATAACATATGGATATAACCCCTAGGAGTTGAAGGCTTTTGAGTGGTTTCACTGTTTGACCCCTGCATGACCCCAAATGACCTTTGACCTACTTCAAAAGTACAACATTGATGACCCATTATCTTCTTAACACTCTTGCCAAATTTGATAAAATTCAGACATAACCCATAGGAGTTGAAGGCTTTTGTGTGATTACACTGTTTGACCTCCTGTTGCTTGACCTCTCTTTGACCCCAAATGACCTTTGATCTACTTCAAAAGAACAACTTTGATGACCAATCATTTACTGAATATTCCTGTCAAATTTGAAAAGATTCCAACAAAACCACAAGGAGTTGAAGGCTTTTGCGTGATTTCACTCTTTGACCTCTCACGACCCCCAATGACCTTTGACCTACTTCCTGTTACCATAATTATCAAGCCCTTGATATGTGTTATACCCACACCAACTTTGAGAAGGAACGGTCAAAGCACCTGCAGATGGCAGCCTTTTTTCCAATGTTGACGGACAGACAGACAGACAGACGCATTGCCATGACAATAGCTCAACTTGTTGAGCTAACAAGAGGTGTATTTCAGAGAAATGGAAGATTCAAGTAGCTCAAATTGAACATAGTTTAATCTTCAATTACATTTAATTCCTGTGTTCTTGAAAACTGACACTTTCTCCTTATTTACCCAAAACAGACTTTAAATGTGAGAGAACTTGAACCATTAGGACAACTCAAGAATAAGTGATACTGTCACACCCAATTCACACTTGTAATTTCATATGAAGTTTGTGGTAGACCCATGGCCCTCAAAAATTCTAAATTCAAATTCTAAATTTTCATTCTTTTTATTTCTGCAGAAGCACTGGGATTATTGACTATGAGCAGATGACATCACAGATAGGATTGGAGTCACATTAGATGATGGCAATACATCCCATGCACAAATTTCATTACCATGCATACCGATGTGGGCTCATATAACAAAGCCGGACATACCTACGCACGGCTTTGCAGTGTGTTAGCCTTGTAGTGGGGTTTAGCCTCTAGTCTATGAATGCCTTCTTATGTGCTCATGTTTATGAGGCTATGGTGTAACTGAACTTTCTTGATCCTCCAGGTCAGATAAACATCACTTAAGCATATGTCAAAATAGGTACAAGTGAAAACATTGTTAAGCATGTATAAGCATAAAATGCAGTCCAGTGGGTTGTTTTTGCTACAGCAGAATAATCTGCGATGGGTTGGAAGCCTAAGGCCATGGTTTCTGGCCCCAAGAATACAGAAGTACTTACAGCACAGCGATCGCATCTTCTTCCCTCCACATTAGGCTTACAAATGCACTGTCCAGTACTGCCATCACAAGACTCGGAGCCAACTTTATCGCAATCACATTCTATTAGGGCAAGAGAGAAATGTTACCAATTTATTAGTTACAAAAGTTGAGAAGGCAACTAAAGTTTGGCTCAAAGTAAATTCATCCATTTATATAGATTGTATATTATTCACATGTATATTACACTTTGACAACAGGTAAGGTTATCAAGGGTTTCTATCCAGTGCTAATATCTGTTTCAATTTTAAATGAAATGATGCATTATCATAACAATTCCTTCCTAATGATTCTAGCCATACTCAGCAGAAAAATAGACGATGTTTTGGGCTTCATGATGACTCATTCACACCTCACCGAATGTTACACAGGCCACCGGAGATTTCCCGTAAACCTGTGTGTAGGCTAGTCCATTCAAACAATAGGCTGTGGGCCATAAGGGACCCGCTGCGCTTTGATCAATTGGTTGCTAAAGCTATGTGTTTAAACCCACAGAAGCAGAATCTGAAAAAAAAATCTACATCAAAACCACAAAGGCTTTTCCTACTTCAGTGAAAGATCTGTAGAAGTGCACAATATGCTTCCTGTGAAAATAAAACCCCTCTGAAAAATAGGCGATGCCTATTTCTACACACTGCTGCAGTAGCGTGTGCCTTTGATGAAGGTTACACAATTCTTCCCTTCCTTTCTACAGCCAAAAAGAAATATATTTGGCTAGAATTTTGGCCAAAAAGTATTCTTAAGGTTCAATTAATATTCATACACTACTCTTCAACAGCATTTTGACACCGTTTTGATCCCACTTAAGCTAAGAAACTAAACGTGTCAGATAGCTGGCCGCTCTCTCTCTCAATGACTAACACACGTAATCTGTGTAGGGGGGATGGGTGGAAGTTCAGATATCTCAAAGTGATTCAATTTTGTAAAACATCACAGTAAGGACAAAAGATTAAGCTTTCAGAATTGGGTTTACACAAGGCAATCACTTGTGTTGTTTAGGAGTATGGGCAAAGGAAAGTTAGGGTTATACAGTAGAAGTCCTATGCATGGCTGTGTGAGTCAGAGGATGCTTTCATGTGCGCATGGTTAGGAGCGTTAGGAAACTGTCATGTAACTCACACAAAAAACACACTTTCAACTGAAGTTATCAAAGTATATTTACCAAAAAAGAACTAGAGCAGCAATGCTGCTGTCGCTCAACCCTAGTGTTAGCGAGTATACCGGTTTTCACATAAATACCAGTACAGGTAGCAGTACCAGTAATGAAAGTACCGAAGATATTTGTGTGGTTATTTTAACCGGTTCCTGATAAAACTACCAGTACTTTTCTTTTGTTCCACACGAAAATAACTGTACCACTTCTTTTAGGTCACGATATGCAGCACTGTCACAATTAAAATATTTCACACAAATATCTCTCCCCCAAAAATGTAATCAACTTTCCATCTTCGGTATGAACAACCATGGTATACACTGTTCAATTAGCACTTGGACTGTGTCAGGGATAAATCTTTATAGCTTCATGTAGTTCATCCCCTTATGTAAGGGCAGGGATCAAAAACTAGACTGCCATAATGCATAAATGCAACCAGTTTGTGCAGGGCAGTTGCATAACCAGTGGAGAGGAAGCTATCAAATGTCTTCCCTCCCCTCCCCCCTCCCCTCTTCCCCTCTCTCCCCTCAGCCATGAAACTGGTATGCAAAAGACAAAGCGCGACAAAGGGCCCACATGGGACCTTGGACCAAAACTGTCAGAAAACCATACACAGATTACTAACCAAGCATCATTATGACAGGCCTTCAACTCTGTTTAACATTATACGGAGGAGGGGTTAAACATTTTGCAAATTTCACAAAATGGACCCTTCGGCCCATCTTGGGTCATGGCCCTAAAATTCCTGAAAATCCTGAAGGCACCACTAACAGAGTATCACTATGACAAACCATCATCACTGTACAAGAATATCTGTAGGAGAAGAAACATTTTGAAGAATTTCATAAAATGGGCCATAGCTGGGCCCATACGGGACCTTGGACCACAAATTCCTGCACACCTCAAATTGCCCACCACCCAAGGAACACTGTGTTCAAGTTTCAAGAGAATCCATGAAAATATTTGGGAGTAGAATCCTTTTGAAAAGTGAGACAGACATTTTCTCTCCCTACAGTGTAACATAAGCTCTACCCACACTTTGTGGGTTGAGCTAATAAACAAGTAAAAAATCCCTGAAACCGCTATCCAAAATTTGAATTCCCTACTCAATAATTCCACGCAAGGAGACTGGCCAGGTTAGATGTGACATTAGTTGTGGTGCCTAACCCTTCACATCCAGTAAAAATGTACAAAGGACCAAATAAGGATCTTGGCCAAGCTCCTCCTACAGTATGTGTAGGCTACCAACAGCGTGAAACCTACAAAACTGTGTTTACCGATATCTGAATAAAATTTGCAAGATTATTTTAATGCTGTATGAAAGCTTGTCTTTGTACTGGATATGGGTGATAGGCTACTTGATGTACAATTTAATAAGTTCTGAAAAATATAATCAATAAATGTGTTTTATGCTATTGGTATCATGCTGTAGGCTAGGCCTATTGAACACTTCATACTTCAATTGCATTAAACCTGACGTTATGTTGTGTAGCTTACAGTTCCTCCAACGTCAGGCTTCGCATCCCCCATTTCATTGCCTAGGCCTATGCCAACACAATCTCACCTAAAATTTGTGGTGTTTTAAGCAGTCTATGATAGGCTACATGTAATAGAAAAAGACTCAAGCCATGTAGACCTTGTCCTGTTAGGCATAAATAAAATCAGTAATGTGCCACTTTTTATTCTGGGTAGGCTGTTAATGTACATGTACATCACTAATCAGTGGTCATTGTGCGAGACACACCAAGTCAGTTAAGCTACTTCCAAGTTAGGCCTAGGCATAAGTTCTAGCCTAAGTTACGTCTAGCATAGGCTACTGTAGGCCTAACGTAAGGCCTAGAGGCCTATAGGCTATGCACTTCGTTTCGGTCTCACTTGCGTGATTTTTCTTTTTTTTTTGTCCCTGTATTTTCATTTTTCTATCAAACTGCATCATCTTTCAGGTAAACTAGGCCTAAGCCTACCACGATCACATTTTTGAGTTTCGATGTCACTTGTACTTGTGTAAGGCCAGGCCTAACATTAACTTAGGTCTATAACGTTAGTACCGAGTACTTTGTTTTGGTCTCATCTGCGGTTTTTTTTTTCCTTTTTTTTTTGTTCCTGTATTTTCGTTTTTCTATCAAACTGCGTCATCTTGCAGGTAAACTAGGCCTAAGCCTACCACGTTTACACTTGTTTAGATCTCACGTGAGTAATTTTTTCTTCCCTGTATTGTCTACTCGAGGATCACATGCAGTTCTAATGTTATATAGTACGTACATTATATGTATGCATTATATAACGTTAGAACTGCCTGTGCTCGAGGATTGGGCTAAACAGACGAACCTAGCATGCATGTCTTCCAACAGCCCGAAACAATATGTACACACCTTCCCAAATCAGCCACCAAACGTCGTGATTCATGCATGTTCCAACAAACAGGGAGTACACCGGATGGACCAAGATGTGATAATGCATGCTTTCATGTGTGCCGAAAATGAAAACAGACAGAAGACATGGAAGATTTATGTCCGTTACACTAAATGAACAAACTCCCTCCAGATGTTCACCTCTCCACACAGCCACTTACACAAATAACCTCTTTGTCCAAAAGAGTTAGAATTTTAAAAGGAATGTCAAGTCAGTAAAATGACAGAAAATTGTCAATATTTTCGAACACACTTCACTGAGCCCCCGGAAAAGAACAAAATCTGTTGCCACCATGGTGTGCATCCTTCACCCAAAAATACAAACAAATCTGAGGCAATTTGAAGAAGCTGAAAACTTTCAAAAAATGAGACAGACACAAAAAATACGACAGACATTTTAAGCCCACAGTATAACATAAGCTCTACCCACACTTCGTGGGTTGAGCTAAACACACTAATTTTTGTTATTCAATCACACTGATGTTTCCAAATCTGTCACAGCGTCACTACTATAACCTTACAGGTTTAGCATACATCTGTTTCATACAGCTTGAACATACATACTTACCTTGACAATTCTGCAGGATCAATGCATCACCATAGTACCAGTCAGCACATTCTTCACAATGATCACCTTTGGTTTCTGGTAGACACTTCAGACAATTACCGTAGAGAGAGTCACACTCGGCACCAGGACGGCTATTGTCTGTGTTTCCTGAACAGTCACAGGGCTGGCAGCGATTGTTAGGTCTTGCTGGGTCACCATAGTATCCTTCCTCACACCTGTAAATGTAAATCCAAAGATGAAAACTTAATATGTGTCCACTAGCCAAAGTTTACAAAAAAAATTCAACGTGCAGTTACACTTCCAATAAAATATTTTTCTAGACCCCAGTTGTTCAATGGCCTGGTGGGGTAGTATCACTCACAGTCTAGAAGTGACTATAATGTTCCACTGATGCACAGGTTACATAATAGCCCCCTGATTTAACTGAGCAGGCCAAGTTTTCATGCCACAACTGAAGGTAATGCTGATGTTTTATAACACACAGAATGCAGAAGGCAGAGGATGGCTAGTTTATACTGTAATATGACATGAAACAATAGGAGGAAGTCCATATTATAGGAGGGAACTTTTTCATTGCCAAAGAAGATAGTCTTACCCCTTTCCCATCCATATTTGCCTACATTAGGCTTTAAAACAAACTTTCTCAAAACATTTTTCACCTATCAATTTCAAAAACACACATTTTATTCTTACAATAAAATTTCATGAAAACAATTTTCCTTATCTAAGAAATCCTGTGAGCAATACTCTTCCTACAAGCAATAGACAACCCTCTTGCTACTCCTGAAACTACCAAATGTGAGTTTGACTGATAACTTTGAAGGATTTCCCTCAAACAAGAAACTCCTGGACCATTTGACATTTACTTCTATACTTCTTCTAAATTTGAAGTAAGAGATACCGGCAGTCTCTAGCCAAAGACCAACTTCTGGTCAGCTTGAGCTACCTACTACAATTATGGATTCTAAACTTGGGACCCGTTTACCACAAAGAGCAAACACATTTCTGATCTATTCAAAAAAGCAATGATTTACAATAGAGTTTGTAATGATTAAGTAAAACAATTACATTATTGTCTTGTTATTTATCACTCTTTGGACTAAAATGGATGAAGACAGTACTGGTCGTAGCGACATACCTTTCACAATATCGGCCTGTATGGCCTTCCAAGCAGATACAATAGAAGTTATTTGATGAGTCAACACCACATGTTTCTGCATAACTATGAACAAAAGGGAGGAAGAAAAGGAAAATATGACCAAAGAAATGAAAAATTTTTTAACTATAATACCAGAGATATTTACAAAGAGAACACATTAAATGTAAAACACCATGACTGAAATAATACAAGCATAAAACAGTTACATTAAGAACAATTTGAGCGTACATCAAATTTTTAAACTTAAATGAAACAGTTGATACCTGTTGAGATTTTCTGGTTTTGAATTTGAAAATACACAGGAGGTGAAATACAAATAACCCACTAAACTACAAAGTTGACCAATTGCTAATATTAAAGGTATTCCTCTTTCAGGATATATGTATGGCTAAAATTAACATAATGCTGAACATAAATATATGACACAGAGTTAATCCAATTTACTGGAGGCAACAGAATTTTGGCGAAGAAAAGTATTGCCTTACTTGTGGTCATCACGAGCCTCTGGGCAGGCACATGATTCACAGCCATCTCCAGGGACAGAACTTAGGGCATTGCCATGGTAACCAGTCCTACATGTCTGACACTGTGGTCCTGCAGTATTTTCCTGACAGTCCTGTTGACAAACCAAATGATACAATAACACAGATTTCTGGGATGCCTGAGAATAAATCCCCAAGCCGCAGGATGAAGTTAAGCACAAACTCAGAGGAACCAAATACCCTCCTATTCCTCCTGAATTATTTTTCTTGTCATACCAGCATTTTTTCCACAAAAGTTACAATGCCACTCTGGACCAACAACGGTTGTAAGCAGTACTTACTCTTGAAACCAGCTCACCAAGAAGCCTAAGCCCCCCCCCCCCTCCCCTGCCCTCCACCTTACCCCCTTGCAGTCAGATAACATCATATGAAAAAACAGCTATTTTATGCCCATATGAACATGGTTGTGACTTTAATACCATGTTGTAGAGAGCATTACCTAATCAGGCATCATACCAGAAGCAAAATGGCTAAAAATTTACTTTATTTTTAATTTATTGACAAACAAGTGAGTGGCAATAACACTACTCCCTGTAACACCTAGAATGAGTGTACACAAGTATGAATACAGATTTTTCTTCATGAAAATAAATACAAAATTTTTCATTAGCAGTGATACACCACTGAAATCAGTCAGTGTAAGAACGAATCAGATCTCATGAGTTGGCTACAAGAAAAGACAAATATGGCAAAGCCTGGAATGAAGAACTACTTAAAATCTGACATCTATTTAGCACCATAAATAATACAAAAAGGAACATCTTCCACTTTAAAGGTCAAAAAGTCTCTTCCCTGACAGTGAACATTCTCCCTACTTATTTATTTTCTAGAACCTCCTCCAATTTATAAACACCCATTTAGTGCGCCTTGTGGGCAAATGCTACAACAGTTTGCATTGAGTTTCAATTGCTCAAGGCCACATCCATACACTCAAGTGTAAGACATGTCTGGGGATCAAAGTAGATTGCAAACTACTGGTGGTATTTCCATAGTCTGGCATACTAAGTGATCTGCTTAGGCATCATTGACCAATCAGAGTGATGTTACGCTGTTTGAATTTTAGCCAATCAAAATAAAATTTCCGATGGTATCTAGGAATATGGGGATATTCCACAATATGCAACAGTCCTTTATATCTGAAAGATATTCTTTTCCCTTGCCTGTGTTATGTACAGATAGCCCTCTCTATATATGCTATTAAAACCAATCGATATACTGAATTAAATTTACCAAACAATATCCTGTTTCCTCATCACATCGGTTGGAATGGTTGTTACACTGACATGGGACACACTGACGAAGATAGGGTCCCAGACTACTACGATAGTGTCCTGAGGAACACCTCTGTGAAACAAGAAACATTACCCAATAAAGGTTATATTATATAGACACTGAGGTAATACTTGACAGAATAATCTGGTGGTATGTAAAGCAAAGTTTGTACTGTGAATAGTAATGGTACTGAACATGTCAGATTTTTCTAGCAAAACATTTGTAAAAAAAATTAAAAAACAAATGTTATCCATGAAAATGCTGTGTGTCAACTGTCTGTAATGTTTTATAGTCTATACACTGAAAGCAGTTTAATGATGATGTGTGCATTGAAGCATGTGTACATTCACCCATACGCACATTCGATGCCTTACGGGGTACTGGCACAGGACCCTGCAGGGAATGCAAGGGAATTTCCCAGCAGCGAAGCTGCCCGTGAAGGAGCCGAGTAGAAGGACATGCTTGAAGGTGGGCTGCACTCCAAGGCAGACACATGCAGCCGCGCGTGACTTCTCTTTGCAGTGACCGAATTTTCGGGCAGCTACGCCAGTTTCGAGCTCCGCGTGAGCCAGGAAAGACGTGCGAGAGCAGATCTCTCGCCCACTGTGCCAGTACCCTCTAAAGCCATGTTGGTGAGTGCACCCATACACATATCATGACTGTACACACCATGGGTGCACCCATACGCACACTCGATGCCTTACGGGGTACTGGCACAGGACCCCGCAGGGAATGCAAGGGAATTTCCCAGCAGAGAAGCTGCCTGCGAAGGAGCCGAGTAGAAGAAAATGCTTGAGGGCGGGCTGCGCTCCAAGGCAGACACGTGCAGCTGCGCGTGACTTCTCTTTGCAGTGACCGAATGTTCGGGCAGCTATGCCAGTTTCGAGCTCCGTGTGGCTAGGAAAAACGTGCGAGAGCGGAGCTCTCGCCCACTGTGCTGGTACCCGCTAAGGCCACGTTGGTGAATGCAACATGGTTTGTTGATAAGGGAAGTGCACTCATGGGTATGACATTGGTATTTCTGAGAGAAAACTACAAATTTTGGTAAGAATGTATCACAATTATGATAATATCAATACCTGCAGTACAACTATGCTAATAACATCAACTTTACTGGTATATATTGACATTTAAGCTGTTTCTACTTGACAGAAGAAATAACTATTGTCCTATTTATCTTGATCTCTGTAGATTACCCATCCAACCAACCCCTCCCATCCCCCCCCCCACACAAACACACACCCTCAACACAAACTTTGTCTTGTGAAACTTGTTATAGACTGGTGTGTTGAGTTACTATTTCTTACCTCACAAGACAGTCCAGTGTATTCTGGTGGACAGCGACAACGTTCCACTGAGCTAGCTTTACCTCCACTGCCACTCTTGCTAGTGCTGTCAAACCATTCAATGGAACTCAGGCTGCAAGAGAATGATCCAACGAATTGATAATAATCACAGAAAACAATGATGATGGCAGGACATGAGGAGTGGGGGAAAAAGGTACTGTTTCTCTCAAAATATTAACTTTAAATTCCTACTCTGCAATTTTGGTCAAAACTAGCATGAATTCTTCAGACAGAAAAAGGCATGGTGACATAAAAAAAGCAAGGTGCAGAAAATGATCACACTTAAGCTGTTCTTAATAAGGCTATGCAACAGGAAAGAAACTTAACATTTTTACCACAGGAATGATAAAGCTTAACAAAAGAACATCTTACCTGGCATCCACAATCTGATCAAAATACTGGGCTCTAATCTCAAACTGGTCAATATTTGCCAGGACCATCATAAAATCCTCTCGGTTTACTGGTCTTCCACTGAAACTGTACTGGAAATTCTCCTAGATATAAAATGGAAATGTTTATCATGAATATGGTTAAATTCTTGAAATAGTGTTAATAGCAAAAATGTACCAACATTTTGTCCTTATAGTATATGCCTTTTAAATGAATAAATAAGCTTGCGTAATCTTTATAGTCTCTTCTTGTGGTAAACACACCAGGTTGCTTTTGTAAGAAGCACTATTCAGAGAAGTAACCTGAAAGTATCCTAAGTCAAAAGTTGAAAAACACAAGTACCAAAGGGTGAAAACGGAAACACAATGGGCTGACTCCCATCTTAATGGCACCTACTTCATACTGAGATTCAAACTGTTGGGCTTTCACTTACTATAAATGACAACATGCCACTTCTGAAAGACTGTGATAAAAGACCTTCATTTTCTTCCTCCGAAAGTCACTACAACTTCTAGAAGATACATTCATTTCATTGGTATAGTACACTAGCTAACTTTCTATCAACAAACCGGTTCACTTACAAAAAAAACACATTTTAATTTTCAGATAAAACAAAAGCATGTATGAGTAGCACAAAAAAAAAAAAAAACACTGTCAGTTTGCTGTGCAATCTACTTTTTATTGCCCAAACTTCACCATTTTATACCTTAAATACAAAATAGCCCAGTGAAGTTAAAAGTTACACCAATATCTTTCTCATTTTCAACCTTTGAAACGTGTATTCTTTGTATTTTTACCCTTATGACAAAAATTCACCCTCTCAACTTACTTCAATCATTCTAAGATCCATGGCCAGTGATCTGGAAGGTTCTGGTTGCTGCAGATTACTGTACATGATGGTGATACCATTACCCTGACAGGGGGGAAATTAAAACAACAGTTTATGTTTACAATTTATGTTTGAGAGAGTAAAGAGGACCTAAATATCATTAGCATTCTGGTAAAATTAACTTTCAGTTCCTATATGTGGTTTCTGAGGTATTTGCAGGCAGGGTAACAACATTTTCAGGACAGAGTAAACTTGTTGCCATCAAATGTGACATCATAACCCAAGGCTTTAATCAACACTATTATGCTTTTCCGTACACTTTACCACCAAGTTACCGCTCTCTTTTCTCATGCTTTGGTAGTAATATGAATGCAGGTACATGATGAGGGGAGCAATTTTCAAATTTTTCTCTTTGGGTGAATTCATAATCTTGACTATTTCAAGACCATGCGAGTTCATTGAAAAAAAAAAAACGAGTTCATTGAAAAATAAAAAACAAAGTATATAAATCTTCAATGACGGAAGATGACATCACTCCGTCTTACCTAAAATTCACTTCGAAAACAAATGTAACAAGTTCATGATCTAATACCTCCAAAGACACCCATTGGAAATGAACAATTTCACCAGACTTCTTAGAACGGGTTCCTCTCTAACTCTGGTCATGGCATGTGACCCATAATGCAGGCTTCAAATTTAGAGTGTTTTTTACACTGATGTGGTCTGTCTAGTATTCTATATTATGCTTAAGGTCTTGATAGCATCCTTTAACTGATTACAAAGAAGATAAGCAAAAGTTTTATTTGCCACTAGGTATATCTGTAGCCTTCAGAATTCCACTAACATGTTAAAATTTGTGACTTTATTAAAATATTTCTACAAATCCCACTTTGGCTGAAACTTGCAAACAATTTGAGATTGTCACAAGCATTTCTAAAGAGAACAAAAAAATAATAAATCGGGGTGAGTTGGTTCTTCCCCCGAGTCTATACTAAATATTGATGTCAGGAATCCAATACTAAGGTTTATTCCTTTTACATTCTGATATGATGCCTGAAGAGTGTCCTGCTTTCTAATGATCTCCACAGGACTGTCAAATGGTGTTATGGATTGTACTTTGAATTAACATGACAAGCCTATGTTACAAGGCTGAAGCATGATGTTCAGATGACTCCATAAGCCACTGCTCTCACCCACTCCTATGCTTTGATTTAAACATGGCTTTATGGAATGCAGTTTTACTTACCAAGCAAATGCAATCATACTGTATTCGATATCCATGCCTGATGACAGTTTTGAAGTACACAACAGATTTGTTACTAATAACAGAATTTGAGTACAACGAAGTTACTCACCCCTAGTACAATATCTGGTCTTCTGATTGGTTTAGCAGGTGACCCCAAGTCACCCCTTCCTTCCTTAGGGTTGTTAGACACCCTAAATGACAAACGCCCTCCATACGCATCCAACTGTCAAGAATGACACAGAGAATTAGTCAAAAGTGACAGTTTACTTCATACAAAACAAATATTTCCATTAGGTAGACTGGCATCTTCAATGTTTCACTACTTACAGAATTATAACCATTTTAATAATAATAAAATTAATAATAATATTCTGTGTTTATGTAGCCCTGTCTGATGGACATCATGACACTTTACATGTTTCAATCACTATCTTGCTGTTCTTAAATGGTCTCAAGCTCCATACTAGCCAGTGCAACTAATGCAGTGCTACTGGTTACAATTCACTCATGTGTTATCCCTTTTCCAATTTCTTATTGCTAAGCACACAGCGGGAAGGCAACAGGTCCCATTTTTAAGTCTTTGGTATGACCCAACTGGGATTTGAACCCTTGTCTCCTGACTGATGCTTTAACCACTGGGCCATCCAGTTGGAGAGTACACTCAAAATACTAGAAGACATTACACAAACTGAGCACCCCAGTAACCTCATGTTTTGTTTCAACAAATCTACAGCCTCGATCAAGCAACACAGCTCTATGTTGCTATTCACACTTTAACTTCATACCAACCTTTGTTGTGTTGTATTGAACCTGTAAACCCCTAAATTGGGCCATGGCCCACCTTGACAACTCACATGCATCAGTGTTCTACTGTTTCATGTAAACATGGAACATTGATCCTTCTAAAGGTCAGATTTGTTGAACATATAATTCTTTGGGAATTTCCCATACCTTGTTACCCAGGAAGCTTGAAGGAGCAATCCAGTATATCGCCAAAGATGGGTCTTTGCCATGTCCATCAACATAAACATTGACCAAATCGCCACTGTATCTGATATAAGGGTTTTCCAAGTTGGTTACCTGCCAATCTCGAGTAAATGGACGCTAGGGAAAGATGAGGAAAAACATTAAGACCATTCAAAATTCATCTTTTTATTTCATATTTTGTTCTCACATCTTCTAATCACTTATTTATTGCTTAATTAAGTTTCTAGGCTTAAAGTTATTTTTATTTCACCAACAGTAACCATGCCACATTCTGTTTCAACATAAAAATTAATGGTCTAATGAATATCCATATCTCCATAATAAATGTGTCAAGTTTTGTTATCTTCATAGAGACTGTGTACCTAACAAAAAAAACTACACTTCACTTTTTCTTTTTATGGCATTCACTTATATACAGGTATACTGATACTCTGTTAAATATAAAGATACAGATAAATATAAAGATCTTATTTTAAACTTTGTTTGATTAATTCCAGTGATGAACTTTAATGGTCGTCCGGTTGTCACTGACGACCAGAATTTATGATGGAGACTAGAAAATCTGTCAAGGTAGTCTGGTGGACTACCAGAATTTTTTGCCTCAAAAGCAAAGCAAAGCTAAGGGCCTACAAGTCTCCTATAAAGGTGAAATACAAAGTGATTTATTACCACCAATTTATCCTTCACAAAAGACCAGATGGCAGTCCAAAGAACTATTAAACTCAGCTCTCTATAATCTAATAAATGACCTTCAACTTGACCTTTCAACCTAGAGAGGTTGTTTGAAAAGTCATAGAAGTCCTTAGGGTGAAAGCAGAGGTGAAGAAGGAAAACTGCCTCAATGATATATTAGTAGTATGATGTGGGTACACTTCAAACAAAATTAAGCCAGAGCTTGCATTGTAAATAACTTCCACTCTGTACATGAGAAAAAGGTCTTTTCTTTTCATTAAAAATTTGACTGAAAGCCTTCATTGTTTACCACACTGCTTTTAGATTGGGAGGGGTTTATAACCCTTCTTTTCTTTAACTCTTTACTGCATAATTATGATGCTTTGTTATCATAACCTTTGTCATCGTCATTTACTTTGTTGTTGTCAATACCTTATTGTAATCCACACTGTTATTAACATTATCATTATCAATACCACTTTAACTATCACTATCATTTTAACTACAACTACAACAACGACAACTAAATTACAACTACCACGAACCAGTGTATCCTCTAAGAAATTATCCATTGGGTCAATATACTCAACATAAGAAAATTTGGCTCACAAAAAATGTCAATTTAGTGGAACTGCACATGCGTAGGGCATGCGTTGTTGTTCACACTGCATCTGAAACCCTCTTTCTTCATTTTTCTCGCGAATATCAGTGCGTCAAATTGACAAATCATTGCATCAAAACTGTGTCATAGCAGCTTAGCGCGCACAGGAACACTGTCACGAACACTTTAACTGTACAACTGTCATTACCACTACAAATACACTATAACTACAACTATCACTATCATGGTGACTATACAACAAACACTATGACTATCACCCATAGATCTAACACTGGTATTGTCATTATAATTCTCCAGATAGATCTGTTTTATTGTTATCATTAATACAGTTTCTGAAGAAGGACTAATCAAAGTCAAAACAAATGAGCAAACTCACCAATTCTCTGTGTCTACTATAACTTCTGCAATCGTCTGTGACACCGAAACAGAAGCATGATATACAGCCCTGAGAATTCTCTTCATTTAAATCAAACGTCCCCTCCCTGCACTTGTTGCACTGATCTCCAACAACATTATCCTACAAAATAAACAAAACCGCAAATAAAGATAAACATACCAAAAAACCATTCAGAATGTTCACAAGTATTAAACCTGGAGCAGGATGACATTATAACAAAGCAACTACGAGTTACACATACGCAAAAAAAGCAGTTTGGTAGTAACTGCCCGAAAATCACAGATCAGTGTCTATATTTCCTTACATTAAAGTGGACCTAAAGTCTAAAATTACAAGAATATATATTTTAGAGGTTGGAAACTGAATTCCATTCATCCAACTCCCATCTTCATAGCTTATTCCATTCCTGAGATATAAAATGTTGAAATTTATTCACTTAATTTGAAAAAGTCGATTGCGCAATAATTTGTGATGCCCTTCTTGTACAACTCACATTACTTGCTTTTGTTTCCTTATGAGATTAATATGTTTATACGACCTTGAAACAGTTACCGTTCCCTTGCATAGCATGTTGTGGGGAGAGGGCTTTTATAGCCAAGTCACTCTATAACAGTAAGAAAGTGATCACATTTTGGCACAAGGTGCAATGGCTTTCGAAAAAACAAAGAAAAACAAAGATTGTAATTTGAGTAGTACAAGAATGACATCACAAATTATTGCGCAATCTACCATTTCAATTTGAGTGAATAAGCTTCAACATTTTATATCTCAGCTCAGGAATGTCCTGTGAAGATGGGAGTTGGACTATCTGGAGGCATTTTTAAAGCTTTGTAACATATATTTTTGAAATTTTAGACTTTAGGTACACTTTAAAGACAGAAATGGCTCTTGTGTTAAGGCCTTGTTCCATTTTGTAATCCTTTGTGTTAATTTGCATAGATGTCTTTATACAAGTAAATTTCCCATTTGTTAAGTTAGGATTCTATACTGTAGTGTGACTTGTTTGTTAGCTATTATAATTTACAACTGAACTTAAAGATCCCCAGGAGTGTTTACATTTTTACATTTGTGGCTTTACAGAGTCTTGGATCACAACTGAATTGACTTATATCACATGTGATATTCCTTTGAAAATAATGAAAGATGACTGAAGTTCTAATAAATTTGAACTTTTTCAATATCTTCATGTGCATTTCTCTTTTCTTCTCAATTTTTCATATTTTCCATCAATTTCCATGAATTTTGTCTGGTTTTCCCAAGGCAGGTAACTTTGCCTTAAAGTATAACCGAGTAAGTCTTAAATTTCAAAAATAAATGTTACAAAGCTTGAAAAATAATCCAAATGGTCCACCTCCCATCTTCACAGGTCATTCCAGAGCTCAAATATAAAATGGTGAAGTTTATTCACTCAATTTAAAATGGTAAACTGCACAAAAAATTGGGATGTCATTCTCCAAATACTTAAATTAATGTCTTTGCTATTCTTTTATTTTCAAAAGCCATTGCACCTTTTGCCAAAATGTGATTACTGTCTCACTGTTATAGGTGACTTGACTATACATGCCCTCTTCATACATGCCATGTAAGAAAACAGTTTATTTTTTAAGGTTATATTAACACTAAGGAATGTAGGTAGGTAATATGGGTTGTACAGGAAGCACATCTCAAATTCTTTGCAATAAAGTATTTTAAATTAATTGAATAAATTTCAAAATTTTATATCTCAGCAATGAATAACATATGAAAATGGCAGTTGGATGAATGAAATTCATTTTCCAACCTCTTAAATATATACTCTTGTCATCCTAGACTTTACTTACACTTTAATTTAATGACACACTATTACCTTACAGAGACACTGTGCTGATGTCTGATCACATATCTGAGGGAGTGTTCCAGCTGGGTCACAGTCACATGGTAGGCAGAGAGGATACTGGTAGTACCCTGGTAAACACTGGTCACATCGACGTCCACCAACGTTTGGCTTGCATCTGGTGAAAATAGGAGGGAGTGTTTACGCTCAAGGAAAGTCCACACATGTGAATTTATGCAACTGTTGTCAGTTTACAAACATGAAAATGTTTTGGTTAGTTAGTTAGTTAGATGAGATTTAACAACACACCAACACGAATGTGTTATATAGTGTCAACTAGTCAAAAAAGTAAAGTTTAAGTACGGTTTCAACTACAGTTTAAGTTCAAGTTTGGTTTCAAGTACAGTTCAAAAACGGTGCAAGTCCTCCCCTTTAGTCGCCTCTTACGAAAGGTGGGGAATACCGTGGGCATACTCTACAACCCCCAGCCCACAGGGGGCGAAAATGTTTTGGACATCGAAACATAAATGACAAAAATAGCAAAAGGGAAGCTATGAAGCAGTAGCATATATTCTCACATTTAGTGCACAAAACCCCCAATATGCTCTACTGTGCCACACAGTAATATTGTCTGCACTTTCATCCAATTGTCTTTCATTTTTTCCACACCCCAGTAGACCAAATGCCTGCTGGGGTGGTATCCCTCACAGCCCTGTGATTCTTGATGAATGGACCAGTGTGCTTCACAAAAAGTGTGTAATCATTACAAGAGTAAAGTTGCACTGAGGTCAAATTAAGTGAAAAAATTTCATTATTTTATATCTCAGCAATGAATAAGCTATGAAAATGGCAGTTGATTGAATGAGATTCATTTTCCAACCTCTAAAATATATATTCTTGTAGTTCTAGCAGCTTTTGGATTGGAAGATGATCTAGTTTGTGTTTGTCAATCAACTTTCATTTAGCTATTGTTGTTTTATTATACAAAGGGTTCCATTCAAGGGATAGCTAGTTTCACTTGTTTTAAGTGCAATGCAGCTTAAAGTGGATAGTGACACCTTTTAAGAAGAAAGTTCATATCAATTATATTACTGCAGCGTTCCTGAGCAAAAAGATTTAAGCAGCATCCAACAGCATTACATATTAATTTACACAAAACAGAGCCATGTTCATCTGCATTGTAAAGATATTTTATACCTACCCACACTGGCCGTCGACCGGATTGCAGACTCCTGACCCCTGTGTTCCCCGTTCATCACACTCGCAGTCCTACAAAAAAGGGATTTTGTGTAAGTGTAACTGATGCTTTTCCACATGTGTACTTAAAAAGTTCACAAAAATTATTAATGGATTGTTCAGGTCTCAACGTCAGTTACATCATGATACTAAAGCAACCACAAATGTGGAAAGAACTTTTTATTAGTGGCTGGGATTCAAACTTCTGGCTATCTTTCAACCTAACACTATATTTCAGACTTACAGAATTTTTTTAGGTCAACCTCCTATAAGCAAAGTGTATATTGTACAAGTTACCAATGAATAGATCCAGAAGGCAATTATTTCTGTCACTATTGCTCTGCAAGCACTTACTCTCATAACTCAATTGTTCTAGATTATTCCAATGAACATTTCATGAAAGCTCTCAGAGGATGAGTAGAAAAATACAGTTTGATGCTAGCAACATACACCTAGACACAAACACATTCATGTAATTTACTTTTTTTAAATTAAACATTGACCGTTCATAGTTCCAAAGAAGTTAGGCTCAAATTGCATTGATGCTACTGGGGAGGGGGGTTGCACTTTATGTGATTATCACATTAAACCTGACCACATGGGCACTTATAATAAATATTTACCACACAGCCAGCCAGAGGATCATAGCCATAGGTATCAGGAGCACACCGATCACAGCCCCTTCCTTCAACATTCTGGGGACAGACACATTCACCTGTCTCTTCATTACAAACACCATTTGGACAGCGACAAGCTTAAAAGAATAGTAAAATGTAACTAATTAGTCAAAAGCATTCAAATGTAACATAATACACATTTAGGAAGACATTCTCATTGGGCCAATGATAATACCTAAACAATTGTAACAGCAGTCTAAAAGTCACAGTTAGAACCTGTTGCACTAAAATGTTTTTGACAAAAATGACAAGCATCTGCAGAAAAGTCCCTGATACTATCTTATTGGCAATTAATCCCCTCCAACTATATGCATACAGTCTATTTAAGGATATCAGTTATGCATTCATTATGGACATCCTCATAGTTTCTTATTCCAAGAAAGGAACTCCTTTAGTCAGGGTAGAACAGTGTAAGTGACCACAACAAGGGACATTGCCCTCTGAATTTTGCTGGCACCCAAAAACTCTACCCCACATCATCACATACAATACACCTAATGTACAAACATAAGGGTACATCAAGTCCCTTTTCTTCTCGTTCAAAACAAGGGTGGCTTTGGTAAAAAAAATTAACTCTTCATTCCAAAAAGCCTATAGTACTGCATATGTGCAGCTTCTTTGTGGCTATTAACCCTGCACATACCAAATGAAAAATGAATTGTTTTTACACAAAATGAGATACAGTTGCAAGTCAAAAGTAGTACAAATGACATACGTCTGCATGCTGGGAAATCATAGTAGCCCACAGCACAACGATCACACTGTCTGCCCACTATGTTGGCCCTGCAGGAACACTGTCCACCTACAGAGTCACAAGTGAAGCTCCTGGAGCCGGCTGGATCACAATCACAGGGTAAGGCACCATTGTTGAAGTCAGTTGTGATTGAGAATGTGGCATCCTGACAGATTGCTGGAGAGTCAGAACTATAAGGAGGGAACCAGAGGAGAAATTAATGCTTCCGTATTTCACAATTGTACCAGGATCATTTATCATGCAGAAAATTAAATGTTTCCTCTTCAAATTTGTGTCCATCAAGTTATCTACACATAAATCTAGTATTCTTCTAACTTTTGTGAACCTAATTACTGCATTAAACTGGAAATTATTCACCTTTAAATGTCAGCCTAAACAAAAATATAATAAGGTACTTATCCCTTAAGTATGAGACACTGATTGAGGACCGAAACACTAGTAACACCTAAAACCGTAATGTGTACCCATTTTGCACAGTTCAAATACTATCTAGTCATCCCCATTACACACATTACTTCATCAACAAGGTTACATCAGAAGATTAATTTGGGCTAGTTTGCAGCAGCAAATTACTTGCATTTTGAATGTCTGCACCAGACTTGTAGTGAGTATGTACTCGTACTCACAGTTTTGCACGATTGCCTGTACTTAAAATTGTGAGAATGAACTTGTACTCATACTCACAGATTTTGGAAGATGTGTATTAATTGGGGCTAATGCAAAATTTTGTACTCATACTCATGATCAAAAAGACGTACGTGTACTCCTACTCACAACTAAAGGCATTCCACTTGTCCTCATGACAATATACTCACACTACAAGTCTGGTCTGCACAGAGCATCAACAGGGGCAAACATGTAACTTAGTTGTTACAACACTCAGTATTACATGAGCAGAGTCTTAGTGAATCACAAAATTGCCACTAAAGAAACAAACAAAAACCCAAAGTGCAGCACAACAGAAACAAGTGTAATGAGAACAAAGAAATTGTAGCTATAAACCTCCATTTACTGTATCAGTTCATACACTTCAACCATTACGGAAAATTGCTCCAGACAGGAAGTCACTGCAACTTTTCAGTCAATTTATCCCCACCCTGAGCCATCCCTTAGGTGTACAACAATTTACAAGGGGTAGGAATTTGTTTGGGTTGGAGATGTACCTGACTACACAGGCAGATATTGAGGTTGGGTACAAGTGTATTACAAGTTAGTTAGATGGGATTTAACGACACACCAACACGAATGTGTTATATAGTGTCAGCCAGATAAAAAAGGGTAATGGTGAGGTGAAATCACCTAAAAGGAAAAAGGATTGGGCAAAATTCTACTAAGATATCTAAACAAAAGCCAATGTGGGAGTCATGTCAAAATTTCATGTAAAGGTTACTTTCTTTGAGAAAGTCCAGAATGAGCGAAGGATCTGTGGGCTCTTCAGGTCTGGCACAGTGTAATACTTCTGATGAATATGGGAGTATTCATAGCAGTCAACGAGAATGTGACTGACGGTAGTGTATTACAAGCTGCAGTACAACTTGATAATTAAGGAACCGGTGCGCTGTGGCCAGTAGTGGATAAAGGCAGTGGCATTTAAAGCCATGAAGCTTGGCAACCAGAAGGTTTGGGGTTCGATCCCTGGCTGGGTCAAAGAAATGTGGGTTTTTAATCTAAGAACAATTTATGGCTTTCCCATCTGAACTGGCTTTTCAAAAGAAACTAAATTTGATCTATATTGTTGAGTTGGTTAGCCACCCGACGTGAAGTTGTAATTCATAAGCCATATAGGCTTCTCCCACACCTGTGGTCGCTAAGTGTCGTAAAACAACTGCCGTTCAAGGCCTGAATTAATTAACATTCACTTGTGGTGCATCCACTTTGAAATTTCACCAGTGAATTTATATGAAGCCCAAATACAATGTACTGTAACACTAAGTGCAAGAATGGGTATGACATGATGTGCATTGATCATTTACAGACTCATTCCCCTTGTACCAATTAGTTCTTAACAATGACAACCAAATCAAAATGACTGATATCCCAATTTGCAGTATACTTGGCGCTGCAGAATTTTCAGGGGGTGGTAGAGGGCTATAGCTGGCAAGTTCCGAGTATTTCTCTTACTGACCCCCCCCCCTCCATTTCTCACACAATTTCTCAGATCTGCCTACTTACACCATATGAGCACCAGAGGTGGGTAAATGACCACCCCTCTTGCACACATGACTGGCAGCTGCCCTATATATTTCATTGTAAGTATTGTACCTCTTACAATGATCAAACATGTCAACAACTATAGTAAAAGATAAACACACCATTCAAGTTGCTCTGTGCCCACTTAACCAGTCAGTTGAAGGGGCAAATTTCTCCACGGCATTTAAACCCAACACCTTCAACATCTAGTATGGATAAAAAATAATACCATGGAACTGCCAGAGTGTGACTTTAAACTAGTTCTATCTGGGTATTTCAGAGTCATGCACATTAATCTATCCAAAAATTGCACATAATCTGTGAGGCAGCACATGGGATTTACCCTAAACTTCAAACTGCATTATGTAAAAGTCTCCAAATAGAATCTTGGTCTTCTCACCCGCAAAATTACCAAGTACGGCAGGTACTTCTCAGTGTTCTGAATAATGGTGTTATGCAAAGGTTTGTTACAGCTTTCTGTTTTGATTAATCATTCGCTCATAAATGAGCAAAATTAGCAAGGAAAATTTAGTTAACCTGCACGATCGCACAGCAAGTTGGCTGACCCACAGAGTAGCGTGTAGAGTGCTCATATACATGCACAATAGCTGCAATGCATGTAATGAATGTCAACTACAGTATGTACATACTGAATATCGTAACTAACCTTTCAAAAGGTCTTCAATTTGCACATTTGAATACAGCTTTACAGTAGGCTACATTACCATTTCTACCAACATGTCGAAAAGTTTCCATAGTGGCTATGGCTTTAAGGTTTAGCATTTGTATCAAGTACTGAACACACCACTTTGTTCACTTTGCAGTACAGTTTCAGATAAGAGACTGCTCAGTTTCTCTTTACTGAAAATATTTTCCCAATGTGGGCCAAAATGTTAACAATTTGTACAGTAAAGTTTAATACAATGTTTTCTCCTTGTAATGACATTCCCAGCTGATGCAACATAATGAGAACAATTTCAATATTTTTAAGCACCATGTCAAAAAAGCAAAGCTGCAGCATGGCTGCCATGCTTGGTTTTCAAAAGTTACAGAAGCAGGATAAATTTCCTGCTATTTGTAATACATAGCAACAAAACATGGCTGCCACCACTGCATCTTGGCTGAGGCTACTGCAGCCTGAGGTTTTTACAAGGTGTCTAAAACCCCACCATTTTGACGTTTACTAGCGAAGAATAAACACTACCAGGTGTGTCCTCCTTTTCGAGTAGATTTACTTGCTTATGCCCCTCAGCGGAGTGCTTCCTCTATGCTCATTTAAAAACATGGCTCATACACTTCTTCAAAATGTTGTGTACCTCAGTCTGCACACACAATTACAGATAAGAGAGACAAACATTTCTTAGCCAGCAGTAATCTTAGCTTCAAAAATTTGTCTCGGTGCGGAAATTTTGATGCCATTGTAACCATGCCCCCTCATACACAGGCATAGCGGAAATGTGACTTACGGAAACGCAACAACTGTGTTTCCTAAGATGCTAAATCTGAAACAAGTCCTGGTAGAGAGGGGTATCATTATTGTTGCACATTTTGGCCAATACTTATTGAAAATATTTCCTCACAGTTTGAAAGTACTGGGTTTATAAAGTTTCCTCCAAATCCCCACAACTTTCTCCGCCTTTCTTTACAACGCACATCCCTGCTAAAAGTACATTGACTTACAGGTACGGTGTTGCTGGCCAGGGGAGAAAAAAAGCAGCACATCCCCAGCAAAAGTGTTACAATAGCCCTCCTAAGGCCATAGTAGGAGGGGGTTACAACTGACTGATGCATAAAAAGATTTACTATCAGACTTGTTAGCAGCATGAAGTTAAGAGGTTTGTAAATCACTTGTGCCATAAGCAGAAGAAGTTAACTACCAGTGCACAAATATAATAGATTTTAAATGTCTTCTAAATTGATGAACAGAGAAAGAAAAGAGCAACAATTACACCTCTCGGAAGTGAAATTATGTGCGCAGTTAACAATTAAAGTGCATGAACTTAAATGACATGAAAGATGAGATATTCAGAAATGAAAACTAAATGGTCATGAATATGTAACAAGCAGAAATGAAAATGATCAAGTGAAATATATGTATATTAATTAAGAATGGTATCTCCAATTGTATGTCAGAATTAGCAAAAATTTCAGATGTGAAAATGTTTTTTTACTATCTAAAGACTCAAAATGAAAAGCATCCACTTCAATAGACTAATGCTGGCTAATTGTGACTCCTATCTCACACTTCCCGAAAGAGTCATGGCTCCAACATACACTTTCTTATGTCCCCACCCCGCTTTCCCAAATATGATCTTCATATTTTTCTAAACTTGGAGACACCACTGATCTTGGGCAAAATCAAATGAGTACAGCCAAATGAAAACTAAACCAAACATGTAACTTAATATTACATAAAAAACAAGCAATCAAATCTGCAGATACTTTATACATACTTCATAATAGCAGAAGGCATGGGAATGAAAAAAGATAAAAGCAAAATCTGTTAGTGACATGAAAGTGATATGATCTATCAGTTGGAAAGTAATTCCAAATTTAGGTGACTTTCCATGAGGATTCCTTAAAATTACAACATGTTATACAATCAGTGAAATATATCTTCTTGATTTTGACCTAACAGACCCTTTCACAAATCTGAATTAAGCTGGGAGTGGACGGGGGAGGGTCTTACTGAAAGGCGCTAATAACATCTTGCCTCACAGATTCAGCTTGTCATACCTTTTCCAGGGGGAAAATATAAGATACCAAGATTGCCCCGATTCTCTCAATCTAATAAACGTTAAGGTTGACAAAGTAATCCTTGACAAAATTTGACAAGACACTGAATATATTATCAACTTGATCGGGAAAATAATTAATTTTGATGCTGCTTAATTAGCAGCCTCAAAACTAATCATTTTCCTGTAGCAAAATAACTTCTGCATATTGTGTTGTGTAAAGTATAAGCTTTCTTGCATTAATTTTGGAAGTTCTTGTCACAATTTATTACAGTAAATTCCTGCTTCCTTAATTTCACAAGGACAGTGACAGCAAATACCAATTTCAAAATGGAATTACTGATGCCTGAGTCACATGGGGAAGTGCACTCCTTGTCAAGAAGCCCACTTTGGGGAAAAATCTCCCACCCCTTCTCACTACATTGCAATCACAAGTGTAAATAATACCACTAATCAGGCAAAAACTAAATATAGTTACATATATGCTATGCATTAACATACAGTTTGTTTCACAATCGCCAAGTACTACTGCAGTATAAATTGCTCATGCTATCACCTCTATAACCTGCCAACACACTTACCCTGAAAAATTTCTACCCCAACTGGTGAACAGAGAAATGTCATGTTTAAAAAAAATAAATTTACGTGAAAATATGATTCCTTGAACCTGCTGTACAATAATGAAGACAAGTTGTATGATAATTGAAGTACAAGAATGAAAAGAAAATGAAATGCTTAAGAAATCTACCATTTAAGAGGTACACAGTATCAAGGTTTTTTTCCTCACTATTAGAGCAAATTTAAGGAATATTCCTAAAACTGAAGGTATAATTGCTGCTGAGTTGATAGTGAGGGAAAGGAAAACTTGGTGGATAGCTGGATGCAAAAACAGAAACATTTACTAATATTTCCAGCTCTATGTTAAAGCTAAAGATTATGCCATGGAATATGATATTATAGTAAAAATCTTAAATGTACATTCTGACTAGTCACTATGCACTTAACGTTAATAAACTTACAAACTGTCCCTAACAAAGTCGCTGATAGTGACTAGCATGTGTGCCTCAATGGCAGTCCCTAATTAGCTTTGTTACACTACAGAAAATATCTGGGAAGGATTGGAGAAAAAAAAATTGCAGGTCTGTCAACACCATTAAATATAAGTTCAATGATCACTCATTTACCTGCAACAATAATTAATACAAGACTAGTCTGAGGAATATTCTGAAAAACACAACTTTTGCTTGTTTTTTTAACTTGGCTGTTTATTCTTCCATATGGTGTTAACGTTTTCCCTTATGGTGTGATATTACACGGTAATATCCCATACAAGCTTTTCCAAGATTTCTGTAATTGCTCACAGATCTCTTCCATAACTGTATTTTGTACTTTTTATGTATTATAGGGCTGGAAGATGATTTAATCTGAATAAGGTTCTATGAAACCGAACTAATACTAAATACTAAGAATGGAATACCCAAACTTTAGCAGTGTGATGTTGGCTAAAAGCAGATGTTAGGTGCAACAACGTGCTTACTGAGAAATATTTTACATTACCGACAGAATTATCGGTTGATCAAATAATAATTCTACAATCAAAATCAGTTCTATTATGGGATGTGTATGGTTCAACTCACCTGATAAAGAACTCATTATCACCACAATAGGTAATAAACTCCCCAGCTCTGTCCAGAGGTATTTCAATAAGAACATCATCAGTAAACTGATCAGCTGGTATGGCTAGGATGTAATCCTGATGAGATATAAGAATGAATGTTTAAAAGCTCTTACCCTTCCAGATATGTAATGTAATGATTCACTGAACAGATGGAGATACCTCCAAACTAGTTAAAGGGAAAATGCAGTCCCCCCAATTTGAGTTAGTGACTTAGTGTACCCATAATTCAGGAATGGCTCCTATCAATCATATGACAATATTTTTGAATACTTATTTTTTAAATTCATGCAGAATAACTTCTTGGTTTACCTTCAATATTCAATGTTTTGTACAGATTGAAACATAATGAAAGACACATTGTGAGCATAATAAGAGGAGATTTGTAACATTCAGCAGATTTTTGAAAATAAACTTGCGGCAACTGCTTTCTCCCTTTAAAAGAAGAATAGTGTGTTTTTATAGCAGTATTCTGCTTTATTTCAGGAGAACCTTACTCCTTAAATAATAATTACCCAGGTACCTAATTTTGAATGGCCCATCAATGCTATATGTATACACCATGGCATAAATTTTTCTGTACCAGAATGCACCAACCCTTTTTCTCCAGACTATGACCATGTTTGCATGGGTGCATTCTTGCCTGCACTGTAGTTTTTATAAATATAACTGGTGAGTGATACATATGCTTTCAAAAATAACTTTTGGAAATTTGATTCCTAACTACACATTCCCAACTTCTACTTTTGTAATAGTGCCCAATATGCAATTATGGCTGGGACTTTTTAAAGCTTTTGCAATGGAAGTTTTTTACGAATAATTTCAAGATTTGTCTGGGGTTTAGTATACAGTGTATGTAGTTGCTCTACTTTAATGACCTTTCACCCAACCAATATTACTGAAAATTATAGTGATGACAAAATAAAAGTAAAGCTGCTGTTTGCATCCTCTCAAACTTATTGAGACATCCTGAGGTTTCTATATTTGCAAAAAGTAAGTTTGATAATTCAAATGCCGCATGGAATAGTGGGATACACAGGGATAAACAACCCTTGAAATCAGCACATATGACTGGAAATGCACATACTTCCTGGAAGATTATAATTTAAGTTTTTATACTACCAAAAGGGCAGCTTATATGCAATCCAGAACACATAACCACATGTAAGAACCTTCCTCATACTTGCAATGGATCTAAAAATGAATGACTTTACAGTATTCTACAAAAAACTCAAATTTTGGAACATGTGTTGTGGGTATGGCCATGTAATGTTTATTCTTGAAATTTTTGGAATGTGCCCATGTGCTGTCGAATTATCAAACTTGCTTATTGATGAGTGCAATCTCATTGACATAAATTCAAACGATGGGTAAAATATAATCCACACTGATTGGTCAATGATAATGTGCAGATCAGTGAAATGTTATGTAGTGTAGCCCACTGCATAGCAGATAAATCAAATTACTGGTTAATTTCCACCTTCATAATGTCTGACATGTAAATACCATGAAACCAAGCTTAATTTGAAACATACCCTAGGATTCCAATATGCTTGATCATGAAAAAAAAAAATTATGGCAACTACTAAATTACTTACGACCCATAAATTATGTTCACCATCATCTGGTATGGAAAGGTGTATGGACTGACCCAATCCTGTCAGGTCAAACTCATTGCTACCATCTGGCAAAGTAACCACCACTCTACAGCCAGAAACATGAGGGCAGTATCCAGCATTGAAGCTCCCTATGAAGAAAAAATAATTCAAGTATTTCATCGGAAAAAAATTAAAAATCTTAGAAGAATCTAGAACAATGATTTGTAGCTAAATCTCAGGTAGCATGAACAGCAGACACATGTCATGATGAAAAGGCTGCAAAACTCACATTGTTTTTCTAAAATCCAATCTTTCTCATACCAAGATCCAGCTGCCATTTTGCCAAGATCTACTGATACAAATAGGGAGCCATTTTACTGACAAATATATATATTTAGTATGCTCACAACAAACAGACAAATCATCCAGTGTGGTATGTACCCCTGATTTTTACAAAGTCTAGTTAAGTGCAGGCTCTCTGCCGTACGCTTAATCACCAACTTGGAAATGTTGAGCACATAAGGAAGTACCTGGATGAGGATTCTTGTAAACATATTGTCAGGGCTTTAATCGCCCCTTGATTACAGCCACTTACTGCTCACTGGCATAACTAACGTCCAATTAAGTACACTTCAATGTATTCAAAATAGGGCTGTACACTTAATACGTGGAAAAAGAATAAGTGAGAACATTACCCCTTACCTGGCTAGATTACGTTGGTTACCTGTCAATCAGCGCATTAAGTGTAAGTTACTTGTATTTATGCATCAGTGTGTAACCGGCTCATCACCGTCTTATCTCATCTCCGATAGTCTTGCATAATATTTCCAACACCCATTATTGATCCCTTAAGTAATTTTCCAACTGTACTAGGTTTCATGTCCCCAATTAAAACAAATATATCAAGTGGTGATTTTGCCTTCACTGTAACAGTCCTAAGGCTCTGGGTTCCCCTCCCACGATCAAATAGAAAAGCCCCCTAACTGGCATTTTCAAAGTGTTTAAAATTTTATCAAATTGTTTGATGTGTTTCTCTTTTTCTCTCTTAGCTCTCAATTTTTGTGTTTATTTTTTCTCCGTGCTTGTATTGCCCTTAGATCTGTGTATAAGCTTACTACAAATATTACATGCATGTATACTCCATAATTATCCTACAACTCCAGTAGAACTTACGGAGCTGAAAAATGGACCAAAAAAGCACTCAAATCTGCAAAATATCCTCCTGTCTTCCATACTGAGACCAAGCATGTTAATTTTCATATGACTGCACTCGTGTAAGAACTTAACATGTAAATTACCATACAAGGTTGGACACTTGCCCACTCCTTTACTTATCCAATAAATCCCCCCCCCCCCCTCCACATCGCAAGTTATCATCAACTCATGTCCCACCACCCCACTATCCTCCAGTTGATATCCTCTTTACAATTCATTCAGTCCCTACCATCCCACCACTACACAACTTACCATCACCCCACCCCATGATGGCATCATCCACTTATCCCCTCCCACTACCCTATCAATGACCCCCCTCCCCACCCCATGAAATCATCCACTTATCCCCTCACCTTCTCCATCAAACTCTCCAAGAATCCTGAAATCAACATCAAATCCAGAGTTGTTAGGTTGGTAGTAGTGGACAACAAAGACATATTTGCCAGGAGGGGGAAGGTTAATCTCCACATAGACAGTCTGTGAAGCATGAAATAAAAGACATTCATCACTGGACTCAAGATCTTTATTTATGACTCATCTTGTTTATATGTCTGCAAACTAATAGATATATAAAACGAAACTGCAAAGTATACAAGGTTATCCAAAAATCAATTTTTAATTTTGTTCTAAGTTGTTCATCCTTCCCTGAAAGGTATTATATGTACCTATCGATTAACAATCAATACAAATTTGCGGAAATGTAACAAAATACCAAAAGAACACGACAGCTAAACTTCAGATCAGTTAATGCTTCTATTTTTTTCTATTTTAAATCACAAATCCTTATTTTCATTAGCTGCACGGTAATGTCAATGCATTATGCAGAGTAGACTTGGGTTACTTCAATGCTTTTGGAGTCGACCTTTTGTGGCCCTAAGAGTTGTGGCTCTAAATAGGGTGGTGACTCCTAAAATCATGTCATACCTGACACAGCTAAAAAATATAAAAAAGCAAAAAAAAAATTGTAACTTGTTGTTCATGACAGTGATACAACAAAATCTAAACATGAACCTTAAAACTGGGTACAAAAACACAGATGTGAACCTAAAATACCTTTTGAGTTAATGTTATTGATAGTATTGGTAAGTTATTAAGAAAAATGAGGACCCTACCTGACTCCCTGCCAAAAGTCATGACTCTAATGTGGAGTCAGGCATCCCATTCAAGCCTAATGTAGAGTGTGATAAACCAAAGTCTCTGCTACCATTGGTTGGCAAAGTAATTCCCCAATGCCTGCAATGACTTCAAACCTTCTTAAACAAGAGTAGGTACAAATTAGATTGTGAAGACCAAATTAACCTAAAATATTTACATCTGGAACTACATTTTTACATTAAAGTCACTTGCATTTTTTTCTTCCCTAGAGGATGAAGTTATACCATTAAAAGCAGGAGTGTATAATTGACTTACTGGTCCATCTGGTGTTGTAATGTACCGGACAGTTGTAGTAGGAATGAGCATATTTGGAGGTTTAGGAGCCTCTCCTGTTGGATCAAAGAAGTCTATGGTTGTAGAACCAGGAGGAATAGGGTGCCTGGACCCCACACACCTACAAAAGGACAGCAAAAGAAAGTAACTGTTCACTACCTGAAATCAGCTGAGTTGGTTGGATGATTCAAGTCTCAACCTGTTTTGGGTGGGGGGGGCTCGATAAGCAAAAGTGGCTTCCTGACCATGAATTCTTTCCACTAAACCAAATTATCCCTCTTCATAAAAGATGATCATACCAGGGAGTTGCTATTTGACTGGAGATTTGTCTTCAAAAGTTTTATGAACCTTGTCCTTAAATCTGCCTCAGAACTCACAATCCTGCCTTTGCAAACTCTTTGAATTTTCACCAAGGACAGGCTCCCCAGGGGACCTGTAAAATTTCCTTTGAAGACAAGGATGTTACCGACAGCTCCAAATGCCCTCTATTGGTTGAGATGATTTTGAAACCATTGCTCTGTACAGAAATCGATGATCTAATGGGACTCTCCCTATTTTTATACCATGCGCAGTAGAAAATAAGTGAGGTGTTACAGTTGTAATATATGTGCAGTTCAAGCTTGGACACAAATCTTTCGATGGGTAAGTTCCTTTTCTTTCAGAGTTATTGTCTAAGTTCAGTTTTCCTCCCTTTTTGTTGAACCCAAAAAGTTGTATTGTGACAAAACCTGATGGTCAAACTGCAAGTTTTGGCCCTCAAAGATGAGCATTTTCGTGCTTTTCCGCAATGAATCACATTTTCTGAACGTACTGTGTAGGTAGCTATGTTTGTACGCGTACATTTTACGAAGAGAAAAAACGTGGCACCAAGCGCCAATTTACCAAAAAGAACATTTTTCACGGCCCAGATTTGCAAAATTTCCATTTGTTTCCATGGTTACTGAAGTTGACGAATTTTTGCGCGTTTTTGCTGAGCGGAACTAACGGAAATTTTAACGTTACTTTTAGTCCATAATGCCATATACCAATTCTGCGAAATCTTTATCGGGATAGAAAAACAACCTTTTTCATTTCAGCATCGTTAATATTTTAGGTAGATATGTGAATTGGCAATAAGTTAAGTGATTTGTGTCGATTTTGTGGTCTTTGCTGCTTTTATTTTTAGTTCTTGTTGTCTTTACGGCAAGTGTTTGTTCTGTATACGTTAGTGTGTGTAGTCAAAGCATGCAGCTTGTATTACGCAGCTATGGCGAAATCTAATCAGGGTAACCCTGACTGTAGTTAACATTCTCGACTGTATTAAGTGAGTAGACCATTATACACGTTCTCACATCAAGATTACTCTTACTAGGTTAGTTGCTGTTTACACGGAGAGCCGAAGCTAGCACTGTAGTACAGTGTCAGTGCGGCGTATGCAAATTAGCTACCGCACACGGAGGTTTATTGCACCTAGCTGTTTTGATAAGAGTGTTATGTTACATGTCGGTAACTTGGTGACTTCAAAGAGATTGTGAAGACAAATCTCCAGTCAAATAGCAACTCCCTGATCACACACTGACATAGCTTAATAAAGTCTACATGTGGTATATTGACTAGTGTCCCACAAACAATGCATCCTACAGCTGTTGAGTAAGTGTGCTTAGTGTCATGAATTCTGCTACTGAGGTTCCCAAGCTCTGGAATAGTTTGCCTGTTGATATCTGCACTTGCAAACACCCTTTTAATTTTTAAGAAGACGTTAAAAACTCATTTTTATCTTCATTTTGGGTAGTACTTTTAATTCTGCTTTTGTTTGTTTGTTTGTTTTTTAAGATTGTTTGCTATTTTCTTTTATTTCTGTTACTTTTGGTTTTCATCCTTTGTCATTTTTATGTATTGCTTTAACTTTGTATAGTGTCTTTGATTACTCCCCTGTATAGTTGGTGCTTTATAAATTTTTTAATAATAATAACAACAACAACAACAACAACAACAACAACAATAATTACACGAGCGCTTCTTCTTTCGAACTGTGGAATTTACAATGTGTGCAATCCTTTGTGTCTACATTTTGGTATGTAAGTCTTTTTTGTTACCGTTTGTTCCATGTGCAATGATGCAATACATATTGTAGCACCTCTTGGCCAGTAACACTCACAGGAAAAGCCTAACTGTATTTTTTGGTTGTTTTCATTCGTTTATGTTCAAGTTCAGAAGTAAAAGAAATATCGCAGACTGTCTGGGACACCAAAAAAAAAAATTTTGAATCAACAAGAAAACCCTTATTACTGAAGTTTTTGGGAGAAGGTTAACAGCATTTCAGTATTACTACATTCAGGCATGAAGTCTTACTACAAGAGAAATTGGTTAAAGTGGAGCTTATGTGTCTAGAATTACAAAAATATATTATATTTTAGTGGTTGGAAAATGAATTTCATTCACCCAACTCCCATTTTCATAGCTAACTCTATTGCTGAGACATAAAATGTTGAAATTTATTCAGTTAATTTGACATAATCGATTGTACAATAATTTGTGATGCCCTTCTTGTACAACTCCAATTACCTGCTTATGTTTCCTTTTGAAATTAAGATGTTTATGTGACCTTGAAACATTTACTGTTCCCTTGCATAGCATGTGGCACAAAGAGGGCTTATACAACCAAGTCACCCTATAACAGCAAGACAGTGATCACATTTTGGAACAAGGTGCAGTGGCTTTTGAAAAAAACAAAGAAAACAAAGACAGTAATTTGAGTAGTACAAGAAAGACATCACAAATCATTGTGCAATCCACCATTTTATATTGATTGAATAAGCTTCAACATTTTATATCTCAGCTCAGGAATGTCCTATGAAGATGGGAGTTGGACCATCTGGATGCATTTTTCAGGCTTTGTAACATATATTTTTGAATTTTTAGACTTTAGGTACACTTCAAAGAAATATTGCAGCTGATCTATGTATTCCTGGTATCACGTCTTAAATTCACACAACTCAATTAGCATTGATAAATGAAAGAACAAACTTACTCTCCTGACGCTGTTCGCACACACTCTAGTGCTGGAATGATGAAATCATATCTGAAGTCACTTACTGGGATAGCTACAACAGCACTCTGTAAATGAGATATGTAAGAGAAGAAATTCATAACTTGCTCTATTTCTTTTTGATATAAACATGAATGAACATTCCACAAAACATTTTGCCCGCCCGGTAGATGTGTATTACTCTATTACTCCAGCACATATATTGGCTGCACTATTAGTACAACCATCCATGAACTTTTGCAAGAATTCAACCATTTGCAAAAAATTGTGCACTAACTATTCATATATACGATCACAACAAACTCAAATCATGAATGTTCAACACAAAAATTGATTAAAGCAAGTGATTACCATGCATTTCACACAACCAAGTCAATGAGGTTTTAAGTGTGTGATGTTATTGTTTGCAGGTGTTAGGAATGTACCTCAAAAGATGCATACATATTCGACACCGGCTAGGAAGGTAACAAACCATTATGAGAGAGACAAGGTGATAAATACACTCCTCTAGCTAACTGTTACTCTTTAATTTGATGTAATTTGTAACAATAATGTGTACACAGGAAACACTGGCCAATCACTGGCAAAAGACTTACATCCTTAAAGCAACCATATTGCATAATAATTAAGACTCTCTTGTGGAGACAGCACATCTGATTCTTATACTGACTATAACCAATTTTGGAGAGTTGAGTTTAGTGAATTTAGGGTCAGAGAAAATAAATGGGCTCATTTAGTTACCTATATAAAGTTGATCTTGATTGTGAATACCAGATATGTTCCTTTCAGAACTGTTCTTATTTCTCCTAATCCTGCTCCAATCACTGCCATTTAATGTCCCAATCTGACTGATAATGTGTCTCCAGCCATAACCCACTTTGTTATAAGGCAGAATTCTTCTTATTCAGCACTGCAGCCCCAACAGCTGTACCTGACAACCCCAGGCCAATAGACCTGAATCAGACCACACCGCTAATAGACAGTAAACTTTTTAATTCACAAACACTTCATAATTCACAACAGACCTTATACACTGACATCATTCAACACTGTTTTAGAGGGCAAACAATGAAGCATGTTGTATGCTTGGCATGGACTTCACACAAGCACGTATAGCAGACTTATGCACATATCCAACCGGTGCCCATATCAGCTGTCTGCTATTATGTTGGTGTAAGTTGTAATGCTACCCGATTAACTCTGCCAGAGGGCATACTGTCTGTTCTAGGATGTTATATACATAAGGTCTATAATAAATCAAAAAAGTCTTACCACAGCCAGGTAAAATGGTCCATCAACCTGTGTTAAGACAAGAGACACTGTGTCTGTTTCGATGGAAAATGTTCGAATCTCACCCTCCGAGCTGACAACCACAGTCCTACACCTGAAGAGACAAATTGAAAGGAAAATATAAATTACAATGCAAGAATGCTGTACTTGTAATTGACTGCACTTACAGTAGAAGAAAAGCAGAAGTTATATTTGTGGTGCTGTTGGTACTACAGTGAGACCTATACTTGTTGTCATTCGTACTTTTCACTCAAAAAGTTTCTCTGCTTCTTTAAAATGTCAGCATTCCTAAAGCAGCCTAATTGATGCCAGCATAAGGGTCATGTACATGGAATGTATAAAATTGAAATGTTTGGATTTTTACATATAGACACTGAGCACTTAGTACCATGCAGATTACCACCTTCCCAGGTTTTCAACTGAACCAAGTTGATAAAATGGCATTAAAGTAGGATCAAGTTCTCAATAAAATAGGAGAAAAGAAGGATTTTGTTGAACAAATGCAGGCTAAAAAAGGGGGACTTCTGCAGGCTTCATTTATTGATACTCAGTACTGTTAACGGCTCTAATTATTCTTAAAGACATTTTTCCAATTACTTTAAAATGTCATTTTATCAATTTCTTTTTCAATTAAAAAAAAGTAGGACAAAGGAGGAAAAAGAAGGATAAAGTAGGATTTTTCAGAAAAAAGTAAGAAAAGCAGGAGAAAGTCTCAAAGAGAAGGAGAAAGTAGGATAAGTAGGAGTCACTTGAAAGACGGATTCCTGCCTTTACAAGTTCACCTTTGTCAGCATAGATACTATCTCCATGGAAAGCTTACCATAGACACAGTTACTAGACAGTTTCAGTTAATAACCCAGTCATGCTCTACATGACATCTTTGGATGACAAAACACAGATTAAAATATCTTTTCATTTTTATTTGTAAATCAAAGCTATTACTACATGAATTTCACACAAAACACCAAACCAAGAAGCACCATAAGCTGTCTTTATCTGTAAATTTACTTTTCTGATATTACTTGATATGCTCACTAACCTTCTGCCTGTTAAAACCAAACACCATCCTTTAACATCCCTGAAACTGGTCTCTTTGACTTGAACAATTGGTATTGACAAGGAAAGGATGTCAAAAATTCAATAAGAAAAGCTTTTCTCACTTACAAATAGGAGCAGTTATAGAAGTAAGCAATGCCTTGCATAGTATTTTCTCCATCAACAACATCAAATGTCGCCCTCTGTTGGCCAGGTCCACCTCCGTAGTATTCTATTATAAAGACGTAGTCACCTGGAGGGTCAATTTCCATGGTCCAATGAATATTGTCCTGTGCATGTGGGTACAAAAAAAACTCATAATAACCTCAAAAATTCACCTAAGAATAATTTCCATAAAAAACCTCTTCATTATCAAAAGTGACCCCAAAAGAAATTTTTATCTGCTGAAAATACATGATTACCATAGTTTGTCAAATCCCTCATGCCTAATGTGCTTTAATACCACAATGTTGCTTTACAGAAGTTTCCTCACTCATGGAAGCAAATACTAACCTGGTCTTCATCCAGCTGGCCTAGGTCTAACACTTCTAACTGATCTCTGATGTATTCATCCGGGAAGGGTCTAATCCTGATGAAAGTTCCAGTCTCCACACTGTAGACATAGCCATCTGTACCTCGCACACTGGTATATCTATCATAACTTGGATATACGTAGTAATTACACCTGAAGTAAATAATAGTACATCTTTGTCATCACACACACTAATGGTACAGCTTAATATTTTATACATCATACACTCTGAGATTATCCATTGTCTAATATTATGTAATAAACAGGTTCCAAGGGACCAGAGAACATGGTAGTGTATCACAGCTATCAATGTCCTTGCAATTTCATTATAACATTTACAATGTAAAATTGTCCAATATTCATACACAGACATGCCAAAGTTCTGGTGATGTGCCACCAAAAAGAGCTGATTCACTTGTCAGTTATAGAATTAAATCCCTCAATGACAGATCCGATGGAATTATTTCAATTTCGTTTACCGTTCTCAAGATATTTGTCTTCAAAGTTTGATGGTTTCTGAAGTAACTCATTGTCTATGCAAAAATAATGATTGGAGTGCTGCACAGTGTTAAGATTTCTTTTGTTAACCCTATATACAGTCCGGGAGATTCCCCTGTTTGGGGGAAAATAGTTTTCCCCAAAGAGCGGAATTTGTATTCATTAGACATCATGAATAAACAAAGCCTTGCTTTCATAACAGCCGTTTCGCATGCACACATGGAGTGTCGGGTTGCAGTGTAGGTAAAACGAACAAAGGTACCTGCGTATGGTTTGTGTGCTGGATTTTAACGAACAGCGGCGTTGGTAGGCCGGAAAGTGGTGAGTAATTATCCTACATTACTTGTAGTATGAAGGTTGTGTCGTAATTCGGAAATAAGTAGCATAGTTCCTGGGTATCTCTTAAGAACTGTAGGCCTGCAATTCTTGTACAACTGTTAATAAGCACGTAATGCGAACGTCCGTAGGATTACAAGTGTGCATTGAACAGTGTACGAGTTCAGCTGTCGCTATGCACACGAAAGGTGTATGCAATGAGAGACGACTGTACAACGTCTACTAATAAGGTCACATTGCCTTCTTTCAAGATTTTTGCAAAATGTGCATGGTGGACTACCTTTCATCGCCTGGAAAAGTTGTAGGTAATGTGACCAGTTACATGAATATGCAGGTTTTGGACTTCCCTCCACAAGTACGAATTTTCCAGAGGGGTTTGAATGCAAAATGGCTGTCAAATTTTTCCCCTGTTCGGAGGAAAATGATTTTCCCCCAAAGGGGGGAATCTCCCGGACTGATATAAATTATCTCTTAATTACTGATCAGACAGTTTACAGTTTGGTGAGTGACATCAATATTTCCCAAGGACACAATTTTAACTTTCATAATAAACCCTCGGGGGATAACAATGCTACCAGTGTCTTTGAAACGAAGGTTGCAAAAACAAAGGCTAACATTAGCCATATATGGCATGTCCCCCTTTCGATGTCACATATTTACATATTTAACTCATGTTTATTCATGATACAAGTGTGAAACAGAAATTACCCTGTAAAATGGTCAATATTTGGTGGATTTTAATGAAAAACTGCAGCTTTTTTTCTGGATTTTTTATGCTTTTTTCATCAAATATACAACTGTGTTATTTTCATGTCACCAGACCTTTAAGCATAGCCAGTCATCTGCATTTGTTGGTCAGAACCAGTTAAGGTCTGACCTAGACGCAAAAATGCCGACCAGTAACCTCATGAAGTGCTATTTCCGTCTGGCACTGATTTCAGAAAACAAAACATAGTTTCTTGCTTCCTAGGACATGTGTCCTTTGCCAGCCCTTGGTAAAACAGAAAGGTAAAGCTGAAACAATTGTACCTGAGTAACATCCTCTCTTCCCTAACTAAATTGCACATGATTCCATTCCCTAACCCCTGCACTGATATTATTTAAGTATACACATACATTACTCAATTTTACTGCAGTTGCTTAAAATTTATCTCTTTTGAAGTTAACACATATAGATTCAGTCAATTAACCCCTCCCACCTCTGCTGAGCCTAAACATAAACTAAATGTAACAGCCACAACACTTAATCCCAAGCAAGCAGATATATGGTAAAGAGCCATATCATTGTCTAACCTGTCTTGCTCTTCTGTTGGAATGCAAGGGTCTGCCACACTCTGGATTAGGACTGTCCCCTCATAGAAAGCTGATGGAAGCAGTACCAGGTAATCCTAAATGATTCACAAGAGAGAAAGAACAAGCTGATGCTTAGAAAAAACGAAAAATGTGATGAAAATGACATGAAATATGTCTGACAGTTCATATAAACTGTGCACTTCATTTTAAATATATTGAGTGGCAAGTTTGTTTGAACTCACTTTCACAAAAAATACAGCAAAATATAAAGGTATTGTACTAAAGTACACAATGCAATTGGCAGTGCTGATTAAACATTTTTATTACTTAGTTATCCCTTCCTTTGTAAAATTTTATGATTCCTTCCTTGAATTTAAACTCCTTCCTTAGTAAAAGATTCAAGCTCACCAAAAGTGCTCCATCAGGTGCCTCAATTGAGATTGTCCATTCACCAGGATTCAAGACGAATGGCATGATGATACCACCACCCTCTACTGTCACAAACTGAGGATCAGCTCCAGGGATGAAAAGAATGTCACTGCTTTGTTCTGAACCTACAGAATGTGAGACGGAAGATCCTATTATCAATACTCACACAAGGTCAAAGGCTGCTCCTGGTAGGGGTCATATGAAGCCCTACTACTTTAACTGGAGATCATCATATGAACCTTTTTGGGGTCAGCAAATACGTTGAGGTGTCGCCACAAAATCAGACGACAAAAGAGAAAGTTTGGATACAACTTTCAAGACCCTGGAAGTCCAAATTCTGTCAGTCTGGGAGGTATTTTGACCAAAAAGTAGTGCCACACATAATCACATAGGTACCCCTAATGGAGTGTAACCAGGTTGAGAAAGGTATAAATGGGGGACACCAAGAAAAATGTTTGAACATCCCAGATGTGCAGACCAACTTTGTGGCAATTTCTGAAAGACTCCAGGTTTGTTATTAAGAGTGAGTGATCAGTAGCTCAAACATACCTTGACTTTCTGATGAAGGAGTAATGGTGATACGACCAGTCTCTGGAGATGAACCATCATATAAATATCGCAGAACTACACGATAAATACTTGGTCTGTCCACGTTGACAGAAACCTGGACAATAGGCTTTGAAGAATAGAAGACAGAGTAAAACTTACTACTTAGATATGAAAAATATTTGTCAAAGTTTGAAAACAGAAAAATGGAGAAATATTGAAACATTTCAGGGGAATGACTGCAACAGATGTTAAAAATATGCTAGAGGTTCACACAGTTTGTGACATTCTGACACTTTCACTAGAGCCCCCCTCCAAAAAAGGAAAAAAAAACAAGAATGCAAAATATATTGAGGTTTTGATGAATTCCTTTCAGCAGACTTCAGCTTAATTTAGAGCAGGGCTGAAATTTAGCACTCGTCCGATCGTCCGTGACGGGTAAAACTTGCATCGGACAACCACTTTCTCTCTTTGAATTTGTCCGATGGACGAGTAGATTTTATTTGTAACTGAATAGTTCCCTACATCAGCAGGAAAGTATGTCATAAAAATCTGTTTAAGAAGTGGCATTGAGACAGTGGTATTGACTACCATTCATCATTGTACCATGCCAATAAATATGGAAAAATGCAGAATTTAAAGTAAATGTTTGTTTACTATGGCAGAGACAGGAAATAGAATTGTTCATCTCTTGTTCGTCACTTTCATTCAGACAACCCAAAACTATTTTGGACAACCTAAATTTAGCTTCAGGTTGTCCGATGGGCAACCTGAAAATTTCCTTAAAAATCAGGCCTGATTTAGAGGGTCTAAGATGTTCATGTTCTGGATCAATGTGATGCATTAACGCAATGTACAGTAAGAGAAATTACTATGATTCTCACCTTCAGATATCATACTAACAAGGTTTCACCACTATACAACTGCTTCACTAAGGAACACTTTGAAACCAATTAACATCTGAAAAGGTCTAACCTTTTGACAGGTGAGGGGCTATTACATAACTTTCTTCTTTCAAACCTCCAACACCCATTAGAGAATGAGTCTGCATGTTAGGCAATTCACAGTGGGAAGAAAGATGCCCCTCCTGAATTCAGTAATGTCACAGCTTAGAATGTCTTGAAGGCTGGGCCTATTTCACAGCACACACTTTTACCCCTCATTTTTGTGGAGGAAGGGGAGGGGAGGAGTAGGGGGAGGGGGAGGAGGAGGGGGAGGAGGAGGGAAGAGGAGGAGGAGGGAGGAGGAGGGAGGAGGAGGAGGGAGGAGAAGGTGGTAAGCTACGTAAGTGTACGAGAGTAGCTAAAGATTTTCATATTAGAGGAATTCTGCATAATATGCAAGAACTCACTCTATGTCACATCATATACATGTATCTTTCAACCTCTCACTGTTTCTTCATGAGAATGGGTAACTTAGAGCCTATGTAGGGGAAAGGGAAGTTTTATGTGCTATTGCAATTAAAAATCGTCTTTCTTATCACACATCAAACCAGGCCCATCCCTCCCCCCACCCCCCCCCTCCAGAATTTAAATGTGCAAACCCCTGAATGAGTAATCAATTGTTACCTGTATAGACGACATCACTGCATAACCCAAGTAACTGAAATCTGGAAACACTTTGTAGTCGTAGCCAATACGAGGACGTCTTCCATTTGGAGTAAAACCACTCTCAATCTCAAACCTGATTTGATGGAGGCTCGGGAAGAAATGGAGTTGGGCTGGTCTAAGGGTAACACAATAAGAAAAGAACATAGATTTAGGAAGTGCATTTACAGGTAAAAGCATTTACACATATATCTTTTATGCTATGTGTCAAACTTTAGACACCATGAATGTTTGGAAAAAGAATTCTGGGCCATTTTTTCTTAATTTTGTTGCACGCTGTAATTGTGGTTGCAAAAATTTGAGGTTACAGTTTTATACACAATACAACTTAACTGGAAATACTCACTTTGATATTCGATATTCGGATAAAAAGGTACATAAAATGGAGTCAATGCAATGACCATTTGGGGGGGGGATTGGGGGTAGGGGTTGGAGTAAGGACAGGGGAGACAGGGGAAAGCTGAGTGCAGAAAAGGGAGAGAGGGACACACTGACAAATTCAACAGGAGTGGGCAACCCGTGCTACCATGAATATAAGAAACTTTTGGTACAGATGGTCTGCTAAACTTTAAACCATACTTCCCAAGAAAGGGGGCAATGAGACAACCCTTTCAAGGGTACAGAGTATCTTGTCATTCATATTGAGAAAGTTTTTTGCTCTTCTTAGAGATCAGATATATACAAGTTTACATTCATAAGGTTCAAATTAAATTACTTTTGAAGGAATTAAGGAACGAAATACTCACCCTGAACAGGCCCTTCCTGTAACACGAGGACGACAGAGACACTGACCAGTGTTCTTATCACACACATTGCTGATAGAGCCACCTACATCACAACCACATTCTGTAAAAGAAAACAAAATGAACACCTGAAAACTTGAGCACACATCATTTCAAGCCAGAGCAGCATACACTTTTCAAGGTAAGCATTTTCCTTGAGCTGTAATGGTTAAGGGATAAGGGAAAAGAACTTACGGTAAAAACGTTTATCCCAACACATCAGGACTGAAGGTAGTTTGGATAATGGAAAAATTCTGATGAACAGGGTTTCAGGCTTTGCTTCAAGTACAGTACATTAAGTCCCTATAACAATGCGTGACAAAAATGTTTCCCAAGTCATTTTAAAATTACTGGTAAAATTACAAAAAAAGCCCCAAAATATTTATTATTTTTTATGTGAACAATGACATGACAATTTGGTGGACTTCTAAAACCCAGACATTTTTTTTCCCAAAATGTGATTCCACAGTCCCCCGAATTACCAATGCTTTGTACACACTAATTGTGCGCATGTGCTGAAGAGAAGCTCTAACGATCTTGACCGGCATCAAGTATGTATTCTGCATAGTTGTCCACAAATATTGGGGACACATGCAGAAGACTCTTAAACGACCATTCATGTTTTCGTACAGTCCATTGTTGTAGTACAAAGCTCACTACAAACTTACTTTTCAGATTTACTGAAACTAGGTGTAACGTTATCCTACTGTATACTACACGTGGGATATTGAGCTTTTACCAACTGGTGACTTGCACAACGAATTTCAAAACAATCGCATATAAATTTTCTCCCAAACTTGACAGAGAGTTAGAAATTGTTGTCCATACCCAAATAAGATGACTTTTGCCGGCTTGTAATGCACTGAAAAGTTGGTAAATACTACCTTAATTGTGTTGAATAAAAGTCTTGGCAAACTCACAAGGCCAGTTCGGATAAAGGGGGTTTTGGATAAACTGGGTCCAGATAAACAGGGTTTTATTGTACTCCAAAAAGGGGTAACAACCAATTTCGGCTGTCCAGCACTTAACACCTAATCTCAAGATACTAACAATGCAAAATTAAGCTCTGTGCAACACAAAGAAAAGAAAACACAAAAAGTGAGAGGCAATTTGAGGTGGCAACAAATTCTGTAGAGAAAGTATTTAACATACCAACACAACCAAATGCATTTCCTGCCTCCAATCTGTAATAGCCATCTTTACATTCCTCACACTGTCTTCCATCAACTGCAGGCTTGCACAGACACTGTCCAGAAACCTGAAGGAAATCATTCATTAATATTTCGAAGTTTATGGCAATGTCATCTCTAGGCAAAAAAGACCCTTTCTTTTTGCTTAAATCTGTTAAATATTTTTTATCATTATTACTTACTTTTTATTTTGTTGCTTAAATGTTTTTCACAAAATTCAATTATCTCACCTTTTCATTTCTCTTTCATTATGTACATGCAGCTGACTTTTAGTGCAGCATTAAAAAGGAACTAAACACATTTTCAGGATCTAAACACATTTTCTTACTCTTCTTAACTTAATTTATCATAATGTTCATTTCATATGTCATTTAAAGTTGTTCAAATTTGTAACAAATAAAAGTGCTTCATCTGGTAGCATGACACCCAACATTGTCTACAAAGTTATTATAGACATCAATAACCAAAAGTCTCTATTTCAATTACTAAAAGTTGTGTTTGTGTCAAAGGATGGCTGTCAATTCTAAGGAAGTGATAGGTTTAATTCCATTTAAAAAATGACACAATCTTTGATATCTGAAAGGTAAGCTTGGGCTGGCTCAGACTTGTCCTCAGTCTTCTCACAATTCCCACAGACCTAAAGCTACCAGTTCCCAGCAAGGATGCCTTAGTTTTCAATTTTGATGAGAGCATTCCACATCAGTCTTCTGGAATCCATAGACTCATATTTTCAGAAATGATAAAGGAATCACTATTTAATGGGAATGCAGCCAAAAAATTAGGTTGGTAATACTACAATTGCCCTTAAATAAAACTAACCTGATCACAGTGAGCCAAACCAGAAACAGTTCCTGCTACAAAACAGTTACAGGCTTCACATCCATCAGGGTTACTACGAGCCAAGTTGAAATACAATGGAGCACATGAATCGCAAGCTCTGCCTACCACATTGGCCTTGCAGGTACAAGCACCCTGAAATAGGAATGGTTAGTTAGTTCCATTGATGGTTGTTATGGCATTTATTAAAGAAATTATTGAACTGGTCCCAGTATCCCTCTTTCTTCAACTGGTTTTCCAGTGGCATAATAAATGGTGAGTGGATTCTTCCCCGACCTTTCCCTACCCCAGAGTGACGAACAGTTTTGCTAATGAATTTCCCCTCCCATTGAGCAAACTGTTTCCCAATGTTCCAACATAATATAAAGGAGATAAACAAGATCTTACCCTGCTTCATGTAATTCCAAGTTAAAACTTCAGAGATATAAGAAAAATGTCACACAACTTCAACCCCTTTTTTGTGCACTTTATATTTTAAGCTTTTAGACAGGCTACACCAGCATCAAAAATACCAAAGAGGCCACTTTCAGAAACAAAATTAAAAGTTGAGCAGAATTAAAGCATCATAGGAGATGTATAACATGTGTCACTTCTGGCATATTGACTAATAGGCAACTTCTGAATTTGGCAGTGAGGAATTTCACATTGCAAAGCAATGCCAGGTTCCTCACTGCACAAAATATGATGTGCCAATTCTTGAGCACAACAAATAAGGGGACAACATGTCATTCACTAGTTACATCAAGAACTTTGTATCTCAAGTGCCATTTCAGTGACACTATAAACCAAGTTCTAGGAGTTTTTTTGGGGGAGGGGGGGGGGGTGGATTTTGTGTAACATCGTTTAATGCAATACCTGTGTTTGACCACATCTACCCGTTGGACGGCCTGACCTCTCCACCACCCCTGCAGGGTTACAATTGCATTCCTCACAGTTAGGGTAGTTGTAGAATCCTTCTGCACACATGTCACAGGTTCTTCCCTGATAACCATCACGGCAGGTACACTGGCCATTCTGTTCATCACAAACGATACTTCTTGAACCACTCCTACTGCAGTCACATGCTGAAACACACAAAAATGCACAATATATTTGGATTATAGATAGAATACAATTTTGAGTGCACTAGCTCAGTCTTCCAAGAGACTAAGTGGGAATTCAATCATACAGCTCTGAGGACATGATATAAACCAGGGGGCAGGATTCACTAACATTTGCAAAAGTTCTTATATAAGTCAAATCCTTAGCAAAATATTTACACAGTTTTTGAGAACAAGTTTTCTTTGTCAACAGGAACCAGCCAGGTCCTGAGGTGGTAGAGTAGTTTATACTGCTGTGCATCTGAGTTACAAAGGTTTTGATCTGAGAACCTGCACTTTCCCAAACTTAGCTTGCCATCAAAATTAGCTGCCCTGCTGACAATGCCAGTCTCACATCAGTTTGAAGTGCCCTCAAGCATACCAGTATAAACAAGCCAGCTTTTGTTTTGGCTTCAGATGTGATATCCATGTAACAAGGAACCTTTCCACCTCTTTCAAAATGTAATGTTATGACAGAGATGTGTGACTACTCAGGACCTTTGGTACCACTACTATGTAGACAATCTCCCCCCTCTCCTCCTCCCCCTTCCCCAGTCTCATGAAGACAACCTCCCCCTCTCCCCTCTCCCCCCTCTCCCCTCCCACCCCCCACCCCCCTTCACCAGCCCCACTCACCTCCACTGTTTTATAAAGTAATTTTCCTAATGTGCCCAGGCCGTTACATAAAGACAGCGCTATATTTAGACACCTTTCTGCTGTAGATTTTATGGAAAGGGTCTCACCAAAGTTTTCTTCAAAGTATGTAGGTAAGAACCAATTCTCATGTAAGCTTCCTTAACAAACTGTGGCACTCCTCTTATGAAGCTATTAAATTGAGAGAATTGGCAGGTTAGAGACAAATACCATCATGATTCCAACCTAGGATGTCTGTGTCATATCCTGCTCTAAGGGAAAGATAAGTAAAAGTGGTAATTTAATGTGATGGGACTTCATTCTAAAATGGCAAAAGGTCACAAACTTTACTTTTGTTTTGTACAAATGTCTGTTGTCTGGTTTTCTCGGAAAGGTAGCAAACAACTCTGTCTGGAAGATTGGGTATAAAGTATGAGCTTCCCTGTCAACCAACCTATGATGTGAGACATCATAGGTTAAAGGATTGGGGCAATTATGATATTTGTTTGCTGTGTGTCTTGGGAAAACAAACTTGTCATCTTTCCTTTCCAGTGTACACAGCAACTGAAATACACTATCACTTAGTCTTTGCTGCTAACACATACACAATCCAGTAATTCTGTAAATTCCTGTTTTACCATCTCCAGCACAGAACTAGTCTGGCTGCACTCCATGGTGTAACCACAGTTTTTATTCAAATAGGGGAGAGGGAAGGAGAGACACCATGAATTTGAGAAGTACACACAACATATACCTACATGTAAGCATATGTATTTGACTAGGGACACCACCCACCCCCTCCCTTGCTTAAAACTTACTTTACTTTGATCTGATTTTCAAACTAAGCACATCTGTTCAAGAAAATTTAGAGAATACTTCACTATTTCAATCTGAAACATTGTACATTAGAAACAGTATTCTATGCATCTATCCTCTTTATATGAGAACTGGGGATGTGACAATTATTTATGGTCCTTATGGGAAAGAAAGAAGAGTGTGTCTCCAAAACGGATGTATACAGAACTTACCCAAGCAATCTGGGTATCTGTAATAACCATCTGCACATCTATCACATTTGGCTCCAGAGAACCCTGTCTGGCAGTAACACAGACCATTTTCTGAACAGCCTTCATACTGTGACCCTCTGGTATCGCAGCCACATTCTGCTCAAGACAGACAAAAAACATGGAAGTCAAAATACAGAAAGATATGAAAGTTTATGAAACTTTGCATCACTATGAAGAAACACTAGTTCCATTACATCCTCATACCACTGAGGCTCTGAGTAGCCAGGAAACTATCCACATCAATCATCTGCTGGTTTAACAAACTGGCACTACAGGGTAATTATTAAAGGGAAAATGCAGTCACTCTAATATGAATTTATAGTTTACCCTGGTATCCTTATTCTTGAATGGCTCTTTTTAACCATATACCAATCTTTTTTCTTATTTAATTGTTAAATCCATGCAGGAGACCTTGCTTTTCCAAGTTTGAAAACATCATAAGAGAAACAATGGTATTTAAATTTGTAAGATTTAACTGATGTTTCAAAACAAAGTGTGTGGCAACTGCTTATTTAAATACAATACACCTGGAAACCCATGGCAAGCAGAGAAAAACTTCCATGGCTGTTGTTCTCTCACTTCACACTCCAGGAATGATAACCTAATCTGGTCACATAATACCTGAGTAAAGGTGCTTTTACCCAGGGTGGATTAAGCAATGCACGGGATCGAACACAAAATGTATGTCCACAGTGTGCAATTATCTGTTAATGTTGCTAATAAGAAAGTGTCTTAAAACTGTCAGAGAACCAGTAACTTTAGCTAAAGGGAAACATCATTCAATTGCTTTGTAATTTTAACAGACAAAGGGAGACTTTTTTTTAAAATATTGTAAGAGTAAGCAAGAATTGTTTAGTCTGAACTTGCATAAATATTGTGATATGTAACGCCCCCCCCCCCATGCAGAGGTATCAACATGTAATGCCACACTCATATTACCTCTGAAATTTGTTGAACTGCCAGTACCTGCCCAGCTGAACTTGTGAAATGATTACAAAACACTTGTATTTAAAGGGAGAAAGCAGTCACCCTCCAAGTTTATTTTCAAAACTCTGCTAAACCGTACAGTCTCCTCTAATTTCCATTACAAATAATGCATCTTTCATTATTTTTCTGCATAAAAAGATTGAATATTGAAAGTAAACCAAAGAGTTATTCTGCACGAATTAAACAAAAAAGTAACAAAAATATTGTCACATGATAGATAGGAACCATTCTTGAATTGGGATGAAAGGGTACATAAATTCAAATTAAAGGTTAAACTTCTGTAACATTGCCCCCTGATTTTTCAACAATTAAATATTCTTTCATTAAAATCACAAGTATGTTTTTCATAATATCCCACATGGTTTGTAACATAAATGTTAGCATATCACAGGCGTAACACCGAGTCACCTAGTGTAACACTTCTTAATTCAATTCAATTTTAATTAAGTTGACTAATTCTAAAATGTATATACCTCACCAGCAAAGAGTCATGTTAACAACACCTTGGATTAGAACACATTCAATGGACACCAGAAGAAATTATGATTCGCCAAAGTTGGTAAATATTCACAAAACAAGCTTTCAAGTGAGTATAATCAAACTTGTTCTGATTAAGCAAACCACACTATTCAATATGAACGATTGCATTTGCAGTGTTAAATGAGAACTTACCGTCGCAGTTAGGATAGCCAAAGTACCCTGTTGCACATCTGTCGCAGTATGAACCTGCAAAGTTGTCCTTGCAAAGACATGTTCCAGTAGATTTATCACAGACATCATCTGTAACCCCATCGGGACTGCAGGCACATTCTATAAGATGAAAATCGTTGCATTACATTACACTGTACTAATGTTAGGAGGATTCAAAGTGTACCTAAAGTCTAAAATTTCAAAAATATACGAAACAAAGCTTAAAAAAATGCATCTAAATGCTTCAACTCTCATCTTCACAGGACATTCCTGCGCGGATGCGGCTATATAAAATGTTGAAGTGTATTCACTCAATTCAAAATCGTAGATTGCGCAATAATCTGTGATGTCATTCTTGTGCTACTCATTTACTGTCTTTGTTTTTCTTCGTTTTTTCGAAAGCCACTGCACCTTGTGCCAAAATGTGATCACTGTGTTTCTGTTTTAGGGTGACTTGGCTATATAAGCCATCTCCGTACAACATGTTATGCAAGGGAACAGTAAATGTTTCAAGGTCATATAAACATCTTAATTTCAAAAGGAAACAGAAGCAGGTAATGTGAGTTGTACAAGAGGGTCATTACAAATTATTGCACAATGAACTATTTCAAATTAAAGGAATAAATTTCAACATTTTTTATATAAGCATATGAAAATGGGAGTTGGATGAATGAAATTCATTTTCTAACCTCTAAAATATATATTCTTGTAATTCTAGGCTTTAGGTCTGCTTTAAGGACACTATCAACAGGTAACTGTACATATTTTGTCAACTTATGACATGGGGTGATACCTTAATCTTCATGTGTCTTTAATTTTACTTGATACACTGGTACAGACTGGCTCCTTGCAAAATTCCACGGACTTGTAAGAAAAGAAAAGAATGAGTGGGCCCTCTTCAAGAGGGCTCTCTTCCAGTAGGCTATCTTTTCATTTGCGAATAACTGCGGGTAAGTGAGGGTTACATATGTAAATAGGAGGTAAGGAAGGGCGATGTAGACTTGGAATACAGGTCTGAAGGTGAAGCAATACTGTATAGCGGGAAATTTCCGCGAGGCTAATTTTTGGCGAATCTGTACCTCGTTCACATATTTGTGGAGTGAAGAATTCGCTGCTGCAGGCAACCAACAGTCTTGTACAACTAACGAAAGTACTTTCGTGGGTCTTAAATTTGTGATTAGATACTTGGTTGTGAAAAGCGCAAAAATTTAACCCCTGCGAAAATTTCCCACTACACAGCAATGTCTTGAAAGTCTGGGAAAGGATGTCAGGCCCATTCCAACAAGAATGCTGCAATGAAGATGGTATTTGATAAACACTACCACCAAGTTTTTCTTCTCTTTCCTTTTTTATAGAGAAAGGACGGACATGGTAGCCTGGTACCATGTTACGAAAAGGTTCACGCATCCTTTTGTGTCCCCATCTGATGGCCATGAACTGTCTTTGTTATGGTTTGTACCAAAAACTACAATTGTGTAAAACAGATGAAGCAGCTGGCATCCCATGCTTCCAAATGTTCATCACAGAAAAGGTAGTACATATTCAATACATGTATTTAAATTCGTGGTGAAGAAGTGACCAGCCTTTAAAATTTTAAATAAATTACAAAGGAATGACCCCTGCTTAAATCTGTTCCTGCCACTTGCCCAAAAGCTTACCATCGCATCTGGGGTAACCGTAGTATCCTTCTTGACATTCGTCACACCTGCGGCCTTGATAGAAGTCTCTGCAGCGGCACTGTCCTGTGTCCACGTCACAAGTTCCACTCCTAGAACCTCTCCTATCACAATCACAGTCTGTAAAATGCATAAAATTATCAAGACATAATTATGGTATGACAAAGGTACAGCTGTATGAAAGTACCTATCAAAGAAAATTTTTAAATCTTGAAGGTGTGAGGAAATTTGTTCTGTAGTGCATTCAACAGGAGCCATGGCTTCAATGTATTACTGATAAAGAAACAGAAAACAAAAAAGGATTCAGCATAGCGAAGGTGATGAATGTATGGTCTACTGCACAGTAGGGCCCAGTACATGGGCTAAGTACAACTGTACACAACAACCACAAAGTGCCAACTAAGATAGGTCATGTGACAGTACTGCACCATCTCAGTGCATTACATCCTCAAATAAAATGTTTCAAAAACCCTAGGCAGTAGGGGTACGAAGAGTTAAAAGTAAAAATTCCTCCACAGCCCACTAAATCTATGGTATTTTTGTAGGCCCAAATATACTTCATTGGCTTTCATTTTCTTATGTTATTTCACTTTCTTATGTTATTTTACTAGAGATGTCATTTCAGTGCTTTTAGCAATCATATTCCTGTATTTTTACTGGACAAAGCGTATGCCCGTATTTACTACCAAAATCTGTAAAAATATTGGAAAACCGTACTGGTTGGCATCTCTGCACTGGCAACTCCCTCGTAAGATGTTGGCTTCAGTTTCCCTGCAACTGATACAGCACAGTCATTAAGTGACATATAAATGTTCCTCACCCACATGACACCTAGCATAAATGACACTGGGACTGGTATGCCTTGACAGACATCTCTAGTGCTAAAATCAGACACTGTCAGTAAAATAATATATGTTGGCCTTTCTAACCTTGACAAGTAAGTATTTTTAATACACCTGGGAGACTGACAGAAAATTGGTCTGAAGAAAATACAACTCATGATGGTTGAGAGTTAATAAAAGTTCACATTAAAAAGTACACAAACCTTGCCTGAAACATCTTTCAAAACAATGAAAGCTTAAAAATACTTCTAATCGAAACCACAGGATAAAAAGCTTTGCTAATAGGCCACCTACAGTAGTTTTGTATGCTATTTCAAATGCATTGACAATATGTCTACTCTGAAAGCTGATGCATGCCTTAAAGACAGATTTGCATCACCCCAAGTATGACTTTTAGTAGTCGGTTAGCAAAAGTCTCAGTTGGTGGCTACTCTTTGATTGACATCAGAGTTACAAAATTCAAAAGATGCAGAGCAGCTCATATTACACAGCACACACAGAGAATGTTTTGATTACACATGGGGTCTTTTATGCTCACCAAGATGTGGCCTTGAACAGTGAACTATGTTTGTGTCTGTACAAGGAGAAGCAGTAAAGACAATTATGGGCGGGGCTTACCACCAAGTAAAAGTCATACTTGGGGTGATGCAAATACCTCTTTAAGTGGTGTCTGCCGACTTTTGGAAGTGGGGAAGGGGGCACTGGAGGCACAACATTACTATGGGGCACCAACATAGGGGACTGGAAGTGTTTTGGTGATGCAAGGAGTTCCCCTGTAGATGTTGGGGTCCAGGGGCCAACCATAGGACCCCTAGTGGGGGTACATGGATGTTTCCAAATTGTGAACATTTAGAATGAAGCATTTAACTATCTCCAGATGGCATTGGATGCATACTTAGCACAACAGAGACCTCCAAAATAAAAATTAAAGATTGACACTTGTTTGTTTGCCTAGCTCGCACTGACGATTTAATGATTATGTAGGGAGAAGGGTTGTGAGTGAGTACCATGGAACATGTTAGATTAACACTGGGCTTTAAAATGATGTAATCCACCAATGCTACACAATAGGAATCAGTGTTAAGACAACTACCAGGTATTCCACTGGGGGTGCCCTCACAATAAAGCATGGAAGGGGCATCTATGGTGGAGGGTTTGGGACCCGCTGGGAAAATGTGGAAAAAGCTATTGTATGTGCTTTATTAAGTTTTGGGTGCCTGAAAGTATAATTTTATGTTTTGTCAACAATAAATGAGAAAAAGGGTGGCTAGTGCCCAGTGAGACCACCCCTGATTCTGGTAATAAGTATCCATGTAAATTTTGTGCAAATACTTAACACTCCTTATGGAGGGGTCACCATTTTATTATCCCACAACGTTTAATACGCATGCTGTGCAAACGTCATGGAAAGTGACTTCACAAGTTGCAATATCCAGGTACCCCAGCATGACAATAGCACCCAAATTGGAATCTGTGTACAGGCTGCCTTTAGTTTAGTGGAGTCGATAGTAGACAAACTCTTAGGAGATTTCTTTCTTTTTAAACCTCAGTGGGCAAAGGATTAACAGGGTAGGTTATCTTACAGTGCTAATACTCATGGTTCCCAGAACTGCCAATTACATTTACAAGGAAAAGGTGTTCCCAGTCTCTACCCTAACTTTCTCAAAGGCTGGGAGGCATGGATGACCCTTGCTCTGCACCAATCACACAGCAGCTTTGCCAACTGCAGTGTCAAGGTGACCAAAGTACAGTACTCACAGGACACTTCTGTACTTGCAGGCAAGTACATCATATGGAAGTCTCTTGAAGATTTACAAAGCTTGGACATGTAGTTGGAAATAGTTGTTGTAATTTGTTGCTTGAATACTTTATTCTTAACAACAATGATGATCTGTATTATGCTGGCACAATTGCACCAGTCTATATCCTACTTATTGCTTATTTCTTTCACTGGAGTCGTACCCTTCACTGTCTCAGCAAGAGAGGACAACAATTTGGCCTTTTCCCATGCATAACAGCTTACAGTTGTACTCAATACACAAAATTGTATATGTGGTTCACTATAAGATTCATAAGGTGTATGGAGGGAATTTGAGCAGTCCCTACAATCGAAGCTATCGCTGCAATTAATAAAACAACTTTCCAAGGCAAAAGAGGATTGCCAAAAACTGCAACAAATGGCCTGTACGTTTAGCAAAGGGTAGACTTAGAAGAGAGCATCTTTAGAAGTAAGAGCTGTGCACCCAGAGAAAAACGGGACAAAAAGTTACTGCTTTTGGACGATTTCGTCTAAAACCTTCCAAAATCATCCTGCCATTAAAAATTGGCAAGGACAGTTACACATTCCAGTATGCTGCCTGTACTATTCCAATGTAGAACAGGAACCTTAATAACCTTCCGAAGGTTTCTTCGTACTATGACTGAAACAACTAAATTCATCCCTCAGCTGTAGAAGGCAATAACTGAGGTAGTAAATCCCCAAAAGGCATAGGACGAAATTGGAAGAAGCAAAATGTCGTTCAAAATCTTTCCGAATCGTCCCATTTTTCACTGGGCACATATGCCTCGGGTGCACAGTTATGAATAGCAACATATATTAAAAGGAAAATAAACTCAACGGTTGAAATGCTTCATGACCCAGACAACCGCCTTAATTAAAAAAACAATTTGACATGAAAAACACTAAAATATGAATGTAATGCATTTCTTTCTTACATGCCTAACCTATACATTCAAGCATATAACATGGATGTATCGATCAGTTACAGTAATAGCCATACCGTGTACCTTTAATTTCAAGTAAGACAAAAGTATCTCAGCGGGGCAACTATATAGAGATTACAATGTTTGCTGTGTCTCATGAATGTTTTTTCTTGTCTTTTTTGTTTTGAACTTTGTAACAACATAAAACCTACAATAATAAATAATCCACTAAAGTTTGGAAATTGCTTTTTCAACTACTAGAACAACAAAAGCAAGCCTATAAAATTGCTTCATCTGTCACAGAATTTTAAAAGACAAGTGCTAAAATCAAAGGCAGTCTCAAAGTTTATCTCCTTTACAGCACCACCTACAAAAATTTAGTGTGGGAGATGGTGAGAAACAAACTGTAATGTTTGTGTCCCCCAGCTTGCCTTGACTTCCCACAACAATCCAATTAAAAACTTTCCAAGGCCCTTGCACCTGGGGGGAGCTCTGGGAGGAAGGGAGGGGGGTTGCATCGGCTTGAAGTTCTTCAACAAATTATCATTAGCTGTGCCTACAAGCAATAAGAAAATACCTCAGATTATGCCATATTCTATCACCCTCCTACCTACCCCCTCCTATCTACCCCCCACCCTCATCTTAAAAGCCTTCCGATGGCACTGCATGTGGTGTTCTTATAATGTTAGTACTTTAGTAAAGGTAACAGGGAGGACTTAAAGTATTGTAACCTGACCCAGGAATTCTGGGTTTTTTCTGCATTTGCTTTTCAATTTGCTTTATTTTTGTTTTATTTTATGTTTTACGATGAGAAAAAATGTTTTTTCACTGGATCAGATGATCTTTTCAGAAATATTTCTGCCTCATAGAAATGTATGAACCACTCATCTCGTTGGTTGGTGACCTATTTAGCTTTGTTCGCTTCCTCGTTTGCTACTAAGGAACACTGGGGACCAGTGTGGAAGTACTGCTATAAACTAAATTGAGAAGAATATGTTTACAACTATGTTTACCTGTTTATAGCAGGACTTCCACAATTGGTCATCTGTGTTCCTTACTCAAAACAGATGGAATTTCCTTTGTACACAAGAGCATGAATACTGAACAGTTAAAAGCTGAAGTTTCCACTTCACATACATGCTCCGTCTCATATCATAAGGTGTATTTCTAGAGTATAGCAGCAACCTTAACAGATTCCATTAAACCTTAGGGAGCATCAGACCTATGGACAGCTCTAGGATACCAGATATCTTGATGATGAAATGTTTGTAAACATAACGAGTAACAAATGTCACTTGTGTCATAGATACCCCTAGGAGATGATATCTAAGTAGGTCAGGGTATACTTGAATTACTTTATCTTCACCCAAATTGAAAAGCTCCTAGCTGCAATAAGATTACAGTGATTGAGGGATTAGGCCTATAAAATCTTTTCAGTCCTGAGTGGATACATTATCTTGAAGACTGCCCTACTGTACAATAGTGTACATTGTTAATAGACCTTTCCCAATAGCAACTACAAAGGATTGTGGGACAAAGTTTTGGTGTGTGTTGTTTTTGGCCACAGTAAAATGACACTGACAAAAACGACACGTACCAAAACCCGCGTACCAAAGCTCTAGGCCTTTCTTTCAATCCTTGTAATTTTTATTTGAAAAAGGATTTATTGCACCGAACTAGTTGATCATATACTCAGCTATGTTGCAAAGATGAAACAGTGTAATCATCACAGTTAACTTCAGGCCAGTGGTCATATCATGCATTAGAAAAAAAGGACTACTAAATTGTATCACTTGTAAACTTCTACACTATCTCCTTTTCTTTAAATTTGCTAAAAGTAGAGTTCAATCTGCTTGCATAAGCTCAATATTGATGAAAAAGGTCAAACTGTACAATGAACCTTACCATGGCTGCTAACTTTTGCTCCATTTTGCCACCCTCCCCCCCCCCAATACCCAGCCTAATTTTGCACCACTCCCTTTCCTCACCATCTCACGTCCCCTCCCTTCCCTTGTGTGACCATTGATGACGCACGGTAAGATAGGCCTTGTAAGTTAGTGCATACTGCACCATAAATATCATCGATATTACTAGGTAGTAAAACAAAAAAGAAACTTCTACTAAATATCTGCAACCTGTTTCAAGCAAGGACAGTGCAAATAGCTTCAATCCCACACTCATTTTGCAGTATGTTATGTTTACTTGACAAACCTAAAAGGATTACAGCTTATCTTAGTGTGTACACAAGTGACACAAAAGGGAAGTTCAAAGATCATTTTGATTCCTAAACTAACCTCTTAAGTTATCTTGACAACACTGCTTGTCTAGAATGATGTTAAGAATAGCAGATAACTTGAAACACTAATTACAATTCAGATATGGGTTGAAATAACTGGAAGTACATCCTAAGCCTTGCTACAAATTATTCTTCCTATTAATTAAGCAGTGCTCTGTTAACTCATAGAAACGGAAGTACTTAGAAAAATAAGCTAGATGTTATCAGCTTATATACTAAATTTTAAGTTAACCTTGTGGCAAGAATGAAGCAAAACAGCACATGCTACAACCTAATGAAGGCACTACCAGTATACTCCGGCCCTCCAGCCTGCTGTACTATTGCATATGGTTTGCTCTGTCTTAATCATAGGCATAGGAGATGGGGAGACCAGGGCAGGGATGTAGCTAGCCAAATTTGAGTGCCGGGTAATTGTCTGATCTGGGGAAAGCACCTCACCCCACCCCATGGCATCTACCCCATTTTTCAGCCATTAATTTTTCATTTTTCCCTCATTTTACTTTAGGGAGTAAATTTAGGGCTAGTTTTAGGTCTCAGTAGGCAGATTTGTGGTGGGCTGGGAGACGCGTTTGTTTGCCTGGAGTGCCGGGCATGAATATCGAGTGCTGGGTGTCACCGCCCAGCGCTGCCCACCGTAGCTACATCCCTGGACCAGTGTAGCCCTCAGTAAAAGTGAACGGGGTATGCTTCTGTCCCCTACTTTCTAAGGATGAAAATCCTATCTGTCCACATACTTCTTTGAATGTAACAAATTTATGTACTTCATAACTGCACAAAATATAGTCCAAAATTTCATCTGTGGACCCTCAAATGAAAAATTATTCCAAAGGGGAGAAAGACAACATCTCCCCTTAGAACCTTCCCCTGACAGCAGCCCCCCTCCTCTTGCTACCTCTTACCCTCCCCTCAGCTGCCAGCAGTATCTTGTGCCTATGATCTAGATCACCCTTTCAACCTGGGTTACTATGTGTGCCCCTGTGGCATATTTTCAGGGGATACACAAACTATAATTTTGTGGAAAAAGAAGTGCACTGTGCATCATAAGCAAAACAAACAAGTGACATTCATTCCACTGTTAGAAGCAAGTACTGCAGTAAGTACTATGTTTACTGCACTCTATAAAGTCTCTCTGCTCCTACAGCAGAAATAATATAATTCTTCCTTGACAAAAATGTGTAGAAACACAGTTACAACAAAACTGGCAATTTTAAATTATGTTTCCAAAAGGAGTATCTTTCCCTGCCTCAGGTATATATTGTGGCTCATGGGTACATGTATTCTCTATGGGTGCATCAATGCAAAATTATTGAAACCCCTGAGCAATCGGAACCATCAACTGAAAATCTGCAGCCATTGTAAAGCCTGCAACCTCATACAAGCCACTCACTGCTGCACTCCCATAACAATATGCCAATGTAAACCTTTTCTTCTTGTGTGTAGAATTTCAACAGCCAGCTCAAGAAATCATAATTATTATGCCCAATGTCTTGGCCCCATTTTTTTCCACAATATAAACCCCCTACACCAGCTCACGAAAAGCAAAAAGTGTGTACTTACCAGAGCATTCTGGGAAGTTGTAGTATCCTCTCTCACACTGGTCACAATGTATACCAGAGTAGTTTGGCTTACAAGGGCATTGACCCCCATTGGCCTGGCAGATTTTATCCCTGGTTCCATTGACATTACACTCGCATGCTGAATGTGGTAGGGAGAGAAAAAAAGACTTTAAAATATCTGTCAAATTAGACAAACATGTGTACACCTGCTGTCGTTTGTCACTCCCTGCGATCTAGGGCTATCATGTTTGTCAAACAGAAGTGCTGAACCAGAAGAAGTGTGGTTAACATTAGGTGTAAATTTCAAAATTAAATGGTACATGCAAGCCATAGTAATTTTCTTCTGGCAAAATGCCCACATGTTGGCGTACATTCCCAAGATGGGTTTCTACTGTCCCCCAGAAAATTTCCTATTAAAAAACATTGCTTCTGGACAGCCTCAAAGCTCTTTCACACTAGCTACACTGTAGACGTGACAGGATGTGACACTCTATAAGAAGGAAAGATGAAATAACATTTATCACTTGGACCTTTTCACACTAGGTTCATATGATGCAATACCATGTCAGGCAACAAGACACAAATTGATTTAAGTAATTTTCACCTTCTCTTTGCTAGTCACCACATAATTTTCTTTTGACCAATCATGAAAAAGAATTGCCACCTAGTCCACTGACCACATTTTAGAACTTTTCCAAAGGACAAAGTAAAACATTCTGTAGTGTGAAAAATTTGGCAACATTTCTCAGAGTCATATAGCATGGTATCTTAGTGTGTGACTGTGCGTCCCACACGAGGGAAACAAGGCAGTAGTTTGAATATTTTTTCTGAGTTTAGAGCTGTGCCAAAGACAGCACCAGTTGCATGTAAGCCACCTTACAAAATTTCCCAAAGGAGAGGTGTCCTTTTCCCCTTTAAACCCCCAACAAGGTCAGACAAGGGTCCCCTCCCTAAAGAAAAATACAAAAAGAACCTACACATGATGCAGTCTTTGATTTGATCAAATTGGTACCATCCATTGTACTTAATAATTCTGAACAGATGAAACTGCATATATCAGTTTCATCAAGGGGAGAAGTTAGAGTTACTGTATGGGTCACTTCACAATGAATTACACATAAGGGTTTACGTCCTAACCCTATGATGGTCTTCATAGTCAAACCACAAGTACTAAGCAGGCTAAATGAGGGAGGTGATAAGTGATCTGAATTTATCAAAATCTGTGCTGGGGTGAACTAAAACTGCATCTATAAATGCAGGCCACCTGTGATGGGCAATTTTCCCTGATAATCACTAAAGATGCACTTCCTGTAAAGCTCCTTTATTATACAATATCATGGACTGAAATTTAGGAATAAAACAGAAATACCGTAGCAGACAATTTAGCCTGTGATATTAAGTTCAAATGGTCACAGTTCTCTATAACAAAAGTAGTATGATTTTAACACTTTATTAAGCTGACACTAGCACAGAAACTTTCAAATTAATGATGCTCTCATCAATAATCCTATAATCAGCACACCCAGTGCAGTTTTACTTTTCCAACTGGTATGACCCCAAACCAAGTTCAGCTGAGACACTGAACTTGATTATGGTACTTGCACAAAATGGTACACCCCAAACTGGCAAGTTCAGCTGAGTTCATGAACTTTTTTATTGCACTTTCACAAACCCATGAAAATGCAGATTTGTGACAGTTAACCAAACATCTGACAAGTAAATCTAAAATATTTTGATAACAGCATTTGCTCTACAGCAAACTCCTACAGTGACAAGCAGTTCTATAAACTTATAATTTGCCTTTACATCAACCCCAAATATTACTGCCTCCCAGGCACAGTATGCATCACTGATATAATGAGTAGCTCGGATTTTGAACAGAAATCAGCACCTCCGCCTCAACCAAATATTAAGTATGAGTTTTACAATACAGGCCTATAGGCTTACTGTACACTGCATGTGAACTATTTCAACATAGTTTCCAAGGTTTCCTAACCAAAGATATTATATGCATAGATTCCAAACTTAAAAAGGCACGTTGCCACAGATTCTTTATGAAGCGAAAATATTGAGGTGGAGGTGCTCATCTTTGTTCGGAAGTTTTGGCAACAATAAGACAAATTTTAATGTCTAACACATCAAGCATAGCTACCTGTTAATTTGGAACATTTTTTAAATCCAAGAAGGCATAACTCCTCAATATATAGCATATTTACCAGAAGATTACTTCTTCCCTGCAGCACTGTACGTAAACACTAAAATATGAATGTACAATGACTGACTTGAAGTTCATAGACTTGTTCCTGTCAGTTGGCATGATATCTTCAAATACGGTAGTTTTGTATACACACTGGTTATTTTAGGACCTAACAATACAAGGAAGCAATTAGTGTGTTCATCTTCTGAGTATTCTGTGCAAAAAACCACACACACTAAACAGTTCTTACAATGGCATTTTATTTGATGTAATGCATGTTTCTTTTTGTAATGACGGGCAGATCAAAGTTACACTTCAGCCACCATCCTTCAGTCTACAAGGAGTCATAATAAGTGTTGGTACTGGAGTTTGGATTCTACCCTGATAATATCTTTGGTCCTGACATCCAAAGACAGAAAACCGTCAACTGGAAATCACTTTCAAGTGACCACACATACCTTTCTGCTAGTTTAGTGAAACTGACAGGAGCCTCAAAATTATCAATTCCTGACCCTAGTTGTTTCAGGGCAGAAACTGTTTTAACCATTGTCAACTTTGCTTATGTTGAAAAGAAAATATTACATAAAGGCTGCAGGACTAGACCCACTCCCCTGACAGATATTTTTATACAATTTGTTCTGATTCTGACATTTGTTTACACTGTAAGAATTTGTGGACCTGCATAAAGTATCTACTGACTAGGACTTTCCCCCTGGTGTCCTATTACGTACTTTTTTTTTTTGTTTGAACTGAAATGTTAAGGGTTAAGTTTGACAAATGAAAATTTACTGCACCGACCACACAGGAAGTAGACTGGAGAGTCATAAGTTCAATCAAACAGAGTAATGGCTATTAAAAGTTACAGCTGGGCAGTTGCCATGACAACTACCACATTTCAAAAAATTACATCTCAGACCAGCCAAATTAATATGCCAAAAATACCTCTTTAACACTGATTTGACCTTTTAAAGGACTTTTTTATTATTGACTGAAGAAACAGGTAAAGTTTATTCAAAACTTGTGAAGTTGCAGGAACACTTCCATCACTTCCTGCAATAACACAAGCATGTCCTCTTTTCCTTCCTACAATCCAGAGAATACCACCATGGGAAAATGGAAACTCCCGGCAAAACTGTGATCTGTTCGTGTTAATTACAACTTAACTTCCTCCCCAAAATTTAATATTACATGCATTCTTGGCCTTTTTGCTATCTGTGGTTGCAAAAGTCTGATTAGGTCATGACTGAGAGTCCATTTTAATTTAATGTAATTAAAGTGATCTGTTTGACCAGACATGCACCCACTGTGAGAAGACCCCATCACAGCATGAAGACCCCTCTGGACAGACAACAAGCCAGACTACCCTATAAGCAGGTGGAATTCATCAGTGATAAACATCTACGAAAAATGCAAAGATGAAGAGGCCCTAGAGGAATAAGGAAGAAGGGTATGTAAAACAGGGGATGCACAACGGGAGCTAAATGACATGGTCTACCAAATAAGACCACCAGCTGGATTCCATAACTGGTTTTCTGGCTCCAGAAGTTTAGTTATTTGGGTCATTCTTTCCTTGGTAATAGGTAACATCTACAAAGAAAGGAGTCATTCCATTTGCACATTTTGTCTTTATAGAAGAAACAAAGCTTTAATTTATGCAATAATTTTACATACAATTCTACACCATTGTTATTTCGTAAGGGAAAAATTTGCTAGGTGAAATACAGAATTTTCAGTAAGTGCAAATAAGAAATAACCTACTTTTTTTTTTTAGTTTTAAACCTTAATTTGTTTCATCTTTAGAATCACAGTTTCTATTAAATATTTACTTTTTATGAAAAATTTGAAGTTATACTCACGCTTGCAGGAAGGGAAGTCATAGTAGCCCTCGTTACATCTTTCACAGTCTGGACCAGTAAACTGTGGACGACATTCACATTGACCAGTGATAGGGGCACAATTGCCCGTAGAGAAGTAAGTGTTGCACATACAAGCTTGATCAAAAAAAAGAAAAAGACTCAAATCTGACACTGAATCTGCAGAAAATAGTAGTCAGACAAAAACAGTATTAAATGGGGGATTTAAAGGATATAAATGACAAAACATGTAGGCCTATTATTTAAAAGGTGGAAGATATAGGCCTAAGAGTAAAAGGGAGCAGGCTTAAAGGGAATACAGGGTTTGAAGAAGCATGTAGCCTACAGTATAGGGGAGAGGGTAGGGGAGTGAGGCTTAAAAGTAGGATAAAAGGGAAGTATCTAAAAAAACACATGGGACTACAATAAAGAAAGAAGGGCTTTTAAGGAGGTTACAGGACACATGATGAACAATTAACACACTGGTCTTCAATTGAAAAGGAAAGGGTTTCAATGGGATATACAGGGAATGCATGTAGAAGAAGGAATACATCTTATTTTAGGGTATTATTATGATAAATGTTCTTTTGTTCTGCTTGTAATTTTTTCTTATCTTTTTGCTTACTTCTATAGTATGATTCTTTTTTCCAAGGGGCCAGACTTAGTAAAAGCATCTCTGCTTCTCTCTGGATCCTTTCACCTTAAATGCTATTATATGTTTTCTTAATATGCTGTGTTGTGCATTAATGTTAATTGCTAGTGTTCTGAGGTGAAAAATAAACTTGAAACTTAATAATGGGATTGATATTGCTGCTTACATTTCCATACTGCCTTTGATTGGGAAATCTGTCATTTTCAAAATTAAATCCTTCATATCACCCAGTAGTACATTGAAATATGGTTTAGCTAGTGTTACTGGATAGCAATATTGGCCTAACCTATACCTTACAGACCTCACTGTAGGAACAGCATATTACAAAGTGTGGTTACCTATCCTCTGAACATTCTGGCCAGGTACAGTAACAAAACTCTTTGGTACTTTCAAACATAGTTTTCTCCACCTATGACCATAACTTAGTGATAAGAGGGAACATTTCTAAAGTTAATGGCATACGCACACAACATACAGTAGACAGTCTGAAGAAAATGACACTACAGAGTACCATTTGAGAGAATTCTGATACAAATGTTAATATTTAACTCCACTCACTGAATGCTTATTTGGCAGGATACTGAAAACAAGGAAGAGGATGCATGGACAGTGAGTCAGACTTCAAAACAAACATATCCGCTGAGTATGGTGCCCACCTGAAATGTGCTTCAATCAATTTGCCCACTTACAAAAAAAGGACATGATTGATATCAACACACACATACCTACACACATCAACTTTATGCATAAAGGAATTAGCCATATGCAGATATACGGCATGCACAGGGCCTACACAGAGGGCTGCAAGTTGAAGAAAGATTTGTAAAGCAAAACTTACGTTGGCAGACGTACTGCGAGTCCAAGGGTAGATCCCCTTGCCTAAAGTAACCGTCTTCGCAAAGTTCACAGTTGATACCTGCAGTGTTGTGCTGACAGTCTACGCATACACCGCCACCATCATACCTGCCTTGTATGTCCAATGAGAGGCGGTTCCTTGCTACTTCCTCATCATAGTAACACTCTGCTGAATGGCCATGACAGTTGCAAGCTGAGGAGAGTAAAACAATATTCAGAAAGTAGTCACTGCTAGAGAACTACTGCAATTTCTCCTTTACATTACTCTTAATTCCATTACTTATTTACAAACAAGTGAAAATTCAATCCCCTCACCATTTCTGCTTTACTCTACTATCTCCAGGGCTTTATCCTTCACCTTTTATCCACACCCCACCCACCCACCTGCACCCCCACCCCTCAACCCCCTACCTCCCACCCCTTCTTTCATCTTTTCACCCTAAATTATTTTTACAATGTGTTCCACCTGACTTCTTGGAAATAAACATAAAACTCATTCAGTCTATAAATGGCTTGGTATCATACACGAATTACGTCTTTCAAATCAGTGTCACATATTGTATGCATGTACTATGACATTAATATGTCAAAATTCAATGTGACACAGCTTTTTAACTCTTGATATTTCACGATAATTTTCATCAACAATCTAAAAAATGCAGCAAAGCATTACAGTCTTACACTTAGCAGAGTCCTGAGCAGGACTTGCTTTAGATTCTCTCTGAAAAATAGTAATTTTTCATATTTGATTGTCTATGTTAAAAGGAGAAAGCAGCTGTCCCAAGTTTATTTTCAACAATATGCTAAATCTTACAGATCTCCTCTTATTTGGCTGACATGTATCTATCAGAATGTTTCTGTATATGAAAATTGAACATTGAAGGTAAACCAAGGGATCCTTCTGCATAAATTTAACAAATATGGAACAAAAATTGTGTCACATGATTAATAGGAGCCATTCCTGAGTTAGGATGACAAGGTACACTAATTCAAATTGGGGGGACTGGAGAATGCATTTTCCCTTTAATTAATTCAATGTCTACCAGTATTTCTTCAGTTCATAATATGTTCCCATAAAGTGTCCTTACTTTAACTCATGATACACTAATGAAACATCCCCTCATTATATTTTGTGAGTTTCATGATAGCTTGGTATACTCCTAATTTGGTACGGTATATGCATATAGTATTTCTTTTAATTTGTGGAAGGGCAATGTCACAACAAACCTCATCCTGAACAGTAAAAGTTCTCCATATGAAGTTTACTTCTACCCCCCCCCCCCCCTTCCTTCACTCTAAACACAACACACTTGTCTAGTGTGCACCTCTCACACAAGGCAACAGTAGACTGGTTTTGAGTTTGAATTGCTCACTGCTGTGTGGGCTGTCTGCTATACCAGGCAACTGGATTCATTTGCATAAATACATGACTGACCAATCTGAATCAAGCAAAGTGTTTGAATTTATGTTCATCAAAACGCAGCTGACAATTATTAATAAAGACATGAATATTCCTAAATATGTTTGGGCTGATGCAATATCCCCTTTAAAGTTGCACTGACCAGTATGAAAAATTTTGTACAGTTTGTACTCACTAAACACACTGTAAGTATACACAGTACACACTGCACTCTCAGCACCCACTCACAGTATGTATATATTCATATGTACTCATCACTACATATTCATGTAATCACTCACAACACTTTACTGCATAAAATTTCATAAATTCACTACATATTCATGCAATAAGCCTATAATTAACTATATCTATTCATGTACTGTAAATTAAATGACTGCACTTGCTCACTCTGATACTTACGTTCACACTCATTTGAACTCTCAAGTGTCGCTGGCTTCCATTTCTTTTGCACAAATCCAGGGCAGCAATATTCACATTCTGTTCCACAAGTATTGTGAGAACATGTACAGATCAGGCGGCCATCCGGTCCAGGGGTGTCACAAGTGTCAGCGTGACCATTGCACACGCACCGTCCACCCACAGAAATATCTTTGATACTGTAGTAATACTTCACATGCAAAAAGATTAAAAAAAGACACTTTTAACCCACCTTGGAAAAAGATGACTTCAGTAGTAATTGTTAGAATGACTTGTTTTAGGAAACTTTAGCGGGGATTAAACTACCCTTGTGGAAAAATATCAAAGGCAGGATTTTTAAGTCAGCCAAAATTGACACATTTTCAGACATATTGTAATTTGGCCTCCTTTCATGCTTAAACTTGGGGGAATTCCTGTCTTAATTCATGCTTGTATCCCAAGTCACATCTTAAATTCCTAATTCCATTCAATGCAAATTTCAGCCTTCATTCATAGAGCAAAAGCCAAATGCTGTGACTTTATGCCAGCAGTTTATGGCAAATTCTTCAGCTAAAGTTACAGCTTTCAAAGGAATTGGAACCAAAAAAATATACATTTATAAGAAATTTAAATATCATTATACTATACATTCAGTAAGTTTCTGACAATGCTGCAATTTATTGAGGGCATGAAAAAGGCATGCTTAACTCACCCTTCTGGTAACAGTAGGGTCCTGTCTGGCTAATCCCATCAGATGACCAAGTAATGTATTGGTTCTTTTTAGACGTAGCCTGATATTGGTAGCTTTGGTCCATTCCTGTAGGGTTTCTGAGTACGAGAAGTTGTTTGCTCCTGGACGGCCATTGACTAGAGACACAACAATCTGGGCACAAGGAAAGGATTTATAAACCCAAAGCTGTTACCCATATGGCGTAGGAGGAATGGACAATTATTTGTGTCAGGCGTGCCAACCAAATCATTTTGAAAGAAAAGTGGAGTGTAAGGGGCAGCAAAACTAATGTATTCTTGTCAGAGAAAATGTACACTTTAAGGTCATGACCAGCAGTGGACACAACATAATGCATTCAGATGGTTTAGAGTTGGGCTTACTTCCTAGCAGGTGTTAAATATGTACATGACACCTGTGAACAATGACAGGAATCACCCAATTTCACAATATTAATGACCCTATTTTGAAGTCTGAACTGTTAATTGGTTTCAATACCTAAATTCATATTGAAAGACAAGCTAAAACTGTAACATTGTAGTACGACATTCCCACTTTTACACGATAAGTCAATTGGACTTCTTCACTGAGTGAGTTTTAAGCGAGAGAAATCACACACTATACAACCCCACTGACTTGGTTACATGAAATGCATGGTAATCACACTTACTTTAATTGATACTTCTTTGAATATTTCTGAGTTGTGTTTGTTGAGATATGAATAATTCATAGCATGCAGTTTTTATGCAGATTGATGCAGTCCCCTGAGTTTGCAGACACTGGTACTACGAGGTGGGGGGCAAGAGTGGAGAAGGGTTAAATTTTTTCAGGGTTGGGCTTAACAATGGAAACTGAGATTTTGAGCAACAAGGTGGTATTCTATCATCTCAATTAAAGAAGGGGTAACAGAAAGGGGCCATGTCCCCCTGGCTTCATCCTTGACGACATGCGTACTCCTTAAGTTACATCTTTTGGGAATTATTCATTGTGTATGAAAGATTAAGTCTTCAATTGGTGAAGACTTGTACAATGAAAGTTAAGGGCCCAATAGTATGGGAAATGCACTGATAACTTTTAAGTTTAATGTTCGAGGGTCAGGGAGCCAATTGGTTGATAGAGTACCCTACTATATAACAGAGTGAGCATGACACTCTTTGGCTTTTATGATGTGACATCATGTGCATAGTGTCTATGAAGAAGATGGCAAACAGCCTAAGTGCTGCCTTCCATATGACTCATTAAGGAGATATATAAATAAAATGTGGTTTAATTACTTCTTTAGGATTCACATTATTTGTGAAGTCCAATTAAGAATATCAGTAACACAATAGGCCTTTTTCTTCTCGGGTATTTTCAGGTTAAAAGTCTTCTAATATGTACACAGGGCCAACATCAAACTCAATTTGTACTCAGTTTCAAGTCCTACTTCCACCTCTGCAACCAACAAAGTACACTGGCTCCACACATCACCCTTCCATTCCATGAACGATTAAAGAGTGATTTGAATTTGATGACCTACTTAAACTCCATATTTGGAACCGAAGGGCCAGTGATCTGACACTTTTGGGTAAAACGCAAACATCTGTTGCATCTTGCACTTTGGGAGGGTTGGTCGGAGCTTAAGTAGAAAAGGAAGGATGGATCAAACCTTTTGGTTTTCTCACACTGACCTTAAAGTTTTACAACTGACAACTTGACAAGACAGGCGGTGCGGTGGGCGGCTTATCACAAGTCTCTGTTTCCTTTACTTTAAAATAGCCAACAAAAAACAAATTTCCTTTAACTTACAAGTGTTTGTTACTCTCAGACAATTTCACTTTAAGAACAAAGGAAACTCTTCACAGTTCTTTTTTTTTCCAACCTAAGACTGCAGTCTTGACAAGGGGACAGTTAACTATTGTCTAAATATCAACACTTCCCATTCCCACAAATGCTAAGTTTACTTAACTGGTAATCAATGTTTACCTTTCAGATGATGGTTGGAAAAGACCATTAACTTATATAAGCTCAGCTATTGTTGACCAACCCTAATCTTAACTGGTGTGAAAAGACTTAACCAAACATGCCATTTACAAGTCAGTTCCATCTGTCTGATAGCCCACTTAAGTACCGCAGTACCCCATACCACATGCAGGACCCTTTGGAGAATTCTGCATGCCTACAGTATGTGTCAGGACCGCATTATTCTGACATTTTGACATCAGTTTAGTACAAGATGTAGGGAATCTATTTTGGGGTGATACTTGGAAGGGGTCCTTCCCAAATTTAAGAGCTGGGCAAGGATGATAATGGCGGCATTCCCCCTTTTTTGCTACAGTTAGTGCCTCTTGCAGTACCTGCATAACTACCTGTGGCATATGTTATATGTCCTGATGAATTTATGTTCCATTCATGCATGTTTCATTGCTTATCTTGGTTGATTCAGGACAATTTTGCTAATGCCCTATCTAGAGATCATTTGTTAACTCAAACATCATAAGTCTAACATCAGTGATACCCCTAGCACATCCCTGAACTATGAACTTATGCATGCAGTGCACTGGTCCTTCATGTAAACCATGATGACAATTTTTTATTCAAACTTTTATGACCAGTATATTTCAGTTACTGCAGCTTTGTTTCATAAAGACTTGTTAATGGATTGATTGAGCAAAGTTATTGGTGCAACAAAATTTTTCATTGCTGGCATTTACAGGACATGTAGGCGGCTACTCATTGTAAATTTCCTGCCAAGCTTACATCTGTGGCACTGAGCACTGCAAGATGTTTAATTTTATTGTCAACAATTTCCATAACCTAGCCTGCACCTTACATGGGTTAGCACTGTCAGTGGAAAATTTTCCAACCACAGCACCTTGTCGCAATGTCCTTCATCTCAATCCATATTACACATCTTGCCTGGCTATGAAAGAATGTCTACAGAGCTATAAATATATGTACTGTCTTCAATAAATTCCAAATCTTTACAACCAACCTCTCCATCCTCCAAGGGAACAATATCCGAGTAATCTGCTGTACAGATGATATCATCATCATTATGGATCTCTGTAATTGATTCCATGCCAAAGCTATTCCGGCAGTCGCTTTCGGACTCAGCGAAGTACTGCCATGCTTCATACGTCTCCCCATAGTCACGGGACCTTTCCAGAACCCACATGCCTGGTCGAGGAGAATTTGCACTCTTGATGATGATGTAGGCAATGTGATACAGCTGAAAGACAACACATGGACCAATAACATGAATCTCCATAAAAACATAGGGTTAAAGTACTAATACATCATTATTTCAACATCTGAACATAACAACTTTTGCTACGTTCTATGAATGAAAGTCGTTTAAAGACAGATTTGCATCACCCCAAGTATGACTTTTAGGTTGGGGTTAGCAAAAGTCTCAATTGGTGAGTACTCTTTGATTGACATCAGAGTTACCAAATTCAAAAGATGCAGAGCAGCTCATATTACACAGCATGCACAGAGACTGTCTTGACTACACATGGGGTATTGTATGCTCACCAGGAAGTGGCCTTGAGCAGTGAACTGTTTGTGTCTGCACAAGGAGAAGCTGTATTTAAAGGCAATTATGGGTGGGGCTTACCACCAAGTAAAAGTCATACTTGGGGTGATGCAAATCCCTCTTTAAAGCACAATCTGTTAAACTTGTAACTAGTAAGCTGCACAAGAGTTGGAAATGTGAAGCAGCTTGAGATATAAACTAAATTTTCAGTATTTTAATACACTTTCAGTGGGCCATGTAAAAGGCATTATGTGCTTGTTTATTATTCAGCCATTTCAAAATAATCTGTAAGGGCAGGAAGGTGCTTTTTTACCTTTTTTTAATGATAGCTTGAACACTTATTATGCATGAAAGCTGAAGTGACAAAATGCAGGTTCAGGTGTAAAGATAGATGTAATGACGCTTAAAATTTTGTTCCAGATTCATTTTTAAGTAATATGAAATATCTGCCAAATGGAGCTTGGTTGACTATTGGCGTTGCACCTGCGATTCAAAGATTGCTGTTTCGAGTCCTGATGGGTTCATAATGTTGTGTCATTGGACAAGATGGTTTATCTCAATTGCCTCTCTCTACCTAGGAGCTAAATGGGTACCTGTGAGTAACTTATAGGCACATGATACTAGCTTTGAAGCCCTGTGGGGGAATTGTATGTGGGTTACTGCTGAGCAATAAGCACTAATTGATACCTTGCATGGTGATTAAGCTCTATAGATAAAACCAAATATTATTTTTAGATCATTATATTGTTAATAATAAAACAAAATCATAATTAGAAATCTTGACTTAACACAGCAGTATGATCATTTCTGCCTGCAGTTTTTGAGGCTTTGCCTATCACTGTGTACCTCAAAGTTTTAACTATGAAGTGAAAATTTCTTAATACATACATGCAACAGTTATAGGCCTATTAACTGCCTAAATTTAAGTGATAAATCCACATGTTTTAGGTATGGATTATAATTTTCATATATATATCATCCTTGGAGCAGGCCTCATAATATTAGCCAGACAAGGTGGTGAAGGGGAAAGATTTCAGTGCCGGGGGGAAGGGGGGGGGAGGAGCGAGATGTGTAAACATGTGATAAACTGATGGCAACTCAAAATTTTCGAGACTGAAAAAATTTTAGGGGAGCTAGGCTTTGCCACCCCCCCCCCCTTCCTCAGCCTCCCCTAGGCTACGGGCTTGCCTTGGAGCATGGACCATTTGCAGATAATGGCTCACACATACTGTAAGTGTACACATGCATGTAGCAAGTAGTGTACTTGTACCCATATTGCAAGACACAAGTACAGTAGCCGATATTACCAATATCGTTATTTCAGTTCTCAATATCGGCTGATACCGATATTTGGGAGATAAGCATTCTGCAACGAGCCATATAGGCTAATGGGCACCATGATAAAGTGTCCTTTCATCTTGAAGAGGTAAATTATTGGATCCTGCATTCAAAAATACTCAAATAGTGTACCATTTTCATGACATATGGGATGATAAATATTACTTAAAGGTAATATCAGCATTTAAGGAAAATTTTACCTACACCGGATAGGCCTACAGGATGAAAATGGGGAATATCAGCCGATACCGACGGTGGATACAGCACCAATAATCATTCCAACACAAGTAGCACAATGCTGCCATCATGGATACATAGCAACCCAAAGAAAACTGTGCTGTGTGTCATGTCCCACACGCAACTTCACACACTACAGTACGTCATGTGTGCACAATACATGAACGAAAAAGTCACATTAAGTCTGGATGAAAGGGGGCAGCACTTTGCATTTTACCTGCACAAGCTCCAAAGTGATCCATCAAAGAAATATAGGTTTTACAGGAAGGATATTGATGAAAATCACACTCGACTATAAATTTTCATCCATTTAGGATTTTGTTGGGTGTCAGTACCGGCATGTTTGTTCCAATGAGTCCCCTAATGAGTAGTACTGTACACAATGTTGTATGCAACAATATAGGTTTAATTTTTACAAATCTACTCTATCATGAGTATAAATTTCAATTTCAATAAAGATAATTTTTAAACTTGACTTCGATCATATGTCCCACTACTGACCAGTACTCAAAAAGAATAAATTTTTCCCCCAAAGTGGTTACATTTATTTTATACGTGTATTACTCTAACACCTATGTGTAAGGTTTTATTAGGCTCCTACAATCCCAAAATTCCAAGTTTTACTCCATACACTCAGAACATGTATCCTTAACTGTATTTATCATCATGTAGGCTTATATACTTCAAAATACAAGCATATTTCACAACTTTCATTTTATCTTTAATGATTGTGTTGTGGCTTTGGAACACAGACTGGCAAACTTTAGTGAGTTTTATGTCCACACAGTTAGACTTCAACATCAATCTCATGTCATGTGTACCTTTTGTGTCTTCCATCCTAGCAAGTTTTCAACATATTTGGGAAGGCCACCAATAAATACTGTCCAAAGATGCACTGACCCCTTTCCACACTATGCTGAGGGTCATTTACAAAGATCAATCAAAATTTAATCACCTTTCACTGGCCCCTGTTGGCCCCATCTCATATATCTTGTCTAAATCAATTTCACCAAATGACCTCACAGGGACAAAACAGTGAGCTGCATGGAAGCATGGAGAGTGCATTACCACCATTATCTACAGTACATGAGATACTGAAGGCACACACCTGGTTTCTGATGCTTGGTTATCAACACACCTGGATATCTTTGTAGCTGCAAGACTCAGTATTGTGGCATGCTATTTTGTGCCACACCATGCCATATCAGAAGGTATCTAAGACTGGGGTGTGGGCTGATCCTTTTTAACCTTAGAATTGTGGCATTTTGTCACGTAATTTAGGACTTTTTTTAAGACAAAACTTTAAAGGGGAAATGTAGTCTCCCCAACTTGAAGTAGTGTAGTAGACTGTCGTGTTTCATGATTGGCTCTTGAGAGTCATGTGACAATATTTTTTCTCCTCAAACGTGAAATTTACTAGAAGTAACTGATTGGTTTACCTTGAATACGCAATACTGAAGTCCTTAAATATTATGAAAGATACTAAAAGAGAGATAAGAAGAAAATTGTGAGATTTAGCTGTTGCTTCAAAATAAGTTTGGGGCGACTGCTCCTGCCCTTTAAACTGAAAATTATTGGGGGCCACAGAACCAGACCATAGAACCAGCCTCTCTCCCACCCCACCCCTTCACTTAGCTCTAACGGACCTGCCACACCAGTATACTGAATGTGCTCTCCAAAATGTTTCTTAACTCGAAGCATACTGTAAGTTGCAGTTATTAAAAGTTCTCCAAACAGAACCTGGTGTACAGTATAGAGCATCCTAGGGTAAATATAACACTTCCCTCTCCTCACATGTAAAGTTAACTTTAGCTTCTTCCTTACATACCTGTACACATAATGCACAATACCTGGGCACTTCCATACTGTACCTGACACAACCCTAAGCAGTTAGTGTGATGATAGATTATTTCATTGACTTAATATAGCACAACATGATGTGAAGCTCCAGGGATGAAATTTTTGGTACCATACTGTATGCAGCAAGGGGGCAAAGAAGCTTCAAAAAAAAAAAAAATGAATTTTCATGTATAAACATATAAGCCCTTAGGTCTGCCTTTCTTTGGTTCTTAACAGAGGGATGCATAAAAATTTTGTGGGATGACCATATATTGCAGCTCTGATGTTGTCAGTGCAAATAGGGAAATAATCTCCTCCCAGACAGTTTAGTCAAATCTGCCCAACTAAGGTTTCTTCTCTTCCCTCCTTTATAAAGAAAAGGAGGGGTCTAGGGGAAGGCAATATTATTCTAACACTTAATTGGACCCTCCCCCACGATGGTGATTAAGGTACCCAGCACTCTAAGAAATTCCGAGCAACATCTTCATTTAACAAAGCATGTATTCCTTTTGGTGCCAGACTGGTTTATATTGTGCCAAGCATCAAGGTTTTTTAAAAATGCAGGTTTTCTATACAGTAGGCACCCCAGATCTCCTCCCACTTTTCCCGGTATGTCGTCAAAATGGGTTGCCCCACAAAGTACGTTGTCTGCTGCACAAAGCGCCCTCAAGCAATTCAGTTATTCTAACCAGCATTTCTTTTCATTTTTGTACTGCAACAGCTGTGTATTCTGCTCTATCAATTTTCCATATATACACAGCTCTTCAAGATTCTGTCTGCAACATACTGCAAGTTTTAACAGTATGAAATCCAGTCAGGCAAAACCTATTCCAAATATTTAATACTGCAGGTCTTAGAAGGTTTTAAGAAAACATGTATATAAACTGGTTTTTACAATGATGCTTTTTGCCTCAGAGGCTATGGCCTTTTAATTAATCATGCTTCTTTCAATTCATTCCTGTTGGCCCCCAGTCTTGGGATTAATTAAACGTCGTTCTGCAATGGAGTGCTGAAGCTTAGCCAAGCCCCCAGGTCTGCATGCATGGTCTGGTGTGGGCTTAGTTATTTGAGTTGCATGAGCATTTGGTGTACTTGGCTAAGTGATCGAGATTTAACCAAGTTTAGGTACAGTTGTTTTTTCAGGCTGTTTGCTTGAGGTTCAAAGTTGCCAATTTGATTTTGTGCCCTGTGTCCCCCTCCCTGCTACCCCTACCCTTTGAGTTCCAAGAAGGATGCCCAGTCCAACTTCTGAAAAATGCTGTTTATTGCTGAAGACTTCCTCCTGTCATATAAAGAATGTATTCCTTCTGCCACATTTCATGCTTTTAAAAGGCATGAAAAAAAGGAAAAATTAAATTACATTACATTGTGTCAGAGTGCCTATTGAAACTAAGCAGTCAATAACTATGAGAATAATATCAGAATATTAAAGAACTGGTACCATTCAACCATTCCACTTTTAAAAATTGTCTGATTCATTCTTGTATTTTGCCAACCTTGGGGTACGTAGCCATATGCACTATTTTTTTTTTTTCAACTCAAAAAAGTCAGTTTTGATTTCTTCCAGACTTTCATTTTCTTTTGCCAAGAAATCTAGCGGAAACCTACTATACAGGTATTTTCTCTGAAAAAAAATATAACGACAAATGGCAAAGTTCAGTCTGCAAGACTGTAAACTGATGCCACACAATTTACTCAAGTTTATAGTCAAGTGCTGTTGACTTGCATATTCTGAGCCCTGCAGGAAAAAGTTCCACACCAAGCAAGAGAGTTATCATTGCTATGGCAACCATTTTCTCAGTCACCCTTACACTTGACCTATTATCTACCAGCACAGCAGGCCAGTCAAGTCATTTCCCAAGGAAGGCTGAGATGCATGGTGACTATGAGCTCTACCCAGATACCAGTTTCCAGTTTGAGTATGGATTGCAAGATATTTGGGGAATGCTGGTTCCTTCCTCCTGATTGGTGGAGGGACTGCTAACTGGAAGCCTATCTCAATTTCAAAGTTATGCCAGATGCAGAAGATAAATGGGATCATTAACAGCTCCTCCAAACATTGAGATTACTGAGGTGTAAATTTCCATGGAAGTACTACCTCGGAGGTAGTATACTTCCATGAAATTTCTAATACCCTCCCTGGTCACAAGTGGAGTACATGTATAATACATTTGCACTGCACCTACTGAAATTATTTGCTGAGTAGACCTACTGAGAAGGATTCCAGTACAAAGCATTGTTTTTTTTCTTCTACATGCAGGCCTAAAGGAGGGCTTGTAGCTAGTTGCTGGTCTCTAAAAATTCCCTGGACATGTGAGAAAAGTCCTTTGCATCTTCACTGCAGCATATTATATTTCTATCCAAACAATGACTTAGTCCAACAATTTCATGTTCGTCCTGCATGCCATAAATGACAAGAGATGCAGATCAGGGGAAGGGGAGCGGGGGAGGAGGGGGAGGGGAGATGGGGAGGGAGAAGAGGGAGAGGGGGAAGGGAGGAAAGGGAAGGCTTATTTCCACTAAATATGTAACAAATGTACAAGGGTTGGCAGGGACTCTCGTTCTCCCAGCCTAAAATCCAAGAAGTCTACAGTAACCTCATATGGAAACGTATCTTTTGCTAAACTGTCCTTTACGGTGACCCTTAAGTGCAGAAGTGGGTTGTCATCATCCGTAACAATCGTTCAGTTTTCCTATTTCTGTATCCCATTTTCTTTCGGAGTGCCTAGTTTTAATAAATTTAAACATTTATCTAACCAAGGATGCAAACAAAAGTGAATTATGAGTAATGTGCACATCGGACTAGGTGTTTAAAAAATAAAAAACTTGTAGTTTGGTACGTGAAAATGGCACTGGTCAAAACATCAACTTCGGATTGTAGCAAATTGTTCAACATGCCCTCACTTAGTCATTTCGCACCCGATTACAATGGGGTAAATGATAGCTTGCCTGTGAAACTTGAAGCTTCCAAATTATGTAACAACCATCTTGATTGGTTTCTTACTTTCATCAGACTTTGCACTTTTGTTACTCGCATCCATTCAGAGATCGCCTACAGTATGAAAAGGCTTCGGGCTGGTTTTCTGATGTAAACAAAGATCATGTGACTACTGATCAGGGCAACAGCACCAGCGCGCTTGGTGTTGCTTGCATAGCATACACATGTAGTACATACATCAGCAGTAGCCTATACAGTGTAATATTAATGAAGACTCAGTAGTTCATAATTTTCCTACCGAAAATTGCCGTTTTCGAAATCAAACTAACTTACGATGTTTTGTAAAACACTCTTAACGCCCTGTTAAAAAAAGGAATCGTCATTATCCAGAAAGCTGAGGTTGTGCATAAACAAATGCCTTGCAAGTGACATTGATTACATGTAATCCTCTGCTCTCTGTCAGGCCTGATTTTTAAGGACATTTTCAGGTTGCCCATCGGACAACTTGAACCTGAAGCTAAATATAGGTTGTCCGAAATAATTTCTGGGCAAGTCCGAATGAAAGTGACAAACAAGAGATGAACAATTCTATTTCCTGTCTCTGCCATAGAAAACAAACATTTACTTTAAATTCTGCATTTTTCCATATTTATTGGCATGGTACAATGATGAATGGTAGTCAATAACATTGTCTCAATGCCACTTCTAAAGTCGATTTTTATGACATACTTTCCTGCTGATGTAGGGAACTATTCAGTTACAAATAAAATCTACTTGCCCATCGGACAAGTTTCAAAGAGAGAAAGTGGTTGTCCGATGCAAGTTTTACCCATCACGGACGATCGGACGAGTGCTAAATTTCAGCCCTGTGTGTGTGTGGTTCGGTCTCTTATGAGACAAATGAACGTTTCCATATGACAGGCATTTTTATGGAAAAAATGCACATGGGGTTAAAACATAAATTTTTGCCACCTTTCTCAGTTGTAAATTTTTGTTGTACACATATCCAAGGTTGTGAATCCATTATATAACACCTTCTTTTTTAAAATATTCAATCTTTTGGAGACAATGTCCTACGAGTTAGAATTAGGTTGCAAGCCAATTTTGTATACATTTTATTGATTTTCTTGTCCTTCATCTCCTAGAAAATTGATGAGCATTTACAAGAGTGCTGTAGTGGAGACCAGAGGGTTCCAGACCGAGACCGGCCTCTCAAGGGCTTTACACACTGTTTGCATAGGGACTCGAGGCCGGTCTCAGAGACGAGACCGACAATTTCCGGTCTGGAGACCTGTCTCGCCACAGCACTGATTTATAGGGTAAATCTATTACTTGCATATGGAAAGTTCTATCTTAAAACATCACAGCAACTTTTTCTGAATGATACACTCATAAATGATGTTTCATTCCTTTATTTTCAACACCAATATTTCCTACACTGATACCCTGATAAATTTACTTTTTCTTTAAAGGTCAAAAGCAGTCGCCCCAAACTTATTTTGAAACAATAGCTAAATGTCACAAATTTCTTCTTATTTCTCTTCCAAGTATCTTTCATAATATTTTAGGACACAAATATTGCGTATTCAAGGTAAACCAAGCAGATGCTCCTTGTAAATTGTACAACTGAGTGAGAAAAATACTGTCACATGATTCTCACGCTCAGCCATTCAGGAAATAGGATAGTCTACTATACAGTTCTTTATTGGGGTGACTGCATTCTCCCTTTAAAAAAAACAAAGCCAAACTTTTCTCCCAGACAATACAAAAAAAAAAGTGAAAGCCAATTTGGAAGACCGGTGATAATAGGGGCTTAGGGCATTATCAATTCAATGGTTGCGAAAAAGGTTACACTTGGGACTACCTTATTTTGAGCAGGACAACCAAATTATACAATGTGGTAGTCCTTCGGACAACCATTGCTAATTCCTTAAAATTGAATACTGTCAAGTATTGGTATCTGCAAAATTTACCTAATATGCCGATACTGCCTTACCGATATTTCTCATCTTATGTACTTCATAAAAGTTTTGCATGTCAAGTTTGACTGTAAATTCTTATCTTTTGACTCATGAAAAAGATGTGTTTGCACAGGTACAAAAAGGGGAACCTGTATGCTACATGTTGGAGATCTTCAGTACCTTGAAAAGCTCCATGTATTGCATGCAGAGCCAGGCAAATACGGCTATGCACCTTTGCCTGCATATAAAACCTCTTCATCATCCTTTCACACTGATGATGCATATCAATACTGCCTGTTTTGCGGGAGTCTCTATATGCTCCGCATGCAGCAGGCCCACTGATCTCCTTACGTAGCTATAGCTCGGTCTACTTATACTGTTGAAATTCGGGCACCCTTCATTCTACCTAAAACTTCGCACAAACGCCATTTTGGCACTCACTATAGTTTTAACAGTATAACTTTTCATAAACATGTACTGATAGTCTTATCTTCATATTCCACACTGTATGCTGACTACAAAACTTTGTTCCTAGTTTTGATACTATCATACTATTTGAGAAATTTGTGAAAGGCCTACATACTTGCCCAAACAGTTTGTTGATTACAACCAGTCCCTTCTGAAAATGTTAAACAATTTGAGTATTTTCAAAATACTGTAAACATGGAATCAGTCAGAATTAGCCTGATATAAAGGCTGGAATATGGATAAATTACATGCTTACTCCTTGACCTGTATTCTTCCTGACTTATGAATGCTCAATTCTAACCTAATAATTCAGACTTCAAAATTAGCCCACAGTTAAAGCTATCCATAGGGAATTTGGACTTTGACAACACAACTTCCACCCCCTAACACAACCAGTCTGTAGACCACACAAGAGGTGTAGAGCTTGTTGGAATACTGTATACATATGGACTTTAAAGTGATGCCGTGAGTTTGCAAAAAGGAAAAACATAAGATTTTGCTTCTTCTTATGTCTTTCTTTATTCTTAAAAATGCCACGAGTGCTTTACAGAGTTGAAGAATACGATTTGAAAGCTCAAAATGGTAGTGATAATCTCGGGAAGTAACCTAAACAGCATAAAATTGGTAAATTTTTGAAGGCCTTTTTCAAAAAACGGTCCTTATTATACGGCATTAAACCACGCCTACAACGAACCTGATGTTGAATATGCAATGTTATTGAGGTGTCACCAAGTTACTAAGACGTACCATACCACTCCAGCCTGACTAGCTCTCGCAGGGAGTTGTTATTTCCAAATAACAACTCCCTGCTCTACGGTAGCCTACAGCTGTTCGCTCACGACCACTGATCTCTACTATAACCAGGGAGTAATAACAACTCCCTGCTACAACAGTCTCACGACCAGAGAATGCATGTTCTTGCGTAATTGCTTCATAACACTTACTTGTATACACTCAATGTAGCTTCCTCAATACTACGTAGTACAGGCCGCAGTCTTTCACTCTTTGGTACGCGTTACAGTACCGATTTGAATTTGGACGTTACAGGTTTACAACGAAAGTTACACCAATACCATCGCCATGAGTAAGAACGTCAAAGACGATGGTAAGTGCACATAAAGGCAGAGCATCTAACGGTAGCCTAAATTAGGCTTAATTTACACAGAGGTACCACTGAGCCAGTATACTATAGCCTAAGTTAGGCCACTACAGTAAAACGGTGTAGTGGTATTACCATGCACTCTGTACATTGCAATATCAACGTTACCTCTTCAAGATCCACACACACCATGCGTCTTGTTCACTTGTGTTGTTGTGCTAAATCGATCAGCTGTTTACGCCTAGTGAATATGCATTAGTACTTCGTTCTCATTGGTCCGCTCAACTGATGTTCGTTAGGAGACTGAATAGTGTTTGTCCGCAGCACATTTTTGATTTCCTCGAGTTTTGTCGTTATTTTTACGAAAATTTTAAGGCTGTTGCCGGAATTCGCACAACAGGCCTTATTTTTTCTCCCTTACTGTTCATATGGGTCACTCAAAGGAATCACTGAAATTTTAAACTCGATTTTTTAATGTTTTTTACTTTTTGCAATCTCACGGCATCACTTTAATACACATTTAGTGATTTTGTCCTACTTTTGGAGGGAGTATCTCAGGTACAACTGGAGACAATATATGGTATACAGGATGAATAAAGAGCATATAAAGCCAGAAATCCCAATCATTAAAAGCATGAATGAAATCAAGAACTTTAAGTCATGACCCAGGATACAAATATGAATCGAGACAGGATTCTCACAAGGAAAGCATGGATGGAAGCAGATTATTTCCTGAAAATGTGTCAATTTTGCAAATAATTTTCCTGACTAAAAAATTCTGCCTTTAATATTTGAAGGGGTACATATATTGTTACTAGTCTAGGCCTTCAATTTGCCACAGTTTTACTTCAGCAGGCAGCTATGGAAACCAGATTGTTTTGATAATTTTCTGAAAATACAGGCTTACAGATGGATACCCCATGTGGATCTTTTCCAATAATGTTGTGCAAATTGCAAAGACTCTAGGCCTTAGGCCTTAACCCACTTCCTTTTATGTGACATAATTACAAAGGTCTGATATCAAGAACTTCTATCACCCCCACATTACACCCTAGGAAAAATCTTTTGAACTTGATAACCTGGACAGATAAACCTGTCATCCAGTCCTTGGACAGGGCCCTTGGGAGATCCATCAGACAAATATGTCAGAAAACTTGTAAAATGTGGGTATGGTGGTAAACAACAGAAATAAATTATGATAAATAAGTTGTAGCTGACACAGTATTTTAGTGTCGGGCTCCTAGTAAAAGAGTCCAACCAGAGGGTACACATTGAAACATGTAATTGTTGAAAAGGGTGGGGTACATTCTTCATTTAAAGGACCTCTCTTGGGGTACTACATGTCAACACAACTGGGAAAATATCACAAGAAGTCTGATTTTTCTTTTAACTTCCTCTAAAACCCCCAAACCATTATATTTACTGCAGCTGGAAGTGAAGTTAACACCAGGTGGTACCATGCTTTCTCTAATATCATGTCACCCCAGACAGGAGAAATCCTCCTACAGTAAGTCTATTTCTAGCCCCTCTTCCAATTTGAAAAAAAAAAACACCTGTCACACCTCCAAGACAGATCCACAGTAGCCTGCACTGAGTTTCAATCGCTCAAGGCCATAGTGACACACACAACTGTGTGTGAGCTTAATTGAGAACGCAACTGACTGTACACGTACAAGTCATCATCAACCACCAGAGTGGAGAGGATATTGTTTGAATGAATATCAAAGTGCAATCATCAACTGTAATCAGTTTAAAACTATTGGGCTAGATTCCCAAGTATGTTTGAGCAGGGAGTTGCTAGCCACTCCCTGATTATGGGATGCCATATTCCCTTGAATAGCCATTAGCCCTAGGCACTAAAAAACATTCCCAGGCATCACCGCCCAGTGCCTCCCACCGTACAGTAGCTTAAATCACAAAATTTTTGAAAAACCAAGTAGAATTTACAGCTCCACAGTTGCTACTGTAAGGTACTAAGTGTACAAGAAGCAGAAAAGTAAGGATGTACACATATACCATGTAGCTAGTGTACATGAATTTCTATCACATAAAGTTATGTATAAAGAACAAACTAAAAAAAGTCATTGTATTGTGTAGAACAAGGATACTAATACAGCATAGAGCGGGCTGATGGGTTTCCACTTTCAAACCATTTCTGCTATTGTCACCTTATATGCCCAACAGTGCAGACATGTGGCCTAAAACTGTGCATATAAGACATGCTTCACAATAAATGACCAAATTTGTTCCCACAGTGGAGAAAAAAAAGTTTCAATGATGCTTAAAGCTCCCTTGGTTTGATGCATCATGCTACAATTTTCAATAAAAAAATAAAAAATAAAATGGAGATAACTACTGGTGCATTTCCTTTGTTCAAATGAAATTTAACTAGGTTAGTGTTAGGTTCCCAATACAGTGCTGTCAACAGTACCATAACATTTTAGCAACACTGACACAGAGTGTCAAACATTAGGCATACCCTATGTAGTATGCATCTCCAGTGGGAAATAATTTGTTTTCATTTGCCTCACAAGCTCAGCTGAGGCAAGACTTCTGAGAAATCAGATATAAATATGGGTGTTCAATGACTTGGATACAACATTTTGAAAAAGTGTGTGCTAATGTTACTATTTGCAGACGGCTGACATTATGTATTCTTGGCAGCAAACCATACAGGTCTACAGAAGTCAGGTGAGGTGACATATTATGGATATTAATTGCCATCCTTACTATTATGTTAGTTTCAGATAAATAGATGCTACAGTATAAATTGATCATGAAAGGGTACTGTTCATTCAGTATTTTTCTAGTGGAATGCATTTATTGTGTGCTAATGCTATGCCAAAAGTTTGACAGCATTGCAAATAGCAACATTGCAGGGATGTAGCTAGCCAAATTTAAGTGCTGGGTAATTGTCTGATCTGGGAAAGCACCTCACCTCACCCCCATGGCATCTACCCCATTTTTCTGCCATTAATTTTTCATTTTTTCCTCATTTTACTGTAGGGAGTAATTTTAGGGCTAGTTTAGGTCACGGTACACAGATTTGTGGTGGGCGGGGAGACGTGTGTTTGCCTGGAGTGCTGGGCGGGAATATCGAGTGCTGGGTGTCACCACCCAGCGCTGCCCACCGTAGCTACATCCCTGCATTGTAACAACATCAAAAGCAGAAAAATACCCATTTTCACAGTTAGATACAAGTGTGATCCTGGTATCACTGAATTGCTATCCTGGTAATCATTCATTCATGCAGCAGTCATACTATTCCCTCTCTCTTTGTGGATTCCAGCTGTAGTTTTCATTTTTGTGTGATTTTTGACAGCTAAACATACCACTTAGCATCGAAATTCAATTCCGGACCATCTATTTACTACCCCAAACAGAAGCATAGATGGTAGGGTTTTTACTTAACCAATGGAAGGGGTCACTGCTATCTGGAATAAATTTATAAAAACAGAAATTTTCATACATTGCTACAGTAGATCATGATTACAGCCAGATTTGGACAGCATTTTCTATGTGGGGAGTGTCTGCAGTCAAATTTTAGTGCTTTTCATTAATGAAAGTTTTTGGTGTATTATATTGCACAAGCCTATGAGCTTCATTTTAATTTTTCTATCTCACTAGCTGTTAGATGATAACTGGAGATCAAAAAGGTTCATGAACATATAAATTTATATAAACATATATTTTTCACAAAGGAAAGGTCTATCTTTTGGGTCAGTTAATGTGAAACATGTCATAATGGGTTTTAAAAAACATGTTGCCGTGATGACGCAAAGCTGTAGAGCCACTGATATGTGCCATGGTGCCCCTCAAAAAGACATCCAGGCAAACACAGATGCACCAGAATTCAAAAATGCATTACTTTCAATGATAAGCATATATAGGCCTACATGTGTATATCCCTTAAAGGGGCTAGCTGAGTTGGTTCACAAATTTCATTTTTTTTTTCACATCTGTTGAGATTCACTCAATATCTTGATGGTAAATGGTCAAACTATGAGATTCTGCACATCTTACACACATTTGAAATGGTAATGATAGGGTAATAAGTGATTAAAACCATACAAATTCTTGACCAGATACTTTTTACTGTTAGGCCTACATACTAATCATACGCAGGCTCTGTCCATAAAAACTACTCTTTCGTACAATTTTGGTAACTATAGGAAGTAAATGAGTAGTAAAGCTAATTAGAAACACTGCAGTCATGCAATGGTTTCCTTCAAACCTGTCACAAAATGTTCAATTTCAACTCAATGAGTCCCTTTAACCTGTCCCATACTGTATCTTTCAGTCACTGGATGAATGTGATCTACTGTTGTTGGAAAAATAGTTTTGTGTTTCCTGTGATCACAGATGACCTTTGACCTCCACCACAGAAATAGGGTTCTTTCTCTCAACATGGGGCATCTCTGTACCAACTCTGAGAACTGTCAAAGTTTCTCTTCTTGAGATATTCTGTTAACAAGCAGAGTCACAAACACACACACATACATGCCATCATGAATGCATATTTACTAGTTTCTCTTATCATCAAAAGCAAAACTGTTCCGTGCCTTTTAGCCTACATCAGATTCATTTTTACCATTTTTCTTTCAAGGCTCCTCAAGTCCTGTGCATGACAAACAAATTGTGATTGCCACTGTTGCCTACCGATGGCTTTAAGGCACCATTACATTTGAAGCCATCCTTCTAGGGTTTTTTTTTTTTTGTTGAAGAGGCAAAAATGACACCATAAATAATCCTCAAACTAACTGAAATGTGCAAACACTGATTTAAACACAGCAGCCCCCATTTTCTACTCATGATGTTGCCTAATCAATGACAGACCAGGGAGCTGCCATTGACAGACTTGCAGTTCAACTCTCTTCAAAACTACCACAGAGCTGCCACTCTAAAGTTGCAGAGCCTCTCTTTGTTCCTACAGTACACTGTACTACAGCATGAGAAGGCCCTATATCTTTAAAGCTTGCTAAAAACAGACTGATGAATGAATCTGTAGCCAAAGATCACTGAGTACAAGTCAGCACAAGGCACAACCTTGATTGCTGACATTTGGGCAATCAACACTCCTACCCTAGGGGACAGTTATTACCAAAGTTTATCACAACATCCATTAGAGCAAAATCTGATGTTATTTATGCCTCAAGGCAGTTTGTTATAAAAATGCTGCACCTTTGTGACAGGGATTGAGTGTAGAAAGACAACTTACCAGAGCAACTGGTGTTTGCTCAATATTTGCTTCCAGCATTTTTTTAAAATTTTCTTCAGTTTTTTTTTTTTATTTTTTTATTTTTAATATTATCTGGGAAATGTTTGTAGAAGAAAGCGAAAAAGGGAAGATCTATAACTGGAACCAACAAAAAGAATGACTCTAGTCTAAAGTGCTCTCAGACATGACATATAATAAACAATCAACCTGCTCTTCTTTCCTCTGTCTTTAGAGTTGTTTCATTTGAATGAAACTCCCTGGATGCATCATCCATTACCATACTTATTACTCAGTAACATACAGTGAAAGTCTGACCAGCATTGCTGCTACTTAGATCATGTTTTAGACTATAAAAAACACAAACTATGAGCCCATTGTTTTCTTTTACCATGATCATTTTTTGCTATGCCAAGAATATGTTGTTTGATGTGAGTGTGCAGTATTTATATGACAAGGTCACAACAGTACCAATAGGCTACAACTTAAGTGTACATATGAAACCGAACTTGATGTCTGTTCATTTCATCTCAGCCACATTGCCTTCAAATCAACAATGACTCATTCACCATCTACATAGTTTTATTACAAAGTAATTCAAGGTGGGCAAAGTACAGTAACTTGCTTTGACAGAGCTTTGAACAATTCACAATTGAATTTACACAGGCATACATGCTCTTTAATCTGCACACACTAAATTATAAGCACCCATAAAGTCATCAAGTAACAAGTAAGATGGCAGGCAAAATGTACAGACTTTACAGTGAAGAAGTTTTGTATACAAAGAATCACATTTCAGTAACATAAAAGGATGGTGAATAAAATTTTAAACCCAATGCACAAAAAACTTGTACCTTGTTGTTCTTGCGATATGGCCATTCTTATAGGCCTAATTTTCATATGACTTGCAGCAAGCCTATTATCAAATTCAGGCTGAACACTTCATTTCTGAGATCATGCCTTTGCTTTTCTTTGTATTTGATTTCACATTTTACCACACACAACTTAAATGCATAAAATGTATGTTTCCTCTGATGTGTGGCATCACTAGGTTACAAAGAAAAATCAAGTTACATAATTTCAGGTGCAGGTGTTTGCAAGTTGAAACCAGGTTAAATTGGCAGTATATGATACTGCCTTCCATTCAAACCCAGATCTACAGTAGCTTTGGAAAAATAATTAGTAGGGCATTGTGGGAAATGGGGAGAAATTATAGGGTGAGAAAAATTTGGTAAGGGAGATAGGGTACGTATCAGTGTTCGCTCTAAGGAATTGAATCTGGGAAGGAATTCCCTACCTAGAAATTTTTTGGGGAGGGATTTTCAAAATCAAGGAGGGGGTTAAAACTTGGTAGGCCTAAAGATACTATTGCGATTTAATGTGTGTATTATAATTGTAGACGATCTCAGTTGCAGAAAAGTGTGCAGGATTTTCCCACATAAGATTTATTTTTGTGCGGGATTCACACAATCTCGTGCCTTAATAGCGCGAACACTGAGTACGTATAAAGAATTCCAGGTTTTCATATGAAAACCTGGAATTCTTACTTTCCATGGCTAAATTTTACCCTTTCCAAACTAACATGGAACTTCTTAAACCGTTGTTTGAAAATTTAGAATTTTTAAAAGCATGGTCTGGTGACCAAATTTGATGCTTTCAAAAAAAGCAGAAAAATTTTCTGTGTTAGGCAGTGAAAACCCCATCTCAATAGCATTTTGCATTCGGAAGATACAAATTTTTGAAGAAATACTACATTTTCAGTTTCCCCAGTGTATGATGGGAAATCTGTGATGTCATCTGGGCAAATGGATTTGATGTAGCTTATGTATTTCTTTATAATGTTGATATCACTACATTGAATATTCCATAACTTTATTTGCTGTACCATAAGTATGGAACAGTTTTTCACTATATCTACACGGAAAAACATCTAAACATTCCAACGGTATCAAATTTCAAGGACAAACAAGGTAGCCAATTATAAAGAATAACAAAAGGAATCTGAGGCAATTTGCCCACTTTGGATCATGTTCTGTGACCTTGAGGAAACTTGGAGGTATTTCTTATTAAAAGTAACCAATCTTTAGGAAGAGATATCTTGAGTTAGGAATGGAGTTTTGATATGGGGTTTGGATGACATGTGATGAAAATTTTTTATCTTTCATGTAAGACCCCTACAAAATGCCACCAGACAATGCCTTTAAGCAAGTAACATTTGGTAACTGAAAGTTTTCTATGAAACACTTTGCAAGGAGGCCGGCCAATGCTGACAACAACTGCATGTCTCCAGGTTAGCTTCAACAACAACAAACTGTTTGACATAAAGTTACTTCATGCATGGTGCTGTTTGGAAAACACACTGACAGTTTTTCTTAAATTCCCGAACTTACAAATAATGGTGCAAGATGGTTGTGGATGCCCATACACTACCTAACATCCACAAAACTAGTATGAGTTCACCTCTACTTGTTGCCAGTTCATTGCCTTCCTATCTATGGTTATTGTGATGATCAGGCCTCCATGTCCTTGATCATTTCTGACCAGGGCTACTTGGATACAACATGGCTACTGTACTGTGCACATGTAGGCTCTAGTTGCTATTCCTTTAAAGTGCATCACTGTGATATGACCACCATACAAACTTTAACAGGAAAGTGATTTTCATCACATGAAAATTTTTGGATACAAAATTTATGTGCAATTTCAGTGTTCAAAGAATTGCTGGGTGCAGTTCCCAGGCAGGATAAGTGTACACATGCACAAAAAAAACTAAATCATGTTTAGGGTCATGCACTGGATTGGGATATCTGGTCCGGCTGGATCTTTGAGAAATCCAGCTGGATTTTCCTCAAATTCAAGCCTGAAGAACCTCCATCATCAATAGATAGCTCTAGGTAACTTCACAGATGCATTTAAAGCCTCTGCAAAAGTTTTCTGTCCATGTAATGATAGGTTTACATTATGTTCCTGGTGGCCATGGCAATCATGTTTGCCCGAAACGTAGTGTGCCATGGAATTTTGGCCATTTTTCATCTGTATTCAAGTTTTGTTGATGAAGCCCTCCTTTCCGGCCAGGCCTTTGTAAACTCCCTCCCAGACCAAGTGCGCCGTAACAGAAACGCAATGTGCCGCATAGTGCACCTCCAAGTTTTGTAATGTGCCTTTTACGTCCTGTCACGTTTTGTCGCGTTCACCCCGTTTTATACTACTGTAGGTTTCTAATCCAAACCATGACTGCCCTGGTAAATTTTTTGACAGTTAAAAAATCTGCCCTGGCATCCACGGCAATCACAGCCTGCCACGTTTGCCAATCCCCCTTCCCTCACGCTGTCTCACGTCCATCCAGTTTTGACCACAGTGGCTGAAACATGATTGCCGTGGCTGCCGGGAACATAGTGTAAACCTAGCATAACATAGTAGGAAATTGTCTCATTAAGGTATTGTCTATGTTAGGTGGTCCTGGTTCATTGTTGCACTGACAGTGGCACAACATCCACTATTTAGTCTTACAGCCTCTATTTAAGTACAGTACTGTACATCCACAAAAAAAAAAAAAAGAAAAAAAAAGCTGGCAATGAAGACATACATGCATTCAAAGTTAGCCTGTAGACACTATGTCCATTTATATCACAAGACATTATGTTATAATACATGTATGAATTTACTTCACAATTATTTAATTAATTGTTACATGTATACTGTATTCACAATCTCTGTCAAGTATTCCTTGACAATATGTACAATCAGGGTCACATTCATCAGAACATTTTAATTTGTACATTCAATGTCAATGTAACAATCAATTGAATTTGTTTTCAGTAACTTTGCAGTAATCTTACTGTGTCAATTAATTTTCATTTTCTGTGTGCATCATTCTAGTCTACAGAGAATGATTGATACCATGATTTTTGAAGGGGCGGTAGCCCAATTTTGCAAATGGCAATATTGCTGACCTAGTATGGGAAGAATCAAAGCGACCCAAATACTAGGTCAGCAGACTGCAGACTCAGTCCAAACCCCACAAAATAACACCAGCTTAGTGACCTACAGTGGGATCCATCATATCATGAAGTCAACCACTACTCCTCTGCCTTGATACCCCCACACCCCACGGCTCTCAGTGCTATTTTGTTTTTCTTACTAGTGAAAAAATCTGGTTCTGGCCGAACTTTTACCCAGGTTGATTTGAAATAAGTGCTGAATCTGGCAAAATCCAATTCCAGCCGGAACCAAAAATTTGGATCCGGTGGATCCATAATCGCATTAGGGGGAATGTCCATTAGCCAGGATTGAGAAAAACTCTAACCACAACTAATCATTTTGGCAAATAAACTGTCCAGCTCAACTTCCTGGCAGGCATGAACCTCATCTTGACTCCTGAGAGCCTGTATTGTTGAAAGTCACTCATGCACGACACACTGAATAGGTGTGCTGGGCCTGAATGGGAGAGCTTCCCCAACAGTTGTGAGGAGGAAAGCACAAAGCAAACAAATCAATAAGGAGATCTAATATTACTTCCCCGACTTGCCACTGGCAGATAGGGTTAGAGTAGGTAATGGAAGATACCTGTCATGCATGTTAATACTCTTCATTGCCATGAAGGTGGTGCTCAGTTGATATAGTTAGTTAGATGAAATTTAAGACACACCAACACAAATATGTTATATAGTGTCAAGTTTAAATACAGTGCAAGTCCTTCCCTTCAGTACGACAGGCAGGAAATACCGTGGGCATATTCTACAACCACCAGCCCACAGGGGGCGCTCAGTTGATATAGCTGATGAAATACAGTTACAGGAGTTTCATAAAATCAGGGAACTATTTCTCTTTTACATTACAGGTGTATAAATCCCATCTAAATGGCTTGTTGCATTTAGAAGTTTAATATAAATTTTTACAGAAAGTATTCAATTCACAATCAATGTAGTATGAGAAATATAGCCTACATGCTATGGCATGCATGCAGACTAGTTGAACATCTTTTGTATTTTAAAATTAACTTCAAAATTTTGACACATGTATGTTTAAATAAAATATGTAGGCCTAGACACTTTTATCAGTTGTAACCTTATTCTGACAAAATTTGAGTTTTATTCAATGTTTCACCAGTGTCAAGTTTTTAACATCTAATTAAACAGTTCAGCTTGCTCATTTATAAAAGGACAAACCGTTTTTGTATGCCGTGTAATCTGCCTGTACCTACACTTTGTAACACTTGAACCTGAAGCAACTGACTGGTAGTCTGTTTTCGACAATTTGATAAACCTACAGTATCTTCAAGTACTGTAGGAATAGGCCTATCTTTGAGTTTATATGAACAAGCTATGGGTGTGAAGTTTGAAGGGCATGAGATGACAAAGTAGCCTTGATTACCTTCCATTTGACATCCTCCGAAAATGTTAATGGAATTCCTCGGGTGCTAAGTTCCAACCTTTGTTGTGAACCTATAGTATACTGTGGCCTAACGCTCATAATTATGCACATGATGTTTCTCCACTGAATACTTCTCAACCGTTAAAAAAAATTAACACATAAGTTTTTACCTGTCCCAGGTCAATGGTGATGTTGACTTCATTGTACTGAATTCCTCGCGACAGTGGAGGACTTTGCCACCATTTTTCAGTGCCGTCGATGGCATGCTGTATTGGATGAGCCTTAGCCGGATTTTCAGGAGAACAGTAGTCGCAGTATTGTCCTTGAATGATTTCTTGTTCCCCAGGTCTGATAACATCGGCGGTATTTCCAGTCAATTTGCAGTATCTTTCACCCGGTGAGGTGAAACCTTCTCCACAAGTTGCGGTTGCTTGGATGACTTTTCCTTCGGCTACATTGAAATAGGATGGAGTGAGTACGAATGTCTGCGGTTGCCCTTCGATGCAAAAACTCCACGCACAAAGAAGGAAAAAGACAACTAAATTCCTCTTGACTTCCGCCATAATGCACTCCCGCCTTCGAATATCTTCCTTCTTCTTAGTTCTAGCTTAGTTTACAGAACTAAAAGGCCGAAGCAAAGGAAGGTATTCAGCGGCAATCCAAGTACTTTCTAACACTATTGTATTTCAGTACAGTAAGTCGACCCTCCTGCCGAGTACATGCAGTCTCCGTACCGTAGACTCCGTCGTATTTCAGGCTAAGCACGGTACAAGGTGCACTGTATCGAGTGCGTTTAGCGTGTTCTGTGCAGTTCCCTGTGTTAGTACGGTACAGTTACGGTAACTGCACTAGCACTGAGCATGCATGCCCGGCCCAAAGTTTGCTAGCATTATACATTTGCAATAGTGCTAGTGGACACAATACGCGACGCAGTGCAGTCGTGAAAAGTGAAAAGCTGCGCCTGCGTACTCGACACGATGTCTTTGAAAAGTTGAAATTGGCTAGTATTCGTGCCGTGCCGTAAAACTCGCGTGCCGCACTGTACTTCCGTGTCAGCCAACTAAACTAATAAAACTTTTGAAGATAGATGGCGTTGTGTCATTTTGCTCGGAACTTTCTGTCGAAAAAGGGTTCTGAGACTCCCATTCAGGCTCGAAAGTATGTGTCTGCGATTAGAATGCTTCGCGGAAAAGTCAACTCTGTCGTAAATTTATATTAATTTTTCAGCTTGATTTAAGGAATGAAGTTTTTGACTGAACTTAATAAAATATAAATTTGGATTAAATAAGTAACAAAATTGTAGGTCTGGGCCCCGTTTTCACAAAGGGTCACACTCGTAACTTTCATTTTCCTAGGCCGTCGCATATAGTAAATCAAGCTTAAGATTGAGCGTAACTCCTTGAAAAACGGGGAACAAGCTGGGATGTATGTGTGTGAATGTGGTGTGTGTGTGTGTTTTTCAAATTTTAAGGGGATGATAAAGGGTGTGGGCAAGTCTTAAGTATATAGTGGTTCCCTAATTTTCAAACCATTTAAAATACCAAGAGTCGGTATAGTTATTGTAATCATAGGCCTACCTTAAAATTAGTATATTTGTAAGATTTCAGGAAAGGGATAAACAAAGATTCCAACCGTCCCGGTTTGACCGGGACTGTCCCGGTTTGGAGTGCATTTTCCCCGTGTCCCGGTTTGCCTGCCAATTGTCCCGGTTTCCAGAAAATGTTTTGTGCACTGAAAAGTGGGACAGTGTAGGTCCCGACTAGGGTCGGACGGCCTGACTATTCATTTATTTTCATCCTTAACATGAATGGAGATTCCGCTATGGGGACTAAAAATTTCGGCGCGCTACGCGCGCCATATGAAGCTGTTGGTTCCCTTCTTTACATAAAGTTAACCTCATCCTTCTTAGACGAATGTACTGTAGTCCACATCATTTATCCGCAGAACGTAGTCCAGGGCCACGGGTGAGCCTACCATAGGCATACATTTTCCGTAATGTTATCGGGAATGCCCGACTTATCTCAATCCCCTTTTCGTTGATAGGCACATATATTGGGGACCTAGGCCCTTCTTCCATTATAGGAAGAAAAAAAAAACTTGAACATGTACGTATTGATGTAGATGGTAGGGTGAGGCACGGCTAAATTTTGGAACTGTCCCGGTTTGAAGAGTCCAAGGGTTGGAATGTCTGGATAAAATAATTAGCTTTTTCAACGTTGTATCTCATTCTGCTGCATTTTTCGCTGTTGCTGGTTTGCGTTTTATACCGAGGCCGTAACACTCGGAATGGACTATAACTGAACACTGGCTCGGAGCAGAGTTCAGTTGACTAGCCCAGGGCCACCGACAGGGGGGGGGGGAGGGGGGACAAATGTCACGGGGCCGGGGGAAATTTGTGGGCCCGGGAAAGTTGGTCATAAAATATATTATATCATAACGAATTATTTCCTCGTGAACACCACACTTGCTTTTGTGAGAGGGGGTCCGCTTTGCAATTTTGTACCCGGTCGGCTGTCGGTAGCTCTGGACTAGCCCACATGTAAATTTACGTAAAGATTACTAACGGCTCAAATGCAGCCTGGTGCAGAGTGTTATGTATTAATGAAGTGAAAGACAAGTAACGAAACTGGGTCAGATTACGAAATTGACTCGTCAAAATGCGTTTTTACTGAACTAGTGCACATTCGAGAAAGTACTATGTGTATGACATAGGCCTACTAAATGCTAAAATAAACTAAAATGCTGGACCGTCGCAATTGTGCCAGAGTAAGTTGGTTTTGACTCGGGATTTACCGGACTCAATCTTGGCCTATATAGAACTGCATGGGCCAATGGAATACCGACTGAACTTGGATATGATGGGTTAAGTGCACTCGGTTAAACGTTCCTACTAATTGAGTTTGTAGCTGAGGCTATTTCGGTCATTCCTTCTAGTCTCACTGTCTCTAGTACCACAAGTCAATGAACTGTTCTCCTAAGTTGTTTCCTGTCCATCTGCACCCTTATCTATATTTTTAGGAACATAACTGATGGGTTTGTTCAACCACTTTAACAGATCTCTGTAAGGTTTCTTTGTTTTACCTATTAGCAGGTGGGTTCACTTCCTCAGAAGTGCCAGCAGAGGTATGTAGAACTGTAGGTTCACAGAGAATTTCTTAACTTTCCCCTTGTAATGGTCGATTAACCAAAGTAATGTTGTGGTTGTGGAGCTCTTGTAGAGACTAGCTGGCACCTAGGGGCTATGTAAGTTATTGTTTTTAGGGTGGGGAAGTAGCTAGGAATAGAAACTGTCAATCGTCTAGACACTGACAGTGGAATTGTTGTAGAAGAGAGTCCTTTGTTCTTGGGGGTTAATCCTCTACCCTTCCTAAGGACTTAGTAAAGAAATTGTCATATCTAAAAGGGCTTCTCCCAACTGGACTGCACCACACATCTGCTGACTGCTCCAATGGCAGATACAACACCTGTTTGTTTTGAGTGTCCTGCTGCTCTGAAAGAATTCTATTTCTTTAACTGTGTGATCCTCCCCAATCACTCAGGTAAGAGTCACTTATTTCTTTCTAAGTCGCTTCCTACGTTAGAACCTGTAGCTATGAGCTCGTAGGGACATAGCATTACTGTAATTATTAGTAAGGGTTTATTCTGGAACCCTTTCAATTTAATGACTGCCATAGTCATTGGTAATTCATGTATTTTACAACTGTGAAGGAGAAATTGTATGTTTATGCTCTGTGTAGAAGTCAAACTTAGTTCCCACACATGCTATTTCAAATGTTCATTTTGAGGTTATGCAGTTTGTGTGCATTGTAGTTAGACCAAGGTCATTTAAGGTAGAACCAGCCTTCAAAGGATTCAAAAGGGTTCTGTTCATTTCTTTTTTAACAATGCACTAGGAATGGGTTTAATTTACTGGTAATTAGTCTTATCAAGACTATTGTTATCTCTCCAGAATTTATCTGGCAGTTGTATTTTTAATGCTGCATTGTGCATCTATTTTATATTTACTGTTTTGAAAAGTCAAATTCTTTTGTTTATATGTTAAGGCAGAAGCTGCCTTGCTAACTATATTGCCAGGGCAACCCTGTAAGATGTGTAAGGTTGTCACTTTACTCTGTAAATGTTGTTAGTTATCCTTGTTTAAAGAAGTGGTCAGGGGTACCGACCATATCTGTACCCCATTCCCTCTTATCAGTTATAATCTAAAGGCTATCTATGTGTTTCATATATCTTGCTAAGCAAGGCCCCAGGGTGACATGCCCTTGCGGTAATCATTATGATGCATAGTTCATTATTCATGTTTATTACAATTGTTGCTATTTCCTGTAAATATTTAATTTTATGCATGCTCGTAACAATGCTGATGGGCAATTTCACGGTACCGCCGTGACGCTTTGGAAGCAAATTCAAGTGTAAATAACAGGGAGACCTTTAATGTTGGGAACAAACTTTTATTACAATTCTACTACTACTATCACAAAGTTAATCTGGAAAATTATCTTTCTTCAAAAAGTGCACTAAGTATGAAAATATCAATATTAATGATTGTGGTAACACCGTGACGCTGAAAAGGACATGCATTTTCTGGCCACTCGCAAACTGTTAAAACCCTGTGGAGTTAAAGGACTTTTTACAGTTTCTTCACATCAAATAAATTTTGTAGACTGTTATCTACAACAGTATGGTGAAATATAACATAAAAAATTATGATTATGGAAGATATGATAAGATATATAAAAAAGTGTGGTAACGCCGTGACGGTAACGCCGTGACCAAAGCCTTACTATATGGGAAACACATGTTAAAAAAAATTAAGTTAATAAGCTCATGGGAAATGGTGATGTTGATAGTCAGAATGTTTGTAATTCATCTAGATATGAGTAATTTAGACATTTTAAGAAGTATTTGCATACTAATTTATTCTTTCTCTGTATTTATGCTGCTTCTCTGCATTAGATTGCTTGACCATTTTGGATTGTAATGGTGGTGTATACCATATAGTACTTTATTGTATGTGTGATTGATTGTCCTGCTGCTATGCTAGTTGCAGATTTTCTTCTGTTCAAATTCTTTATATATTGAAACTTCTCATGCTCAACAGTGTACAGAGGCTGTACCATGGATTGACTTTATGCTATATAAACAGGAAATACTGTTGCTAGTCACATCCGAGCTAACTGAAACAATCTAGCAGACCATCATAGCTTCTGAGCATAATAGGCAGATTACCATAACAAAAGAAAGGGTCCAGTGGTGCACTTCCTACTTGTACCATCATAGAACGGCCTAGAAAGTTGACAAAAAATCATTATCATACAGTAGGATGCTGTTACTTAAGTTCCAGCAACCACAGTGACTATAACTGCCAGTCACCATACAGTAAATAAATGCCGGTCACGGCATTACTGTCACTGCGTTACCAAAAAAGTAACGCCGTGACATAGTTCTAATTGGTATAATTAATTAACAATGAGAGATATTAAAACTTTAGTGCATGGAAGTTGTAGGCCTGGGTGGGTGTGATTTGCATTACAAAAAATATTCCACTCCAATTTGTGAATCTTACACAAAATTAAAAATTGCCATATTTAGGGTAACGCCGTGACTTAATGAGACAACTTTAATTAGTTGCTCGTTAGTGTGGAAGACATTGCTGAAATCATAATTTGATTTCATATGTAGTAAATATATGAAAATAACTCCACGATAGAGTATGAATTAAAACAAAAATCTCATTGCAGTTGCTGCCAGAAAGCTTTTTATTATGCCATATTTTGTGAAAATATTGACACTTTGGTATCTGTTAATTAATTATGCATGAAAAAGAGTGAATTTTGCTTTTTTTTAGAAATTATTTTTTTTGTTGAAAATTCAAACTTTTAGCTTTAGTCTGATACCAACTTTACTGATATTGGAGAATTTTTAGAATTTGGTGGTCATGTCCACTTTTGCGTGGAATTTCCCTGATGCTTCATGTACCTAGTCATAAGGGAGGCTGAGCTTTAGAAGTAATCTGGGCCATCTCAATTACACCTAGGATGGTGGTATGTACACTGGGCCTTTAACGTATTTACTTCCTTGAATATCGGGTCTATTTTGACATATGCATCAGCTGGCTATCAAGTCAGGTGACCTTGACAGTATCCTCCCTTTTGGTAGTAATGAAGTGCCTGTCTTTCTTTGTCAGGGAGCAGTAGCGTGTTCAAAGGGGGGGCCGGGGGGCACAGCCCCCCCCCCCCCACCTCCGAAGTCAGTCGGGGGAAAATCCCTTATTCGGGGGATTTAAGGGTTAGGGGAAGAGAAAAAGATTGAAGAGACACACTGAACACTGAACACTGAACAGGGATGGCGCCAGGTGGGGGCAGGGGCCCCCATTGGGGAGTCTTAATCGATACAATAGAGTATGCAGTCCCTGACGGGGTTTGAGAGAGGACAATTTCTCTAACAAGAATCCAAAATTTTCGGCGCGCTACGCGCGCTGTACAGTCACTCCAGGATCCTCAGCAGTTCCATTCCACATTGCTAGATAGTACAGGTCCTGCCAACCTTACCACGAAACATGTCGGTAGAGTACACTGTTTATGTGGAGGTCGAAATTTCCATCCCATGTCGCTAAGCCTAGTTTCTGTTCTCTTGTGTGTATCATGCGGTACGGTCAGTTTGTGAGCGACTCACGGACCAAAGTTTGGCTATTTCATAGGGTAGTCCAGGTGTTTCGATAAAATGTATGCTATCCAAGATATGTTCTAGAACCTAGAGTTTTTCTTTTTTTTTTCTGTATGTTCGTAATGATCACATTATCTCTTTTGTGTAAGCCTACCAAAAATTTTCGCGCGCTTTGCAAACTCAAGTTTCAGATTCGAAAGAACACTATATAAAGTGCGCAACTCGGCTCATGAAGTATTAAAGTGATATTATGCAAAATATGCCCTGGAATGGCATGGGATATTAACTTATTAAGTCATATCCCCTTGCCACCACCTCTTCGACAGAGGGGCTGTCGAAGCTTGGGGTTGCTGGCATGGCCCAGCCCTCTGTCGGGAAAATTCTGTCGCCATCCATGATCGGTTTACTTAGTTTGGCTTTCAAAGGGTCATTTCTGCAATGAAACCCAAGATTTTTGGTACGCTTTGCCCAATCTTCCTCAGTTCTGTAACTTATAGCTAAATATAGTACAAACCGTTTCCACCTTTTCAAGTAACTGAAGAAGTAGAATACATGAATTTATGTAAATGTTGGGAATTTCACCCTCATTTAGCCAAGTCAATGTTCTCTTGGGTCTGTCGTGCGGTAAGGCTATAGTGACATGAAAACAGAAGTACAATGTAAGTTATGCCCGATTGGGACCAACTGCCAGGACAATTGACCTTTATTAGCTTTTAATAAGTACCGATTCTTTTTAATGTAGGATAACCAAAAAAAATTTCGCGCGCTTCGCGCGCTTTGCAATTTTACACTTTAGATTCTGGGGAAAACATTAAATAAGCACTGAAACTACGTTCCTCTAGTGTATACACATTTTATGAAATTTATGCCCCACAATGGTATGGTTCAGTACATAGGTTTTCTTCAGATACCTCCTCACCACCCCGATGACGGCATAGGGGCTTCAGGTCGCAGCCTCCACCCGTCTGGCCACCCGTTGGGCAAATTCTGGCGCCATCCCTGGCACTCAAAACTTGGAAGTAGCCTACAAAATGAGATTAGGAGAGAATGTTTTCATTATTTGGTCGTTTACCAAAGGGTAGAGCTCTTCCAATCGCCCTATAGTGAATAATCAGACAGGATGCTATCAATATGAATACCTGGCCTATGGTGCAGGTTGGCCTACTATCATTTAGTTTCCTTCCTAATTATTTTAACCATCTGTAATGGAACAACTATATCTGTTAGCTTTTGCGATCATCTCAAGCAGCCTTCTTGACTGGTCCCGTGATCTTAAACATACATTCCTGTCAATGTTTGTGACACATACTGCACACTGCAGCTTACAACGCATAGAGGATAACCTAAATTCTCCGTCATTGGCATCGAATTTCACAAAATCTGAAACAAACGAAACCTGATCAATAAGGCCTCTAGAACCAATTTACGGGGGTCTTATTACCTTATATTGCAGGAGCTTCCGGGGGCTTCGCCCCCTGGACCCCGCCAGGGGTCCTAGCGCGGTCCCCTGGGCCCCACGCGTTCAAACTTGCGCTTCGCGCTCGTGGTGCACCTTCGGTGCACTTGTGACACTCCTCCATGTCAGTCGGGGGAATCACAGGTTGTGCCCCCCCACCTTCGAAATCCTGCACACGCCACTGTCAGGTAGAGAGGTAGTGACCCCTCCCTGTGGGAAGCAGTGTGGACAGCGGCAAGCATGTTACATTGGTGTCTCATTAACTAAGGCTCATGTTACTGTTTTTATTATTTTTTATAATTATTTTTAAGTAGTATTAGGCTTTATTTATTTAAAAGATGAAATGAGGTTGTGCTGTATGTAAGACCACACATCTGCTGACTGCTCCAGCTACAACACCTGATTGTTTTCAGTGTCCTGCTACTCTGAAAGAATTCTATTTCTTTAATTTTGTGATCCTCCCCAATCACTCAGGTCCCCTTGCTGTTGCACCATATGTGCTTGGGCTATGTGTCACTGAAGGCCGTGGGCTTGATGTTTTGGACTTGGGAGGCTAGATGCCACTGTCGTAGGGTCCCTCGAAGTCTAGAGGGTTGCGACGTCCGACTAGTTCCGTAGACGCCGGAAAGTAGTTCCGTAGACGCCGGAAAGTCGTGGTCACTCACCTTGGCTGAAGGACGCCACTGGGCCACCGATATTAGGGACGCCGCCACTACTGTGCACTGGACCAATGCTACTGGGTTCTGAGAGTCACGTACTTGTAGAATAAGCTGTCGTATGATTTGTTCTTTTTTATTTAAGCTGACTCCGAGAGAGGTCTGTACCTATACAGTGGTTGCTTACAGTATTCATGGAGTGAACATGAGCAGTCGTATTTTATATCCATGTTATGACGCTATTGTACGTATTTACATATTGATGTGTTACATATTTGCTTAATTAGCCTTCTTGTTACTTGTTTTAAAATAATCTGAACTACTATACCTTTAGTGCACGGTTTGTACGGTTTCGTGGGAAGGCAAATTATGGGACCCCCTTTTCTCAGTGTGAAATTGTGTATCGCCGACTTTACATTCAACATTGAAGGTTGAAGGTGTCTCAAATTACTGCCCGAATGTAAATTTTACCATGAAAAATGATGCTTTTATAGGCAAAATTTTAGGCGAGATTCGCGCACACTTGTTGCTGTTCATGTCCCATACCCGACTAACCTTATAAGGACGGAAGTATAAAGCACTCATTGACCATACCAGTGGTTCTAGGGGTTGCTCGTTGGGACGCGGGTTGAATTTGCCGGGCTTGACTGTGGTTAATTTTGACATTAAACCCAGTCTGGCTTACCCTGGGTATGGGTGGTGCCGTGAGAAACAAGAGGAGACATCGGGACAACTTTTACAATATGTTCCCGAGTAGGATGGGGGTCTTTTGTCAATTTAATATGAAAGAAGATAGATGAAGTATCACTGGTGCCAAAAGGGGATCAATTGAAGCAATTTTGAAGAAATTATGGGCTTAGAAGCTGGCGGCTGTAGGTCAGGCTTTGAGTGATTAAAAACGCCTGGGTAAAGGTACGGATACTTTGAGCTCCGCTAACAAAAAATCTTCACGGTCGTCATGGTATGGTAATTGAAATTGCCATGAATGTCCAACTTGTCGGCATTCTTGTGAGGGGTAAGCTTATACCTGGCGAAGACTTCTACAAGGTTTAGGTAGCGAATAACTAGCTACTGCTCCCATCGACTTACACACTAAATCAGGTCAGTTCTCCGCCACTAGTTCCTTATAAAGTTCTCAACCCCCTCAGGTGAAAGCTCACATTAAGGGCTCGTCACGCACCATTCCACTTTCGTTGGGAAACAATAAAATATGAAGTAATCCACAACAGCCAGCCTCTTCTGTGATTTACTTGATATTATACAGTACCTTAAATAAAGGGGGCAAATCCTGTAATAAATCCCCCAAATTTTCAAATTTCACTAACTAAAAACCCAAAATGCCCACCGAAAATTTAGCTCTGGATAACCTTTCGGCAACCCGCCGACCTTGTCGAAGTTTCAAGCTGAGGTCCCACGTCGGGGAGCTTGGGCTCCTGTCGGAACATTTCTGGCACTAAACCATCTTCTGGATTACACATTTTATCGTACCTACTATCCTGACTATATGTCTCATGAAGGAGTTGGAAAATTCTGCCACGTAAGAACAAGGCTTCCTGTTCCCCAGCCCCCTTCACTCCGCCCCACCCCACCCCTTTCGATGTCATTAATACGGCAAACTATGAAACATTTACAAGCCACACTTAACATTAAAAGGAAAAATGTATAACATTCAAGCATTAAAACAGCATCATTTGGGTGCAGACTGTTTCAGGCATGGATGTAAAGTACGGTACCTATACTAAGGATGCGGGGGAAAATGGGTGTTCGGTCCAGCTGCCCCCTCCCCGGCAGTTGTCACGGCTTGTATGTCATACAGCTTTACAGTAGATTAGTATTATTAATACAATCAAACTGACAGTTGGTAAGGCACTCAACTCTGAATGCTTAGTACGTGAGTCCCAGTCCTCGGAGAGTGAGCAGTGAGATTTTTCTCGTTCTTCAGATTTGAAGTTGCGTTTTCCTTTTTATCTTCCTTCTTGTAGCTTTTATAGAATCCCCTGCGTTCACACGTTTTCTTGTCTTGATAAGGCTTCGTCTTTTTAATCATGTCCTACTGTAAATTTCTAAATCAGGTCATTAGATGCTATTGCGTATAGCCTACATTGTCAGGGCGTGCATGCTACCCTCACCCCTTTTTAATCATGTCCTACCGTAAATTTCTAAATCAGGTCAATAGATGCTATTGCATATAGCGTACATTGTCAGGGCGTGCTACCCTCACCCCTTCCACAAAGTTTTTTTTGTCGATTGCAAATGCTATCAGTTTTATGAATATTTTCTCACTATGAGATGAAACCGATTCCATATTTCATGTAATTAGTAGTTGACACGAAAGGTCTCAATAAAATCAGAAGCCCCAGCGATAAATTGGTCATTAAAGTTTCAGTGGCGTAACTCCTACGCACTCTGACGGTGCGATCCCCCGGGCACCCGGGTTTAGGGTTCATCTGGAGCGAGGTCTGGTACCTACGATGATACTTTGATACTTTGTTTGCCATGGACTTTTGGAAGTGGAACCTTTCCCCACCTGGTCCTTGCATAGGATTACATTTTGACCATAACTATGCCAACATCAGTCTTCCACTGAATATAACGAACCGTCATCTCTTAACATGATTAGTTATTTCAAATATAAATAAAAATTGATTGGAAAGTTTGCAAGATTTGTAAGTGCACGTGGCTTTCAAAACTTAATTCGCTCTGCTGCAACATGTCCACAAGTCTTTTGGTCATGGCTCACCCAACCCATTTTAACCCCGGGTACCCTGAACCAAAGTTACGCCACTGTCTTCTCCCCAAAGGTACATACACGTCCTGAAAGAACACTATGACTTTATTAACGTGGCTTGTCTCAGCCGTCAGATTCTTACGTTAAGGCCTGTGTACACTTTCAACATTTCAGGACACATGTGCCGACACAAGTTGCTACAACACCTTGTTACCGTAAATGTTGAAAGTATGTATAGAGCAAAAAAAGTTGGCAACATGTGTCCCAACATGTATCGACACATGTTGTCAAATAATTCAAAATCAATTTTCCGGGAACATGTGTCCAAGCTCTGACCAATCAGAAATCGTGTTTGAATGAACAGCTGAGCCACCTGTAGGTATAGCACCACTTATTCAAGGGGAATATCCCCGGAGGATGTCACCCTACAAATTTAACACGCTAGAATTTTTTTGGGGGGAGGGGCAGTTTAGATCATGTTGCTGTCGCCCTCATCGAGGCTTCGGGTTACTGCCCCCCCGTCGGGGAGCTTTGTCCCCCTGTCGAGCAAATCCTGGTGCCACCCCTGGTTGGTGCGGGGGGGTAGGTGAGGCGCACGTCGGGTGGGGAACTGCTGGGGCGGGGAACATGTGTCCGCGACATGTTTCTAGTGTATACAAGGTCAAAATTTCTGTGTCCAGGTGTGTCAGCAAGATGTGTCGACACATGTGTCCTGAAATGTTGATAGTGTACAAGGGGCTTTATGCGTGTCACCGTACTAGACTGGCTGAACGTAGCTAACATGACCTTAAATACTAAACAAAATGTGCTTTTCCGTAGGCGATTATAATATTGATATTTTGAAGTATGGGGAGGACCCCTGAACGACAACATATTAAGACCTCATCTATTCTATATCTTTTATGCCTCTCATTTATGATCTACGAGGATTACTGATTCCTCTGTGTTGCTGATTGACAGTATCTTTCTAATGCTATGGCTCTCTTCTCATCAGCTGGTATCATTGCTATTCATCCAATCATGAGGCCACGCACCACCTATGCACATTGTTTTTTCATCAATAGCAAGACCTGAGCACTCGTTACACCGTTGCATTGACAACTTTGTTCGGGTTTTAAACAATGTCAACCTGGACTGGCTTTACGTAATCTGAGACTTAACAAGGCTGATGTTACTCTTATTCTGGCCGGGCCCCTGACTTATTTGTTTGCGTATCCTTGTCCTGTAAAAAAGTGAAAAGCAGCCGATCTTACACCTTACGCAGTGGATATCTAACTGGTGACATTTTTACTCCAGTAAACACAAAAGTAGATAATATATATCTTACCTTAGTAACCCTGATCCAGATCGTAAGCAAAAGTAATCAGCATACAAAAATTAAGCTCACAAATATCATTAGGTGCCTAAGACGTCTTACTATAAAAGTAAAGTTGAATATTGCAAATCAAATATAACAGAAACTTGACAAAATACCATTGCAATCATTACATCTCCAAGTCCAAGTAATGTTTTATCTTCTCTAAATTTATTTTGATGATACCATATGTGATAGCATCGGTATTGTACAAGCATTCTCAAGTTATTATACGACAGTTGCTTGAAGACAGCTCCCCTGCTGAGGGTCCCCATGTCAGTTTCATAATTATTTACAAAGAAACTCATCAACAGAGTCTCTCGTAATTCCTGTATATGCAACCAGTCGCACTAAATTTTTGATGTCATAAAGAATATCAGAGCAACATGACTAGTGTTGTTGATAAAGTTGCCATGTTTGCAGTGAAAAAAATTTTTGTGATTGGTTTAATGTCAACAAATTATATCTTTTCACCAGCAGTACACATTTTGTGTTTTGTTAATCCTCATCATATCAGTACTGTTGTAACATAACCATAGACATCATGTTGATAATGTTAATATTGTTCAGCAATAATCTTTGAAATTGTTAGGCTGTTATCTTGATTCCCACTTAAATTGGAAGGGTCATATAAAGGGTAATTTGCGGAAGAGTGGGTAAAACTGCCAGAGTTTCATATAAGATAACAAAAATTGTTTCTGGGTCAGTCCATATTACTTTGTATAATTCTCTGATTTACTCCCAATTCTCGTATTGCAATATTGCATTGGAAAGTTGCACGTCACGCAAAGAAAACCAGGTCGCATTTTCTCCAATTCCAATTTCCTTGCTCACAGTGCACTCTTTTTTTCTAAAAGTACAGATTCACAAAAACTATTTTTTTAAGTATCAGCTTGGTAGCATCATGTACAAGTATTCCAATCATGCTCTCAGACATTTTTCGTCATTGTTTTTTTCTTTAATTCGAATGTTCATTGCTGCCACACTGGAAGTCAGTCGTGCATTCCTAAATCGAACACTTCAAGATGTAGTGAGTCTCTTTATTCACCGGTCCTACTCTTTGGAGCTGTCCTTGTTACAAGTCGCTTTACCAATAAGTAATTTAGCGAAGTACATTGAGAATCACCTGCTTAGTATAGCCCAGAAGTAACATGATGATATAAGCGCATTGATTAAATACATGAACAATTTCTTTCTTTCTTCCTTCCCTTTTCCCTTTTCTTCTTTTCTTCTCCTTGTTAGATATAAAGTATCCTTCTTTAAACTCTTAATAAATTTTTGTACCATTACGGTACCATTAAAAAGGAGGTCTACCTGTACAAGCTTTTAAAGCTTTATCAGACCCCACTTTACAAATTTGTATTACTTGTAAATATTTCTTATATATGTAAAGCCTATATTAATGTAAAAATCTATCTAAATACAACACAATACAGCACATACAACAAAATACAACACAAAGCGACACAATACAACGCAATACGACACAGTACAACACAATACGGCACAATCCAATACAATACAACACAATTCGACAGAATTAGACACAATACAACACAATACGACACAATACGACACATTACGACACAATACGACACAATACGACACAATACGACACAATACAACACAGTACGACACAAAACAGCACAATACGACACAATACAATACAAAAGATCAGTGAGTCGCATACTGGGCGTACAGCAATAGGGTATTTTTTCTAAAGGTGCCTTCGACTGCATGGAGGCCGAAGGGCGAAATCCAAACCTTACTCTACAAGGGATTCTGCTCTCAGAAGGAGATACGTCCCTTGATGAGGAAACTATGACTTACAAGAACCCCATCTCAGCCATCATCACCAGTTATAGGGTGAACTTTTTTCAAATGTCCCTTCTGCCAAATGTCGAATGGCGAAAACAGACCCAGTCATAGGGTGTGTCACAACCATGAGGTACTCAGCTGTTTTGAGATTTCATGCTTAAGAAATTTAGACTTTAAGCGAAAAGATTACTTTGAAAAATTGTTCAGGAAAGTCACTTTGTAAGTGAAAAAGTGCCTTAAAGTTACCTTTTGAACAAATTGATTTAGAAAGTAATTAAAGATAATCACATGTTGTTTTATAAACCAAGCTCTGTGACAGCGTGAGAAATAACACCAAAGAACTTTAGCCTACTGGCTTTATCACACTCACGGTCTTTTAATACATGTAGCTTAGCTATTCTCACTAACTAGTGCTCACAATCTGGTCTTATATTATTCCTTAGGAATTGATTTACTTGGCTTTTAACAATACACTTTAGAGAATGATTTAATTTGGAGGAAGTTAGGACTGTACCATAAATCAACTCTACTCACCAATCCTGAACAAGCTGATCACTGCTGACCTATCTGGACACTTTGTACAAGATCTCTGTCTACGTTTCGAAGATCTTTTTCTATGAGTCTCTGTAACTTCTAGTTTCATTATAGTGTTTCGTTAAGTCCAGATACAGAATGAATATCGTTCTTTCTCACAGGGAGCTGTATTTTCAACGTCAAAAGCACAAAGCAAAGTTGTAGACTACCAAAAGTCATGTAGCAAGTCACTTTATGTAATTGCATATAAGCAGCAAAAGCTGAACACTTCTCATATCAGAGATTTTCATCTGAGATTTGGGTGTTATCAAAACCTCCGACGTCCCATTCTAAGAAATTACCGTACCAGGGAGTTACTCACTGCTTGAACACACTGATCTCACAGTTTGAAATGGAATATCAAATAAACACAAGCAAGACCATCGCAGTATTTCATGATAGTTTCTCTGAACGTGTCTTACTAGGTACAGGTATTCCATTATTCATGGTGATAGGTATTATAGGTAATAGTCTGGTGTTGACAGCTGTCTCTCGGTTTAAGAGCCTACAAACGGTAGCAAATGCATTCATCGTCAACCTCGCCATCGCTGATCTCCTGGTTTGCTTTGATCTTGTGCCATACTTCATTTCAATTTTTGCAGAGTACTCCCCGTCGATGGATACAATGTGCACTTTTGTCCTTATCTTTGCACACTCTTCCATTGGATGTAGCATTTTCACCCTGGCCTCCATTGCTGTCAACCGATTTGTTCTCATTTCGAGTCCCAGAAAATACTACAGAATCATATTCCGACGAAAGATAGTCATTGTATGGATTGGTTTGCTTTGGATAACTGCAATTGTCATCTCGGTTGTCCCTCCCTTTGTGTTTAATATTGGAAAACTTACTTATGATCCAATACATCACTGGTGTCGGAGTCCGGCAAACTACAAAACCAGTGAATTGTACGACAAAGTACTGATATACGGGTTTATTCCTGTGCCCCTCGCAATAACAATCGTATGTTACGTCGGGATATTCTTACGACTATTCCTACATAACCAAGCGATGCAGAAGCACAGCCGACAAAGCCCAGAATCTTTGACAGAAAGGTACTTTACGTTTTGGCGTTTTATTTCACTTTATTATCTTTCTTTTTTAATTTTAAAAAGGGATACCAAATTGTATAAATAACTAAATAGCCAGTACACATTTAAGCCTTGATTTCTTCATACCTGCCTAACTCAATAGCTCTTTAGATGATCGAAGCGATTGCAAGACAACTTTGTATGATTTGTCGTTTCAAAAAGTACAATAAAAACATTGCTGTGCAGATGAGGAGTTTGGCCACTTACATTAATTTTCGAAGCTTTTGAAACATACCTTTTTTGTGATTCATGAACTAAGGCAAATTTTAATCACGTTTTGTTCATAAATTTTGTAGACGTAGGCGGGTTTACGTGACACTTGCTCCCCACCCCCACGTTTTTTTTTTTCAAAAAGTGAGCCAAAGTAAGCGAGACCAGAGAAGTTATCAGAGAATTTTCAATAGAATATTATAATTAGTTTTGCAATGTTTAATGAAGGAAAATGTTAATACCAGAAACCATAAAATTGCTAGGAAAATTTTTCTCGGCGTGGTTCGCGAGTACCTCTAGAGAAAACTGATTAATACAGTTGAAAATTTTGTCTGGCACCGTAAAATTTCTTTCCTCCTACCTGCCAAACTGTTGTGACTTAAAGCTCAGAAATAAGGGACACTGAAAGTACTAATGTACGTCAAAAATGCACCATGGTCTTGGCATACAAAGTCCCAAACCCTACCCATGTATAGGGAACCGCAATTCTGGAAAGAAATCGGCGTGCTTCGCATGAGCCTTATATAAGTCGATGTCTCATTAGAACTGCCGTACTGCTGTGCCTAGAAAAAAACTTTGGTGGAATTCCTTCGTTATTACTTCCTGTAGGACAGCTTGACTAAATTACCATTTCCAAAACCCTCGCTACACCTCTCGCTGTTCACTTTCCTCACCAACTACCACCATCCTCAGCAAATTGACTGACGGTTACTATCTTAAATTTGCGATCATCATATGAAAACTATTTCATTAGCATTTCAAATTACACCTGAGGAAAGCAGGATTTTCTCAAGAAATGGTCCAGAATGTCGGCACAAGCCGTCAAAATTAAGAACGATTTTTCTGGGAGGACCATCAGTCCCCAGCCTCGGGTTTCTCACCTTCGGCGATCGCTGTTAAAGGCTTCTCAGGCCACAACTTCCCAAGATGGAGCCCCCAATAAAAATTACTTCCCTTGCACTTAAACTGTCGATGCCCTTGACGATGTTCATGCAAAAACTACCCACAAATGATTTCATTGACTTCTTTAAATATCACATAGTCTATAACCTTCAAAATCGACACTAAACTTATTTTTCACACTGATAAAAAAGTTGAGGGGCACTTGTCCCAGACCATCGATAAAATGAAAGAGAGCCTCCATAGAGCAGGATATAGGTTCCCATATCCTGTTCTATGGAAGAACAGGTACCTGGGAAAAGGAGCAAATTTTTTTACTCAATAAAATACTGCATTTAAAGCTAAAGAAAAACAATAGGCTACACCCGTTTTAAATATTGCTTCGGGGTTTCGGGGTTACTTCCTGTGGAACATCCTGTTTGCCATAGCTTCATACAATCTCTTCTACTATCATTGAAACCACCAATGCCCCCATGGCCGTATGCAGCGTAGGGGAAGTTTCCCCTCCCCATCGATCTGTGTAAATTTACCGACTCTTAAAAGATTGTCTAGATGCAAGTTGTAAGGCATGAAAAGTGTTACTTTCGGTACCGTAATTAGGGATAGGCGCTTAGCGAAGGAGGGGGGGGGGGAGGGCAAGAGCGCTCTTCTTGAGGATACTTTTCTTTCTTAGCGTTTCTATTACTCGTATCAGTTAAAAGTATAAAAAATGCGATTTTTCAGCGCGCACCCAATTCTGAATACTAGATCTCCCATTCCAAAGCTTATTGCTCCCAGCCCCGGGAAACCCTTAAAATAATCCATTCTTTCCTACTTCCTCAAGCCCTCGGCATTATCGATCCCATCAGACTGTGAGTCACATGTATGGAGTAAGAATATAATTGCAGAAAGTCAAATTGTGATTTTTTGGCATGTTACCGGTAATTGTCCACCTTATGCCATTTGAAGTTGAAGCTAAAATGCATCATTTTAATGCCTACAATTTCGTAAATACCCCAGAGCTTCCGGGGGGCTTCGCTCCATGGACCCCCACTGAAGCTCTGCCCCTGAATCCCGCCAGGGGTCCTGAGGGGGGCCGCTGGACTCCACGCCGTTAGGGGGAGCGCTTCGCTTTCCCGCGGAGCCTTCGGCGCCGTTTGACGCTCGGCTTTGCTCCCACTTTCAGACATCACTGATCCCGTCCCTATCTGTAGGTTTCAAACAATTCATTACATACCGAATTTGGATTTTACTATCATCTAACCTTATTTAGTTGGTATTTTAAGTTAAAGTATAAAACGTTACCCTAAGTCCCTGAATTCTGCGATTGAGATTTCATCACAAGCCGTATGATATATTCCCAAGTTGCTTGTTCAAAAATGACGGAAAATGCATGCTGCGTTGTGTAGCAGAAACGGAAATAATTTCCCATTTGGAAGATGTTTTAAGGCAAACTATTGAGTTATTTATGTATTGCAATGTTTTATATACACCATTTTGCAAATAAATTGTCTGTAAAGCACAAGGTAATTACGTGATTATTTCTTTCAGCTCTACACCGAATGGACTTGTTTTCAACAGACGAGACAATGAGTCATATAGACGCAACATCAGTATCACGAAGAATATGTTTTACGTACTTTGTGCTTATCTTATTTGCTGCTTCCCTCTTACAATTTGCAGTCAAGTGTATAGGGTCTGTCCTATCGACCGTCTCGCAAGGCACATTGTTTCATTTAATAGTGCTATCATTCCCATCATTTACGGAGTTAATCACCCACAATTCCGTCAAGCTTACATCAAAATGTTGAAATGTGAAACCACTAGTTAGGTATTAAAGAAAGGATCTAAGTAAAAAGTTATTTATGAGATATAAAAGAGACACTGATTTTAAGCACTGTACATGTGAAATGTCAGTCAGTTCCAATGTGTAGTTTTCGAGATTACAGCAAAAGAAGTTACTACCTGAAGTTACTTGAAGTGGCCTGAAGTTTTCTTGAAACAAGCAGGGAATATCATCACAACGATGAGCAATGTTTTGCTGCTTTCTTTGTTTTTCAATTTGTTGATTTGACTTTGATATTAATAGGAATATGAGCTTTCCATAGGGAATCTGAAGTTTTTAAAATTCACGTGCTTCTCGCGCATTAACATTATGACAACATTAGATTATGGAGAAAAAACTGGTATTAAAGTTTAAAAAGAAGTCATAATGTTAGGTGATAATGTTACTTGTGCCTGTTTCAAGTTCAATTTTAACTGAAAAGTTCCACTAGTTCGTTTGCTGATATCTTGAGAACAAATCAGATTTCACTGCAAATTTTACCAGAATGCTTAGATGAAGTAGGTTATTCCTCTAATATGATAAAACTGCAAGATTTATCCTTTCTTTTAGCATGTCTCTTTCATTTGTTGTTTATGCAGACGTTTTCCAATTGTTTGCACTCTTTGTTAAAGTGAAAAAAAATATCACATTGAGAAATGGCAAAATGGGATAAAAGCAAAAAGTGTTATATGTTAAGATATTAGTTCATGACAAACTTTAGAAACAATTGCAAATACTTGCAAAAGGTATTTTCATATAAAAGTCGTCAAACGATGAAAAAAAACTTAGCGAATACGTATTTAATAAATGGAAAATTCCTAACCTTGTTACAAAATATCCAGTGGAAGAAATATATTAGGCTACGTGGGACAGCATTGATACATCTCTTACGAATTCTTCTACAAAGTAAATTCTGTTATATATAATATGATTAAAATAATAGGTGTTGCTAATAATGTAACTACATGCAACAACGTTATAGCAGGGAGTTGTTATTTGGAATTGCAACTCCCTGGTTATAGACTGAGATATGCCCGTTGTATTTATCGTTACTTGACGTAAGAAACAATGTAAAGTAAAAGCTACTTATCACTTTATATTATAAGAATTATATCCGCAAACGTTTATTGTGAACATAAAGATTGTAATCTGTTATTTGGTGGCTTATCTATTTTAAATGATATCAAAGCTATTTTAAACAACGGAAATGCATTAGCTTTCATACACATAAAAAAAATCAGGAATTATTAGTAAATATTGTCAACGAATGTCTGGTAAGTATTTTGATATATATTTTTTGTCGTATGTACAGTAAAACAGTTACTCTTAAAGATAGAAATCGGAACCCCAATGGTATAATGCACCTTCAAAATGTCAGATTGAAATTTGAAAAAAGTGGAATGTTGTCAATTATTTGTCTAGATTTAGCTAAAAATGAATCGTTTAGAGAAATATCGGGTTAATTTTGAACCAAATCTAGTAACTATACTAGACAAGATTTACTCTATCAACTAAATTGCTTTTATAGTGCATCTATATATCCTAGGTGTAAATAAATGTACATGTTTGATGTTTTTAGAGTCAAATTCCGCTAATGTGATTCCCTCTGCTAGACGTTTATGAAATTTCAAACGCTGTAAATCTCACTCTTAAAGTTAAAACAGTGTATATTTTACAGAAAAACGAGGTTTCAAATGAGGATCCTGTTTCTTCAGGGTTCTGTCGTTCCAACATTTCGATACAAATTGAGTGACCTGAGTCTTTCTTTAAGGGAAAGATTTAAAACTGGGTATTAGAAAGGGCACAAAAATTAGGCAGAATACAATACCTGGAAAAAAGAGGGGGCTTGGAGCTGCAGCCCCTCCCTCCATCCGGGCAGAAAATTTGCAGTTTGTGGGCAACACAAATGCAAACGATTTTTTGGAAAACCTACAAGAAAATATCCTGCAAAAGTGTTTGTAACCCCCTCCCGTTCCCAGTTTAAAGTATCCATGCACGCTGATAATGGCGAATAGGAACCTCTCTTATATTATGTAGGTAACTTGATGCTAATGACTTCCTATTTTACCAATACATTGGGCAAATACTTTCAAATGAGGACTTTGTAATGGACTTAATGATACAAAATCTATAGTTTGGATGTGCTTTAAAATATCCAGCAGCAAGTACATGCACAGAAATATGCTTCAAAGTTTTGTAGAATAAGAACTCCAAAAGTTCTTAGTAAAATATTACATAAAAATACTGTGAAACGTATACAAAACTTGTCAAATATGGTACAAAAACATTAAGCTAAGGTAGAAAAATCTTTTTCGTGAGTAATTACACAAAATATAAATTTATTTTAAGTATGTATTAAAAGTTTACTTCAAAGTTCTACAGTTCTTATTCTACTTAACTGTTTTGTGAGCACCAATTATATTTTGTCACATGATGCTATAATGTAGTACGGTAACGGATTATAATACTGTCTAGTGTAGTGAAATATACCAGCAGTGTGGCTAACAGTCCATGTTATGCATTAGCTTGTCATAATTACAGGAAACTTTACAGGTATAATCTTGTGCGTCATAAAGTATTTAACGTTTCCCTTTGTTAAGAAGGGAATTAACTACTTCAGTTCAAAATCTACCTCAGTTTCGAAAAAAGAATACGTTGTGCAAATGCACCCTTCGTGCCCGGTCTTTATTGCGAAGGTTTCACTTCAATACATTGTGGCCAATAGCTCTAAATCTTGCCGTAAAAAGGTTAAAAAAATTTTTTCCATATACCCAACATGGGCTTTGGAACGTGTCACATAGCCGACGTCTACGCGGCCGAGGGGATAAAATCAGCTTACTTCTAGAAAGTTTGATCGTTCACCCAATTTTCAAAGTTTTTGTACAAAAGATGTAATCGGTAAGCCATCCCTCGAGTCAAAACAGAGTGCTTGAGTTTTTCATTTTTGCGTATTGAAGGAAGATCACATGTAGGAACATTCTTTTACTTCTTTCACACTATGCTGTAAGCGCTACTATTGATCTGTTCACTTTGTCTCCAGTCGGGTCGGTGAAGGTATCCTTCACTAATTCCTTCCATTGGGGCACTCGTCTGTACCTTAATCTGGACTCTCCTCTTCAATGCATTTCTTAATGACGTATGCAACGTCCTCGCCCGATTGCATCCCCTCAACTATACTTTTTTCGAATGACTTTGTTTAATATTATTCTTTATTTTATTCGTTACTTCGCCCATTTCTTGATCCTGGATGTCGCCCACGTCGAGTACAGTTTTAGTGCCCAAGTTACTATTTTCACATTTTCTGGAATCGATGTATTTACAGGACGAGGTTGGATATAAGTTACCCTGCAAATGAAAAGTGTAATAAGCGACGTTGCGACTTGATAATTCCTGTAGACCCTTTTTCAAAAAGCAATTACTCTGGATTGTGGCGGTTTATTGTGGCGGTTTATTGTGGCGGTTTATTGTGGCGGTTTATTGTGGCGGTTTATTGTGGCGGTTTATTGTGGCGGTTTATTGTGGCGGTTTATTGTGGTAGCATCGACGCAAACCAAAACTCTATTCCACAATCCTTTACATTTCGTACTTGAAAATGGGTCAATTGGAATGCTCAGTGACTAAAAAACTGTGTATGGTGTATTAGAGTTCATTTTATGATGATGATAATTCAATTAGAATGTTTTAGTTCATATTGGACTTGCACGTAGTGAGAAAGAGTAAGTGTGAAAACAACATTTTGCCATACCCGCGACTAGTGTTAGTTTCCTGTATAGACTGTGTATCATTCGCACTACATCACCAATAAATGTGGATGGTTCAAAATGCTGATTCATTATTTTTCTTTTACTTTTTTGCAAACTATCACGGCGCATTACGCAGCAGTTTGAGCATCCTCCTTTGTTCGTAAAGATGACCTATCGCAGCGAAATAGGTAGCAATATCGAAATGCTTTACCAAAGAGGAAAACCGTTGACCCGGGAAGACCATATTCTCTATGCTGATCTTCACTCAAACCGTTCATATTTTACCTGGCGACGGACTTTTTTCTCGGGACGAATGGTGTAACTAACCAAGCCCGTAGTTAAGAGGGGGCAGGATGCTTCTCCCGAGACTTTTTTCGCCTCCTTAGAAAATTCAAAATCATTGCTTTAATGCATTTTAGTAGGTCCCCCCCCCCCCCACAAGAAAACATTTCGCCAACTCACCCACCAACTCAACCCCATTTCCTTGTCTTGGTACGTATATGCAGCTACCACTTTCCCCTAACTGCTTGCAACTCTAAAACTAACTTGAAGATTGGTTTTAATTTTTAATGATTTCTGTTGACAGTTTTGAAATCCCCTACATTTGCGTAGGAACGACGAGCATCTCACATAAGGTCCTTCAACGCAATCCGCTGAAAGACCTTATATGTGAGATGCTCGTCGTACACCTGCTATAGCGGGTAAGAAAAATGTAAAACTGGTTATTGGGTCTTTCCTCCACAGCACTTGATTGCAAAAAGGACTCTCGGCGCCTTTATACTCTCTTGAGTTAGAACTGTTCTGTCCTACCTCTTACGAGTGTGATTACGGATATCACCGATTCTAGTCATGGCCGTCGAAAACGGGGCTGCACCCCACCCAAACATTTTCAGTTTGCTCATAAAACGTTCCAGCATTACAGTAAGAACTGCCAAAGTCAGGAGTTGAAGGGGTCTTCAACTCCCCTCCCTTCTCCTCTCATCTTAGGAACCTTCCAAAATCACTGTCCTGTTCATGGAGAAAGTAATCGCAGAATAGCGTTTAGAAATAATTGGTGTCCCTAATTCACAGTTTTGGCATACCATATTAAAAATTCCATGTGGAATTCCTCTATGTAGTACATCTAATATCCTACTTAGAATAAATGTTTACCTTATACCAGATCTAACTCTACAAGACTTTAAAACATTTTGGAGGAGGGGGAGAGGGGGTGCCTTCAGGGGATATGTCTCCTAGGAGCAGAATCCCTTAAGGGGTAACGATTGTGTTTTGCACTTCGGCGATCCAGCCGAAAAGACTAAGATAAAGTACAAGAATCCACACACACAATATCACATTCATTCTTGAAAAAAGTGTGTGTAAGGTAGGCAATTCTATAAGAGGATTAAAAAATAGACTAGCAATGACTAAAGAAAAAGGAAAAAATGAAAACAAAAAGTAACAGCTACAAAATATGCGACATAACAAAAGGAGGTACTAACCTCACATTGAAGAAGTGTAAGGTGGGGGCAAGTGCTCCGATCATGCCCCCAAGTGCATGTTTCGAAGCTGTGTAGAATTCCATGAACGGAACAGCTGTGGAAAGAAGGAAAGGGAAGTGTCTATTGGCTAACGTTAATCTACATATTCCAAAATTTGATAATATTAACATTTGGAAAAGCTTTCACATTTTTCATAACATCAGTCTGGGTAAAACCTAAGAATGAAACGCTTTACAATTACGTGTAACCTCACATCTTTGTTTGATGTCTCCATAAAAAAACGATTCGCTGTACTTAGAAATAAAAAGGAGACATGAAGAAGTTACGCAAGGGGGCTTAGGCATGCAACATATTTCTAGCTCTAGTTTGAACTGTACACAGCACTCCAAAAATTCTTTTCGAATTTCAAAAATCAATGAGATCAGTGTAAGGACTTGACCCGAAATTCAATTACTTTTAATTAATAACTAGTACATAAATCTTAAATTGAAGCAACTTGCTTCATTGTGTACTAAATCTAGTCAATTTGAACTACATTTAGTCAAATATTTGAGAGGATTTCGGCCAATGCCCCTATTGACTAGACTGTTTTGGGGCTACAAAAGGTTTCATAATCTTGTGGAAATACGTCAATCAAATAAAAGTTTCAGTTGCAGACAAAACCCTGCAGGTTGTCAACAGCAGTGGTTTGAAAGTTAATATTACTCAACAAAAATTATTTGAGAAGTTAATCAATTACTTGGTTGATAGCGTCAGACACGTAGGCCTACTAGAGAGTTATTACCTCTATGCATATGTGGATATACAACCCTTAGACGTGGGAAGTTGCTCACAGCTAGGAGGGGCAGAACGGTGTAGATCGTCGCCTAGAGGAGGTCCAAGGTAAGGCGAACCTCTCCCTCTGGAAAATATGTTAAGTATTTGAGTGTTCTTAGATCCGATTTCATGATGTATTGAAATTGGATCTCAGGATGCTTAAATTGTTTTGTAGTTTATGTTGTAGATTTATTGAATAGTGTCATAAGAATTTTGATGCATTTTGCAAAGGAAAGCATGCTAAAATCCCTCACTTTTTTAATTGAGTTTAAAGTCCCCACTCCAGGTACAATCCCACTTCCTACGCCTATAATACAACCAACACAATCATTTTAGTCTACTTACGCCGAAAACCTGTCAAGGAAGAAAGGAATACAATATGTCCTGACCGTTGTTTCTTCATTCTTCGCACAACCTCTTGAGTTATCCTAGCTGTAACAAAGAAGTTGGTTTGGAAAATTTTGTGCATCTGCTCCATCGTGACATTTTCAAATGCTCCAAACTGAACAACCCCGGCATTGTTAACTGTAAAAATGGTTGAAATATTTATCATTCTTCAATCTCAACGAATGAGACTAATAGCTGACTGAGTTAATTAAGGAAGAAGGGGTGGGTTGACTGGGTGGACTTGACTTAACACTGTTCAAATGATTTAGTCTTTGTAACTTAAGTAACGTCGCATATTTGCACTGCCTCCAAACACCTGCTGATGGTGAGAACACACAATGCATGATGACAAGAAATCCGCTTCTACAAAAGTGAATTTTTCTAAGATCCCATTCATGAGATTTAAATAAACTGAAAATAACCCCCCCCCCCCTCCCATTATGACAATTATATTTGTAGTGCACAATTTCTCTGAACCTGTAATTTGCAAGTCCTAGCTGAAATTGGTGGACCTTTCACCAGTGGTTTTACTACCCTGGTTATTCGACATCTAATTTAAGTGCCTTGAAACTGACGATACAGCACTGGTAAACCAAACTTTAAGTGGCCGATTGTAGTCAAATCAGTACATGTAGTACGATTGACGATGCAAGCTTATTTTAGCCGAGACAAGGCATCCAGCTGTCTGTCTAACCACCCTTCCAAAGCGTTTGTGCTTCACGATCCAAAATTGGCATTTCTCAAAAGCTATCTCATAAAGAGTGGATAGATTTTTTTTCTTCAAAATGAACTTTTAGCCTAAATCCTCTCTTGAATTTCATGCAATGAGCAAAGCAGTAAAGAAACCTTAACTCTATTTGTTTTGTTTTATTATTTATTCAAAATAAGAAGACTAAATATACAGCAGTGTTACTGACACTAACCTGCGGTAATCAATCATGGTCAATAGCCACAAAGGAAAAACAAAATATGACCGTATTTACTGTCTTAAGTGTTTTTGTTTCCAAGTGATCCTAGTTTTTATTGGAGAGGTTCTAATCCTGTTACGTCTTAGTTCCGCCCTTCCAGTCAGCCAACCTACGCATTCCTCTGGGTCCTCAAAGTTGATTTTACCCAGAGAGTTTCTGTGTTAATCGGGCCCGATCCACGTTTCACAAAGGTGACTCACTTCCTAAAGTCAAAGCCCCAAGCCGACGGCACCCCAAGTGACGTTCTGACGATCCTCCCAAAGACAAGAAATAAGGGTTGTTAGATGCTAGTTCTTTAACCTGGCAATCAAGATAGGTTACGTCAACACAAAACATTTCTTATTGAAAAAAATCATTATTTACAGCCTAAGTGTGACTACTCTCTAGTAGACCGTATTCATATGACGTCATAGGGACAAAGAAATCAAATTGCGCCTCCGACTGCGTAAAAGCAATAACTATAGCTTCATAACATAACTACCTTCTTTTTTATCTCTTTATTCTCTTACATGACGTCGGGGTCAGTTCAAGTGAATAGTGACGTCAATGCATAGGGTCTGTATACCAGTTATAAGAATTCATACAACAGGTCCAAGTCACGGAAGGAGGGGGTTCTGATGTCCGATTTAAATCAACTTTTGAAAAGAGCGCAGTGAACACTGTAAAGTAAAATTCGTGGCATCTGCTGATCAAATAAAGTACACTGGCTTTAGAAGAGAAATGGTGGGATGAAGCTGAGGACTCCCACTCCTTTGAATCCGCTTTTTGCATATTCGTAGCAAAGAAATTGCCTGGGGTAAATCTGATTTATTGTGCTTCTTGCGAAAATACACAATACACGTACAAAGAATGAGAACATGCTATGTTTAGCCAGATTAGCCAATATAGATTACTTATAGAAGAGGGCCAACCCAGCAACAGTTTGGAAGAAGGGGTGTCATAAAGGCACTAATGGATCGTCGACAGTGGGGAGTTCTTGTTGTATTGACCACGAGTTGTATTTCAACCGAAGGAAATACGGTACTGGAATAATGGATAAGAGATTATGGACCCCATACGTCGATATGTTTTATAGCTCTTTAGAGAATTCTTTTCCACTCAGGTTACATAAAAAGGCAGTAGGTAATTTCAATATACAGATCCTTTTACTTCAGATATCCCAGTTAAAATTCACTCCGTACGAGTTGGTAAAAAGGAACGCCGGTTGCGGAGGCATTTGTTATAGTTTCCTGTCCTTTAGTTGTATAAACTTACAATATAGGCGTTCACTTACAGTCTCTGTGAGAATTTTGAGTCACGCAATTACCTATTTCTACCTCAGTGTTGTCATGGCACGAGTGACATCTATATCCATTCCAGTTTCGTACGAGTGGAGAACTATGAGTGGAAAACTATCCATGCATATCAAAACTATTCACAAAAACGTTTAGAGGTTTTGGTTTCTTCACTTACGCCATGGAGCTGCATGTTATGCTCGGTGATACATGGAAGCTGTTACAGCTTCTGCAAGTTCCTGGTGATGCAGAACCTGGTCTGCAAGTAAGCATATTACAAAGACACGCAAGTGTAACTAACTTGCCTCACTGGAAGTGAGCCAGCTTGCAAGTGGGTAATTTCGAATGCAGTTGTTTAGGAACGGTTTGAAATTTTATCAAAGATGTGACGTGCTTCTCATTACTAATAAAAAGGTGTGTGAATTTGACCATTTATAATACTTGAGATACTCAGCGCTGTCTTATCGGCTAAGTACCGCAATGTCTTTCCATCCAGCAAACGTACTCCTTCTTACATAACGATATGACATTTGTAGTCGGTCTGGGCAAATGGAGAATAATAGATACATTTCTAGTAAATAAGAAAGTTAATATCAATTATAATATTTGTTATTGCCATTCAGTTTATTAGCACCATACAGGAACTTTGACCTCCACTGCATAAATTAGCATAGGCCCTTCCAGTTGCTTACTCCTTATACTGGACGTAGCTCACTCCTCATAGGGATTCAAGGATATTCATGGTAATTCCACGGGTATCCAACATTTCCCAACGGAAATATGGAGATTAATGAGGGAAGTGCATCATTTTCTACGGAAATCCCGAGAGATTCCCCACCGGAGACTCACAAATTCCCTGTTCCCTATAAATATTTGTTACATATGTATAGTCTACATTATTGTGGAAGTCTAAATACAATACAATACAATACAGCACAGCACAGCACGACACAACAAAATGCAACACATATGTCACAATACAACACAATATACCACAATTCAACACAATACTATACAAAAGATCAGTGAGTCGGAAACAGAGTGCGTACAGTAACATGGTATTGACTTCTAATAGTCCCTTCGACTGTATGGAGGCCGAAGGGGGAGATCCAAACGTTACTCTAGAAGAGATTCTGCTCCCAAAAGGAGCTATATCCCTTAATGGGAAACTATGACTTACAATGACCCCATTTCAGCCACCATACCCCGTGATAGGGTGTACTCTTTCCAAAGGGCTCTTCGGCCAAATGCCGTAGGGCGAAAACAGACCCAGTCAGGGTGCATATTAACCATCAGTTAGTCAGCTGTTCTGAGGTTTCATGCTTTAGAAATGTAGACTTTAAGCGAAAAGATAAGTTTTGAAAGATTGTTCAGTAAAATCAATTTGTAAGTGAAATAGGGCCTTAAAATTACCTTTTGAACTCATTGATTTAGAGAGTAAACTGATTTAGAGAGTAATTAAAGGTAATTACAGGTTGTTTTATAAACCAAGCTGTAAGAAACGATACCGAAGAACTTATGCCTATTGGCTATAGGTGTTTTCTGTGTACCACGTAGTTGAGGCAACAGGATTGTTACGTGACATATAAGGACCATGTGTTTGGAGGAAAGTTATTCTTTAGTCAGGATGAGGAAACCCACTTACAGGAAAGTTTGGGATGAGAAAACCTTACATTCGATTTCCCAGTTTCTGAGAACTTTAATATCATAATCTGGACGATGTAATTTTTAGCATTTTCAGTTTTTTTTTCAAGGAAGCCAACTTTCGTCTAAGACTTGGAAATCTCAGGAGCAAATGCTTCCTTGCCTGTCCCCATCCCCACCCATAGACGTTGGTTTTAGTATGTGACATTGTTGACTAAGTCACTTGAACGAACTACGACATCAGAACATCACCATGTTTTGCAAGAAATATATAACAGTGCTAAATAATCTATACTTCATTCTTACCCAGACATTTCGATTTCCGGTAAGGTAAATCTTCTTGAAGATACTACCGGGTCCTGGTCCGTAATTTCAATTTTTATCAATGATTATGATATGCCGAATGCGATAAAATAGTTGAAATATTGCGGGAGTGTAACCAAGAAGACGTACAAGTTGTCAAGATGTGATGAATTGTCCGAAGACATTACCGTACCATACGGGCCGTGTGGCATATTTTGTGCATGATACCGTCGGCATGGTCGTGTAAGTATGGTGATCGAGTGCATGGTTGCCATGTATTCAGTAAAGCACTGCAGCCGGCCGAAAGGCAGAAAGGGTCGAAACTTGACAATTTCACATCCGAATTTGTAACTGGTCAGTTCGTCAAAGTGCAAACTACGTTATTGCATGCGCAATGAACGACAGTGCAGATTATAGGTCTAGTGCGCAAAATGTGTTTTTTATACATTTATTTTTTTCTGAATTCTTACACATTTAATTATGACACGAAAAATCTTTGGGTGGCCTACCAAGCATCTGGGGGGCCCAGGCCCCCCAGGCCCCCCGTAGCTACGCCCCTGGCTCACACCACGCATAAACAACCCCTTTAACAAAGACATCATTAATATTTGGGGTATAATAAGTTCTAAAATTATACAATGGAAGAAATTTTTTTTCAAATCAAATCCGATCCTACCCGATCAATTCTAACCAAATCAATCAACTCAAGAATAGAAACCACCATGCATTTACTTGCCCGAAAAAGAGTGACGTATGTAGAATCCAAGACACCATCGGATACAGCACTGACAGCTTTGCACAATTTAAATTACATTTACTAAAATTGTAAAGGAGCATCCTCCAAAAAATACCCGAACGAACCTAATTGACCTAAAAATAAAGTTCATAGCAATACTGTTCTGGTATTCAGGTCTAAAGATTACTCGCTACTTAAGTATCAATTTAAGCTGTAACTACAAGGGTACAAACCTCAGAGATCAGAAAATGAAACGCATTGGTATTTTTTCTAATTTTATGGATTCTTCAATTGTTTGAAGTATGGAATGCTGAAATTTTATTCTCTTTGCTTTGAATGAGTCTAATCAGTATTAATTTATAGGTCCATCTTCCACAACTCACACCATATCCTTTTGTTCATAGTTCAACAGTAAATGTTAAAATAAGTTAGAAATGCAATGCTGCCGTTAACTTAGACAAAAAGAACATCACGGTCTGTAATCTGAGAAGCAAAAAATTAACGTAGATAGTACTGCGCAATCCACAATTAAAAGTTTAAAAATTTTGCATCTCAGCATACCATCATTCTTTGAAAGTGAAGGTTTGACAAGTTAGATGCATATTCCAACTATTTATATATATATATATATATATATATATATATATATATATATATATATATATATATATATATATATATATATCTAATTCGGCACTTAGGGGGAAAGTTGTTGTTGAAAAGTCGACCTTAAGGGGAAAAAAATTTTCGGGTGAAATATAAGTTTCGCCTTAACGTTTCCACACACTTTTACTATAGGAATACGTAAACTTACAAGGGCGCCCTCTTAGATTTACAAACTAGATGCCATTACTTCAAAGTTGTCAAATTTACGGACACCTAGTTGTTAACACAAACGGATGGCTGGCCATTGAAATAACGTTAATTATATGTTTAGACGTTAGGGCGAATTTATTTCTTATGTATTTTATTATCTTTTTTTCGCCCTTTGTACAAGCAGATATAACAATTTCCCCTTAAGGTGGGAATTAGCGTTTATATATATATATATATATATATATATATATATATATATATATATATATATATATATCTATATATATCTATATATATATATATATATATATATATATATATATATATTTCTCTAATTCGGCACTTAGGGGGAAAGTTGTTGTTGAAAAGTCGACCTTAAGGGGAAAAAAATTTTCGGGTGAAATATAAGTTTCGCCTTAACGTTTCCACACACTTTTTCTATAGGAATACGTAAACTTACAAGGACGCCCTCTTAGATTTACAAACTAGCTGCCATTACTTCAAAGTTGTCAAATTTACGGACACCTAGCTGTTAACACGAACGGATGGCTGGCTATTGAAATAACGTTAATTTATATGTTTAGACGTTAGGGCGAATTTATTTTTTATGTATTTTATTATCTTTTTTTCGCCCTTTGTACAAGCAGATATAACAATTTCCCCTTAAGGTGGGAATTAGCGTTATATATATATATATATATATATATATATATATATATATATATATATATATATATATATATATATATATATATATATATATATATGCTTAGAATTCAGGAACTAAGACACACTTAATCATGTTCTGGTGCATAACTTCTGTAGATTTCAAACTTCATTACCTAGCAAAATTTGATTTGACCGTCACATAACTTTATTTAGTTGGTATTTACCGTCAAAGTATTAAAACTTTTCTGCAATGAGCCCCTGTATTTTGCTACCTTTTCGTGAGATATATTTTCATGAGATTTCATCATAAACCCTATGATATTTTTCTACGTTGCTTCATCGAAAATTATGGAAATTCATGCTGCGTTCTGCAGCAGAAACCGACATATCCTCCCATTTGGAAGGTGTTTTAAGGAAAAGTACTGAGCTGTGCATATGTCGCAATGTTTTAAAAACCTAATTTTGCAAATGAATTGACTTCAAAGTACAAGATGATTACGTAATTTTTTTCAGCTCTAAAACGAATGTACCTGTTTTCAGGGAGGTGTTACCAACTCCGTGAACAGACGTGTCAATGAATCATACAAACGCAACGTCAGTATCACGAAAAATATCTTTTACGTACTTTGTGCGTACCTTATTTGCTGCTTCCCTCTGGCAATTTGCATTCAAGTGTACGTGGTATGTCCTATCGACCGTCTGGTAAGATTTATAATTTCATTTAACAGTGCTGCAAATCCTATCATTTACGGAGTTAATCACCCAAAACTTCGTCATGCTTACATCAAAATGTTAAAATGTGAAACAATAAGTTAAGTACATTGATATTCAAGTAAGGGAGAACGCTGACACAGTGCATCTCTCCCCTGTTTAACCAGTTAAGACCCGAAAATTATGAGGGCGCTTCCGCTGTATACGGCAAAAAGCTGGTTGATTGGCGTGTCTCCCTACGTACAGTGTGCGTTCTGCTTCAGGAGTTATTTGTCATTCATAAACACCTTTATTGATTTCCTGCATTCTGATTGGCTGAAAACCATTCGAGACCAGTCTCGAATCGCATTCGAGACTGGCCTTTGCCAGTTTAGGAGAATTACTTTTTCAAGGTGAATTGAATATCACTGTTACTACTGCATTGTGCACTATGCTTTGTCCATGATGTGTTACCATAGCAACATAAACCATAGCATCTGAGTAAGAAAACCAGTTACTGTAAGCTACTGTAGTATTACACTGTTATGCCTAGCACCCCTGTAGCTATAACCATTCCAAAGCATAATGCTCATTTCATCCCATGAATGAATGCTAGCAAAACTATATTCATCTTCTTGGATACTGGCAGTGGCATGGCTAAAAGAGCGTATATAACCTTACAGTATATGCCAAGGGTACATTTTGTTAACGGTCTGCCTGGTACAAATATTCCACTCCTTATTTTCCTAAGTTGGACTGCATGGTAAAGAAAAGTGAATTTGGTCTCTGTGCTGCTAATGCCAGCATGGGGCCTGCGTTATTAACTATGACGTACATGCAAAGCCAATGGTAAACAGGTTTTACTGACAGTGTCACTGACAGGTTTTTACGTTTGAACCAATTCCGCTAACACTAAAAGGCATAACAGGCCAGCACGGTCTTCATTTCTAAGTTAGTTCTACGCCGAGCTAGGCTTCTTTTGAACTAATGTTGTAAATAATTTAAGCTAGGCCTAACGTTAGGCCTGCATAATCTATATTAAAAACTTGAAAACATTTTCAAAGTTACCAACACTATAATCCTCTTCCAAAGAGGCTAAAGACAATTAAATCACCGTCTTACTTTGGATCTCGAACGCAAGTGCGTTAACTACTTAACAGTCAAATGTCTGCAAGCATGTCGTTGAAGGCTGCACTGCACACAGTATATTGCAGTACACCGTAGCTGCCCAGCACTGTGTATTGCGAAACTTTCGTGGTGTAGAACTTCACTGTAAACAATAGCCAGCTAGAAGTTAGTTTCCTTGTTATAATGCTCAGCCTCATCTCTACAACGATGTATCATAATTCAGAGATAAACGATTTTGCGTTAAATTAATCCAGTTAAATTTCGTTCGATGAATTGAGATTCCAATCAATATGTTAAGTGAAAATATTTGCGTGGTTGTCCACTTTTTTTTGGCTTGAAGTTGTTCGCTACTATCGTAAGAAACTAAACATGACGTCATAATAGAGTCCTAAGTTAGCTGGGAGAATTAAAATTTGATCTGTAAAATTTTGTCGAAAATTCAATATTTTTGTCGATTCCCAACATTTTAATGTTGAGTGTTTATGAATGGGGATAAAAGCAGGGTGCCCGGTCTTAAATGTGATTCGAGACCTCCGATGACGTCATCACAGAGGCAGCGGACCTCGGCTATCGCCTCGGTCCGCTCAGCCTCTGTGATGACGTCATCGTCGGTCTCAAATCACATTTAAGACCGGGCACCCTCGCATTTATCCCCTAATTTTATCCGTCTTAAGAAAGATCAGGAGTAATTTTCACCATAGGGATATGCCATGGTGCCTTAAGTGTTTTGTTGCATACTCCTGAAAACTTGTAGTTTCTCGGCCAATAATTGGGGCCAAAGAAGCACCGTACTGTTTGAATTAAGCTCCGTTGCTTAGCTTCAGTCCAAATCGCCAGACGTCATTCTCCCTTACTTTAATTTCTATGGTTAAGTATAAACATGTTCCTTTCCATAATGACCAGTGATGTGGCCGAGTAGATAAAAGTTTTTGGCATCTGAAGTGATGAATTAAGCATCCGTGACGTTTCTGGGTTCCAATGCTGGGTCAGAGTAAGGGTGGATTTTCATCCTAGAGTAATGTAGGGTTTTCCCCATCTACACTGGCCTTTCAAAAGAAACAAACTTTATCTAAATTGTTCAATTGGTTAGCTGCACACAGGAAGTCGTAATTTATAAGCATAGGCTTCTCACACATTTTTTTTCGCTTAGCTTCGTGAAACAACTGTCCATCCAGACCTGAATTATATTTTCTTGTTCGTTCAGACTTTTACCAGTACTGTGCACTTATTGTTAAGAGTAAAGCAAAGCATCTGATCGAAAAATAACAAAAAGTGGAAAAAGAAAGATAAAGTGTAGTTTAGTATGTTAAAATGTTAGTTGATGACCAAATATAAAAACAGTTACTAGTACTTCCATGGGTGATTTCATAAAAACGTATAGTTACGTAGCCTTTCAAATAAACTGCATTTAGCATTTACATCATTTGTACGAATTCTGTTAAAAAGTAAATTTTGCCTTTATGTAATGATTGTAGAGTTAGATGTGATTTTACGGCTCAGTTTCTAAACAATTGGTTTAAGTCGGGCCGGCCACGGCCTTTTCTTCCAGTTGTGGCTCACTGGCTTGTTTTCCCTACTCCATTGCTTTATGCTGAGCACCAAGCACAATGGCAGTAGGTTCCATAATTAATTTTTCTAATAATGTACCTTATGCAGCAACGTTATAGACTGTAATGAACCTGTTGTATTTATGGTTGTCTGATGTAAGAAACAACATAATGTTGGTATTACAAATCAATTTAGGTAATGCAAATTGATCAGTCAAAGTGATAATAAACGTTGTGATACGTTATATACGTTATTGAAAATGCACTTATTTCAGATACACAAGAACAAACAGGAATATTTGGTAGACATTGTAAACGTATGTCTGTTAAGTACTTTAATATTACTTATTTCGCATTTACAGTAATGCACTTCCTCTTCAAGATAGAATTCGGAACCCTGTTGTTATAAACTACACCTTCAAATGTCAGATCCATATTTGAAAAGAAAAATGAATTTGTATGACACCGTAATATTTTCAATTGTTTGTCGAGATTTAGCCCAACAATTCATCATATTGGTTAGATTTCTTAGCTTTCTTCGGTTAATTTTGAATTAAATTATGACAAGATTTACTGTGTTAACTAAACTGATTTTATAGTGGTTCTTTATATCCTAATGTAAACAAATGTACATTATTTGTTGTTGTTAAGAGGTACTGGAAGATTCACATTGAGTATGAATTTAACTGATGTGATTCACTGTGCTAGACGTTTATGAAGTTTCAAACGCTGTACATCTCACTCTTAGATTAAAACAGTGTATATTTTACAGACAACGAGGTTTCAAATGAAGATTCTGAGTTCCTACACGGTTCTGTCGTTCAAACATTACGATACAAATTGAGCGACCTGAATCTTTCTTTAAGAGAAAGACTTGAAACTGGGTATAAATAATAAGAAAGGACAGACCACATCTAGAAATCCTGAACTTGCAGGCAAGTACATCGAAGCCCATGACTGTTGAAACTGTTGGTAGAGAAATACCAACAATGTCACACAGCAAACAGATTTAGCCATACAGTACGTAGCTCTACTGACAAAAGCTGCAATTATTCCTTATGACTAGTCTCCACTGCATTCCGAAGTTAGGACTGTAGGCCCTCAGTCGAAAATGCACATGAACTGAACAGTTTACAGGAGGCCTAGGCAATACACAATTAGTAGGCTTCTACGCTATAGTACCATGGATGATTATAGTGTACCAGAAGCACCCCCAACTGTTTGCGAGCCACAGATGGTTTTGTTTACTATAAGCCTAACGTTATAAGTTACATTATTACTCCAACGTGGCAAAAAACGGACGCTATCGTTACTGTAACAAAGCAAACTAACACGAAGTTGAAAAAACGAGAAACTTAAAATTACCTCTGGCTAATGTTATTGACTGTAGATTGGGCTATAATACTCTAGGCTACAGTGGGACACATGGACATATCTTGTTTGTATGTTGCCAGGTACACATACGGTAAACACACCGCTTTGAACTTGCAAATCGCCTTGCCTGGGCAAGTCACGTACATGTATAGACAACTTCTGTTACATGTTACATAAATTATGTAAGTTTTACGCATATGTATCCGTAGTACACTTGGTAAACGGTTAATATGTTTCCAACGGAAATAGGGACTAGAAAAATGCACTTCTTAGTTGATCGTTGATGTTTAAAAGTATTGAAAACATGTTTGAATATTATTTTACCATCATTATAATTATTAACCACTCGATCATATTAAATTACACAATCTATTAAGTATTTTCGGGTAGATGGTTGGAATTTAGTAAGCAGCATGCGTTTCGTATGCGTACCTGTTCCTATGCCGATACGTCCATGTTGAACGTGTATACTTCATGACGGATGGATTTTGAAAAATTTGCCATTTCGCATGCGTAGCTGTTCGCTGTGCCAATACGTTAATGTTGAACTTGTGTGCACGGGAAAGTATACCGAGCCGGATACGAAGTCGAAAAAGTCGTGTCCCCGAAAGCAATCCCTACAATCGAAGCTGTGGGCTTCGGTTAATAATTAGCACAAAGAGGGTGCTTGGGGCTGCAGTCTTCCTTCCATCTGGGCAAAAAATTTGCTGTTTGTGGGCAACACAAATGCGTGCCAGGCAAGCCTACGATAAAATTTCCGGCAAAAGTTTGTAATTCCCTCCCGTTCCCAGTTTAAAGTATCCATGAACGCTTATAAGGGAGAATAGTAACCCTCTCGTATATTCTGTAGGTAATTTGATGTTAATGACGTGCTACTTTACCAATACATTGGGCAAATACTTTCAAATGAGGGCTTTTGCATTGGGCTTAATGATACGAAGTCTCTAGTTTGGATGTGCTTTTAAAAAATACTGCGAAACTTACACAAAGCTTGTCAAATAAAGCAAAAAACACAAATAAAATAGAATTATCCTTTTTGTGATTAATTACACAAAAGAAAAGCAATCTTTACTTTAAAGGCAGTAGGCAGTCACCCCAATCAGAGTGAGTGTATCCTGTCACTCTAGTTCATGATTGGCCTATTTTGATCATGTGACAGTATTTTTGTTGGTGAATTTTAAAATTCAAGGAGAATTTCTCCTTTCTTTAGCTATTGTTTTTAATAATTATGTTCGAAACATCTTCAGAGGTGCTTGTAATGCGATAAGAGGAAATTTGCAAGAGTTTGCTGATTTTTCAAAGAAAATTTTGGGGCGACTGCCTATTGCCTTTAATGTAAAAATTTGTATTAAAATTTTACTTCAAAGTTCTACAGTTCTTATTCTACTTAACTGATTTGTAAGCAACAATTATACTTTGCTACATAATGCTATACGGTAATGTTAGAAACGGATTATAATAGTGTCTAGTGTAGTGAAATATACCCGCAGTGTGGGTAACAGTCCACGTTTTGCATTAGCTTGTCACAATTACAGGAAACTTCACTGCATGGTATAATCATGTGCATCATAAGATATTTAGCTTTTCCCCTTGTTAAAAAGGAATTAAACTATTTCAGTTCAAAATTTACTTCAGTTTCGAATACCATTGCAATCATTAAATGTTCAAGTCCAAGTAATGCTTTATCTACTCTAAATTTATTTTGATAAAACTATAAGTGATAGCATCTGTATTGTACAAGTATTCTCAAGTTATTATTCGACAGTTGCTTGAAGATATCTCCCCTGCTGAGGCATGTCAGTTTCATAATTATTTACAAAGAAACTCATCAACAGATTCTCTCTTAATTCCTGTATATGCAACCAGTCGCACTAAATTTTTGATGTCATAAAGAATATCAGAGCAACATGACTAGTGTTGTTGATAAAGTTGCCATGTTTGCAGTGAAAAAAATTTTTGTGATTGGTTTAATGTCAACAAATTATATCTTTTCTCCAGCAGTACCCATTTTGTGTTTTGCTAATCCTCATCATATCAGACATCATGTTGATAATGTTAATATTGTTCAGCAACAATCTTTGAAATTGTTAGGCTGTTATCTTGATTCCCACTTAAACTGGAAGGGTCATATAAAGGGTAATTTGCGGAAGGGTAGGTAAAACTGTCAGAATTTCATATAAGATAACAAAAATTGTTTCTGGGTCAGTCCATATTACTTTGTATAATTCTCTGATTTACTCCCAATTCTCGTATTGCAATATTGCATTGGTAAGCTGTAGGTCACGCAAAGAAAACCAGGTCGCATTCTCTCCAATTCCAATTTCCTTGCTCACAGTGCACTCTTTTTTTTAAAAGTACAGATTCACAAAAACTATTTTTTTAAGTATCAGCTTGGTAGCATCATGTACAAGTATTCCAATCATACTCTCAGACATATTTCGTCATTGTTTTTTTCTTTAATTTGAATGTTCATTGCTGCCACACTGGAAATCAGTCGTGCATTCCTAAATCGAACACTTCAAGATGTAGTGAGTCTCTTTATTCACCGGTCCTACTCTTTGGAGCTGTCCTTGTTACAAGTCGCTTTACCAATAAGTAATTTTGCGAAGTACATTGAGAATCACCTGCTTAGTATAGCCCATAAGTAACATTATGATATAAGCGCATTGATTAAATACATGAACAATTTCTTTCTTTCTTCCTTCCCTTTTCACTTTTCTTCTTTTCTTCTCCTTGTTAGATATAAAGTTTCCTTCTTTAAACTCTTAATAAAGTTTTGTACCATTACGGTACCATTAAAAAGGAGGTCTACATGTACAAGCTTTTAAAGCTTTATCAGACCCCACTTTACAAATTTGCATTACTTGTAAATATTTCGTATATATGTAAAGCCTGTATTAATGTTAAAGTCTATCTAAATACAACACAATACAGCAAAACACAACAAAATACAACTCAAAACGACACAATACGACACAAAACAACACAATACGGCTCAATTCAATACAATACAACATAATTCGACAGAATACGATAGAATACAACACAATACGACACAATACGACACAATACAACACAATATAACACAACACAAAAGATCAGTGAGTCGCATACAGTGATAGGGTATTTTTTCTAAAGGTCCCTTCGACTGTATAGGGGCCGAAGGGCGAAATCCAAACGTTACTCTACAAGGGATTCTGCTGTCAGAAGGAGATACGTCCCTTGATAAGGAAACTATGACTTACAAGGACCCTATTTCAGCCATCATCACCAGTTATAGCCAGGGTGAACTTTTTCAAAAGTCCCTTCGGCCAGATGTCGAAGGGCGAAAACAGACCCAGTCACAGGGTGTGTCACAACTATGAGGTACTCAGCTGCTTTGAGATTTCATGCTTAGTAATTTAGACCTTAGGCGAAAAGATTACTTTTGAAAAATTGTTCAGGAAAGTCACTTTGTAAGTGAAACAGGGCCTTACCTTTTGAACAAATTGATTTAGAAAGTAATTAAAGATAATCACATGTTGTTTTAAAAACCAAGCTGTGTCACAGCGCGAGAAATAACATTAAAGATCAATCATGATATTCTGTTTCATCGCCTTGAATTTACATTTGGTATTGTTTCTGAGTCATTAAGGTGGTTTGAGTTATACTTGAACAACCGTGTGCATTGTGTTGAAATTGCAGACTGGTGTTCCACAAGGATCGGCTCTGGGTCCCATCATTTATTGTATGTTTACCCGCCCATTAGGTCAGATAATTAGTCGTCATGGTTTGAGTTATCACTGTTACGCAGATGACACCCAATTGTATATTGATTTTAATTCAATTGATTGCAATGACATTTCAAATAAGCTGGAATCTTGCCTCTCTGAAATAGTAGATTGGATGCAATTAAATCGTCTTAAACTAAACAGAGATAAAACTGAACTTATACTTTTCAGCCCAAGGGGTAGGCCTGATTTTTCTCCCAACTTTAATTTAGAGATAGGCTCCCATGAAGTTTTTCTTGTTTCTGTTGTGAAAAATTTAGGAGTGTTTTTTGACAATAACTTATCTATGGAGAGTCAAATTAATTCAATATGCAAGTCATGTTATTTTCAAATCCGCAGTATAGGTAAGATAAGACGTTACATATCGGATGCTGCGTGTAAGACCTTAATTCATTCACTTGTAAGTTCTAAGATTGATGCACTGCTGTATGGGCTGTATGGGCTCCCAGATAAGAGCACTGATAGATTGCAGAGAGTGCAAAACTGTGCAGCACGAGTTATCAGTCGCACTCGTACAAATGAGCACATATCACCTGTTTTAATTGATCTGCATTGGCTCCCTGTTAAACAAAGATCGATGTTTAAAATTTTGCTCTACACCTTTAAGGCTCTGAATTGTTTAGCTCCTGTTTACCTATCTGACCTTTTGAAATTGTATCAACCATATAGACGCAACATCAGTATCACGAAAAATATGTTTTACGTACTTTGTGCTTATCTTATTTGCTGCTTCCCTCTTGCAATTTGCAGTCAAGTGTATAGGGTCTGTCCTATCGACCGTCTCGCAAGGCACATATCTGCATTTAATAGCGCTGTCAATCCCATCATTTACGGAGTTAATCACCCACAATTCCGTCAAGCTTACATCAAAATGTTGAAATGTGAAACCACTAGTTAGGTACTAAAGGAAGGATCTAAGTAAAAAATTATATATATGAGATATAAAAGAGACACTAATTCTAAGCACTGCACGTGGTGAAACTTCAGTCAGTTCTAATTTGTAGTTTTCGAGACAACAGCAAATGAAGTTACTACCTGAAGTTAACTTGAAGTGGCCTGAAGTGAGCTTGAAGCAAGCAGGGAATATCATCACATTGATGAGCAATGTTTTGCTGCTTTTTTTGTTTTTCAATTTGTTGACTTGACTTTGAAATTAATAGGAATATGAGCTTTCCATAGGAAATCTGAAGTTTTTGAAATTCACGTGCTTCTCGCACATTAACATAATGACAAAATTAGATTATGGAGAAGAAATTGGTATTAAAGTTTAAAAAGAAGTCATTATGTAACATTATCACCTATAATGTTACTTGTGCCTGTTTCAAGTTCAGTTTTAACTGAAAAGTTCCACAAGTTCGTTTGCTGATATCTTGAGAACACGTCATATTTCAATGGAACTTTTACCAGAATGCTTAGATTAAGAAGGTTATTCCTCTGATATGATAAAAATTCAAGATTTATCATTTCTTTCAACATGTCTCTTTCATTTCTTGTTTATGCAGACCTTTTCAATTGTTTGCACTCTTTGTTAAAGTGAAACAAAATATCACATTGAGAAATAGCAAAGTGGGATAAAAGCAAAAAGTGTTATATGTTAAGATATTAATTTATGACAAACTTTAGAAACAATTACAAATACTTGCAAAAGGTATTTTCCTATAAATGTCGTCAAACGATAAAAAAAAACTTAGCAAATACGTATTGAATAAATGGAAAATTCCTAACCTTGTTACAAAATACCCAATGGAAGTAATATATTAGGCTACGTGGAACAACATTGATACATCTCTTACGAATTCTTCTACAAAGTAAATTCTGTAATTTATAGTATGATTCAAATAATAGATTCTGCTAATAATGTAACTACATGCAACTGTAGACTGAGATTTGCCCGTTGTATTTATCGTTGCTTGACGTAAGAAACAATGTAAAGTAAAAGCTACTTATCAGTTTATATTATAAGAATTATATCCGCAAACGTTTAAGTTAAAATTGTGAACATAAAGATTGTAATCTGTTACTTGGTGGCTTATCTATTTTAAACGATGCTAAAGCTATTTTAAACAACGGAAATGCATTAGCTTTCATACACATAAAAAATTAGGAATTATTAGTAAACATTGTTAACGAATGTCTGTTAAGTACTTTGATATTATTTTTGTCGTATGTACAGTAATACAATTACTCTTAAAGATGGAAATGGGAACCCTTATGGTATGATGCACCTTCAAAATGTCACATTCAAATCTGAAAAAAACTGTAATGGTGTTTAATATTTGTCTAGATTTAGCTAAAAAATGAATCGTTTAGAGAAATATCCGGTTAATTTTAAACCAAATCTAGTAACTATACTAGCCAAGATTTACTCTATTAACTAAACTACTTTTGTAGTGTATCTGTATAGCCTAAGTGTAAATAAGTGTACATATTTGGTGTTTTTAGAGTTAAATTCCGCTGATGTGATTTACTGTGCTATAAGTTTATGAAGTTTCAAACGCTATACATCTCACTCTAAGAGTAAAACAGTGTTTATTTTCCAAAAAAAAAACGAGGTTTCAAATGAAGACCCTGTTTCTACAGGGTTCTGTCGTTCAAGCAATTCGATACAAATTGAGTGACCTGAATCTTTCTTTAAGGGAAAGATTTGAAACTGGGCTTAAGAAAGGACACAAAAATTAGGCAAAAAACAATAATTGGTACAAAGAGGGGGCTTAGGGCTGCAGCCCCTTCTGCCATCTGGGCAGAAAATTTGCTGTTTGTGGACAACACAAATGCGTCCTATTTTTGGGAAAACCTGCAAGAAAATATCCTGCAAGTGTTTGTAACTCCCTCCCGTTCCCAATTAAAAGTATCCATGCACGCTTATAGTGCGATTGGGAACCTCTTGTATATTCTGTAGCATGGGCGTCCGGAGGGGGCAAGGGGGGGGGCACTTGTCGCCTGGAAAATCAAAAACTTATAAAAACGAAGAAAGATAAAGAAAAACAACAAAAAAATGTAACATCAACATTTCTTAACAGTTCACTTAGTGTGAATTTCTACTCTCAAAACAGTAATTGAATAAAAATATCAAAACTCAGGCCCCAGCAGCCCCCCCCCCCCAGCATATTTTTGATATTTTTTAAAGTTTAAATTTACGATATTGCTAGTGTTTCCCCTTTTTATATGCGGTTAATAGGGTTCTGATGCCCGATTTAAATGAATTTTAAAAAGAGGGTAGTGAACATTGTAAAGTACAATTCGTGGCATCTGCTGCTCAAATTAAAGTACACTGGCTTTAGAAGCGAGAAGGTGGGATTGAGCTGAGGACCCCACCCCCTTGGATCCGCTCTTTGCATATTCGTAGCAAAAAAAAATTGTGAGTTATTGTGCTTCTTGCGAAAATACACAATACACGTACAAAGGATGAAAACATGTAATGTTTTGCAAGGTTAGCCAGCCAGGGCCTTTTTTAACATACATACTGGGTGGGCCACGGCCCACCCAGTCCCCTACTCAGCCCACCCACTCAGTCCATTTGGCCCCCCCAGTAGGTCCTTTTTTGTCATACATATAAAACACATAATGATGATCATAAATGATCAATATCTGACATTAAAGAATGGTAGCCCCATGAAGGCATGAAAACATTTTCACAAGAAGTCGGCCAATAGCTTCTGTGTGGTCACACCAAACAGTATGACAGTGGAGAAATGTGTTTCCACATACAATATACTATACTCAGACTTAAGAATGGCCACCAGCGAACGATCACTCAACGACAGGTTGCTTATCCACTGGAATGGGGTTCCAACGGCCAAGTTCGACCCAAGGCCATCAGTGGAAAGCTTCCTGGCTGCTAAAGAGAGACGAATGAACCTCCCAAACATCGAGTCATACAAAGGAAGGGATTTTGTTAAGAAGTTCTTCCTGTAAGTAGGTGAGCCACCAGGCCTACAAGGAGAGCAGTGACATTGCCAAGTGGTAGACTACTTCGCAAGGTATGCGGGGGGGGGGGCGTCGCAGGAGGAGGTAGCTAGTATCTACGTGCGATGTTATCAAAATCCCCAAATAAAGTATGTTTAGATGTAACTAGCTATCCTTTCCCAGCCAGCAAGCTCACCTGGACCCCATGTGGGGTTCAGATGGGCAACCAGATGGGGCCCATATTGGTTACACCTCGTTTTGTCCTGCGTGCCCAGGTGGAGCCCACTGGGTCAGCTCCAGCCTTCAGCCCAGCTGGGATCAGATGGTCTGAATGTGGACTGGCCAGGAGAGCCAGGCACGCAGAGCAAAACAAGGTGTAACTCACATGGGCCCCATCCAGTTGCCCATCTGAACCCCACAGGAGGAGGGCTAGCTCTCTGGGTGTGGTATGCAGTTTTTGTTTCTAGCAATCATCCTGGGTATGTTACATGCCAACTAATGCAGGGGCAATAAAATATAGCCGGTCAGCGACGGCTGATCGCTGCCTACAGCAAAATCTGCCGTTGTCTACTTTTCCACCTTTTATTCCCCCCTCTTATTTCCACCCTCTTCCCTTCTTTCTTTAGGTCGCTACGGCGGCGACAAGTTATACGAACTGTGACCATACAATACAATGCTGCAATGACAGCAGTTTGAAAATATTCCATTTCCAGTGTGCTGATTAGTTATTATCAACAATGAGCAATATTGCGGCGCGCACTGCAGACCTGGACACAGTGTCACGGCTGCGCGATGCGAGTTGCTGAAAGTTCAGTACACGAGTTTAATCAAACAATTATAAGTAGGTCTATAATGCATGGGCTTAGGAAACTGAAAAAGATTTGGGTACTTCGCCCAGTCAAAAAATGTGTTGGGAATCATTGAGGATGTTTCTTAGAATGAAAACATGCAGAGCATAATATCTCAATTTTAGGATGGTTCGATAGAGCCTCGAAATTCTCGGGATGTGCCATTTCCTGCCATCTGGGGTGTCTGTCGATCCCAAAAAAATTCAATACGCTACGCGCCAACTGATGGTGGCGCTCCACTTAGTTAGTAACTTCGTGTCAGATGGTCCCTTTTGTGAAATAGCCCCCCCCCCCCGTACAAATTTGTTAAAAAAGGCCCTGTAGCCAGCAACAGAATACTAATAGAAGAGGGCGAATCCAGCTACAGTTTGGAAAAAGGGGTTTCATAAAGGCACTAATGGATCCTCGACAGTGGGAAGTCCACGTTGTATTGACCACGCTAAAGAGTTGTATTTCAACGGAAGGAAATGGTACTGGGCTAGTGGATAAGAGATTACGGACCCCATACGTTGATATGTTTTTGCGCCACTAGAGATTTCTTTTCCACTCAGGTTACATAAAAGGCAGTAGGTAATTTCTATACAGAACCTTTTACTTTCATATTTCCCAGTTAAAATTCACTCCATACTAGTTAGTAAAAAGGAAACTGGTTGCGGAGGCATTTGTTATAGTTTCCCGTCTTTTAAACTTTTAAACTTTTAAACTTACAATATAGGCGTTCACTTACTGTCTCTGAGAATTTTGAGTCACGCAATTACCTATTTCTACCTCAACGTTGTCATGGCATGGGTGACCTATATCCATTCCAGTTTCGTTCGAGTGGAGAACTATCCATACATATCAAAACTATTCACAAAAACGTTTAGAGGTTTTGGTTTCTCCAGTTACGCCATGGAGCTGCATGTTATGCTCGGTGATAAATGGAAGCTGTTCTAGCTTCTGCAAGTTTCTGGTGATGCACAACCTGGTTTGCAAGTAAGCATAGAACAAAGACACGCAAGTATAACTAACTTGCCTCACTGGAAGTGAGCCAACTTGCAAGTGGGTAATTTCGAATGCAGTTGTTTAGGAACGGTTTGAAATTTTATCAAAGATGTGATGTGCTTCTCATTACTAATAAAAAGGTGTGTGAATTTGACCATTTATAATACTTGAGATACTCAGCTGCTGTCTTATCGGCTAAGTACCGCAATGTCTTTCCATCCAGCAAACGTACTCCTTCTTACATAACGATATGACATTTGCAGTCGGTCTGGGCAAAAGGAGAATAATAGATACATTTCTAGTAAATAAGAAAGTTAATATCAATGTAATATTTGTTATTGCCATTCAGTTTATTAGCACCATACAGAAACTTTGATCTCCACTGCGTTTTCATAAATTAGCATAGCCCTTCCAGTTGTTTACTCCTTATACTGGACGTAGCTTACTCCTCATAGTGATTCAAGGATATTAATGGTAATTCCACGGGTATCCAACATTTTCCAACGGAAATATGGAGATTACTGAGGGTTATGCATCATTTTCTATGAAAATCCCGAGAGATTCCCCACCGGAGACTCACAAATTTCCTGTTACCTGTAAATATTTGTTACATGTGTATAGTGTACACTATAGTGGAAGCCTTAATACAGTACAAGACAACACAGTACAGCACAGCACGACACAACAAAATGCAACACAATATGTCACTATAAAACACAATATGATACAAATCAACACAATACGACACAATACAACACAATACGACACAATACAACACAATACGACACAATACAACACAATACGACACAAAATAGCACAATACGGCACAATTCAATACAATACAACACAATTCGACAGAATACGACACAATACAACACAATTCAACACAATGCGACACAATGCGACACAATGCGACACAATGCGACACAATGCGACACAATGCGACACAATGCGACACAATGCGACACAATGCGACACAATACAACTCAATACGACACAATACAATACAGAAGATCAGTGAGTCGCATACAGGGAGTAATAATACAATAATAATACAATTTATTTATAAAGCACACAAGTTCTACAAAAAGTAATGAAAGGCGCTAGGGTACAATGGTTAAAGCAATAAAAAATAAAACAGTAAAACAGAGAACAAAACAAAAATAAGAAAGACAAAAAACAAAAAAAAAAGAGAATAAAAACTAATAACTAAACCTTGTAAAACGCTTTATTAAATAAATATGTTTTAAGACTAGACTTAAAAGAATCAATTGTTTTGCACGAACGAACATGTAGTGGCAACCTGTTCCAAAGGGCAGGGGCGCAGTGCTGGAAAGCTCGTCCACGAAACGAGGCCTTGCCACGCACATACGTCTCAGCCAACTGAAACAAGCTAGCAGACCGAAGATTGCGAATGGGAACATACCGCGAAATAAAATCACACAAGTAATTAGGAACAAAGCCATAGAAAGATTTAAATGAAAGTAACAAAACCTTGAACTGAATCCGACAATCCACAGGAAGCCAATGTAACTCTTTAAGAATGGGGGTTATATGTTCAAAATTTCTGGCCTTTAAAACAACACGCACAGCACAATTTTGAACAAGAGCCAAAGGTTTTAGTGCAGTGGCTAGAAGTCCCACAAGGAGCGAATTACAGGAATCTAAACGGGACGTAATGAAAGCATGCGTACAGTGATAGGGTATTTTTTCTAAGGTCCATTCGACTGCATGGAGGCCGAAGGGCGAGATCTAAACGTTACTCTAGAAGAGATTCTGCTCTCAAAAGGAGCTATATCCCTTAATGGGAAACTATGACTTACAATGACCCCATCTCAGCCATCAGACCCCGTGATAGGGTGTACTCTTTCCAAAAGGCCCTTCGGCCAAATACCGAAGGGCGAAAACAGACCCAGTCAGGGTGCATATTGACCATCAGTTAGTCAGCTGTTTTGAGATTTCATGCTTTAGAAATTTAGGCTTTAAAGGGAAATATTGCGTTCGTTTTTCAGATTTTTTTTTATATGTTTAAAACCAATCCTCATAGATAGAATGATAGATAATTCGAAACAATGCAGTGCGGTTCCGTAGCTTTCTTTTCAAGAAATAAGGCTACCACAGAAAGAAATTCAGTTATTTGTTGCTCAAGAATAATTTGTTGGCCCAAATTTTCAAAAATTAAAACTATACGACTCACGTAAATTCTGTAGTGTATGATAATTTGTGGAGATAAAGCTATTACAGGAATTTATTAGTGAGACTGAGTGGTTTAATAATAACTAAAGCTATATCTTTGTATGCCATGTCACTGGTGCATTTTGAAAGCAATATTCCCCTTTCAGCGAAAAGATAAGTTTTGGAGGATTGTTCAGTAAAATCACTTTGTAAGTGGAATAGGGCCTTAAAGTTACCTTTTGAACTCATTGATTTAGAGAGTAATTAAAGATAATTACAGGTTTTTATAAACCAAGCTGTGAGAAACGATACCGAAGAACTTATGCCTATTGGCTTTAGGTGTTTTCTGTGTACCATGTAGTTGAGGCAACAGGATTCGTTACGTGACATATAAGGACCATGTGTCTGGAGGAAAGTTATTCTTTAGTCAGGATGAGGAAACCTACTAACAAGAAAGGTTGGGATAAGAAAACCTTACATTCGATTTCTCAGGTTCCGAGAACTTTAATAGTATAATCTGGACCATGTAATTTTTAGCACTTTCAGATATTTTTCTTTTCAAGGAAGTTTTTTCATTATTTTCTATTCCTAGTTTTTAATACCATACGTATTCGCCTTCCTAGTCCTTTGAATAGATGTGATTGTTGAAGTCTTTCTCTTTCCTCCGTGTTTGGGAAGATATACATATTATAAAAAAAAACATGAAAATCTTTAACAAACAACTGGGCATGATTCTTCAAAAAATACCTGTGCTACAACTGATAATGTGGTAATTGACCGATAATATAGTAAAAATTGACCGATAATGTATTACTTGCCGATAATGTAGAAAAATTGACCGATAATGTATTAATTTTTACTACATTATCGGTCAAATGGTAATACATTATCGGTTAAACTTTTTTACTACATTATCGATTTTGAGGTGGTACATTATCAGTTAAAAAGTTACTACATTATCGGTCAACTTTTACTACATTATCGGTTAGTGATACATTATCGGTCAAATTTTACTACATTATCGGTTAGTGATACATTATCGGTCAATTACTACATTATCAGTTGTAACAACCTGTCTTCAATCAACAAATGCTGAGCTTAAAGGCTCTCTTATATCACTCCAGACAGTATAAAATTCTCCCTACTAAGTTTACTTCCAGCAGGGAAGTGTTATTAGCTGGAGATCCAACACTTCCCTGGTATATACACCTCCAAGGCAGAGCCAGAATAATCTGCACCGAGTTTCAATTGCTCGAGACCATATAACACACAACCGTGTTTGAGCTTAATTGGGAACACAAATGACTGTACAAGTCACCGTAGACCAACCAGAGTTGCGCTGTATCGTTTGAATGAATGTCAATCAAAGTGCGGTCATCAACCGTGTAAAGAACTATAGTACTATTCCTAAATATGTGTGGGTATGGAGTTGCTAGCAACTCCCTGTTATTTTTTTTGGGGGGGGGGAGGGACGCAATATTCCCTTTTTATGCACCAACGTTGCTTATGTCTGGTGAAATCGTAGAAGCGGCCAGAGGTAAACCTACTAGAGAGAATTTGTACGGTACTGTCTGGAGGGAGATGTTGCCCTTTAACTCTTCCAGGTTACTATACGAAAATTATTGTCTCTTCGTTGTCTGAGTAGCAGTCTGCAAACTAGATGCTTTCTAATAAGGGAGGAAGTTGGGAGATAATCTCGGTCAGTCAGACCAGAGGAACAAAGCCTACTGGTTACAGCTTCTAGCAACTGGATGGATCACGGCAAGCTAACATTACATCTAGACATCCTTCGCAATTTATTTCCATATTAAGATGATATTTCGTTTTATGTGTCAGTTCCGAAGAAAAGCACAATTTTTAATTCAGTCAGTTCTCAATTAGCTTAATTTTCAGTTTCGGTGATAACACAAAAATCGGGTTAGTGAAGGGCTCTAAAGCCTTGCTTTGAAATAGGAAGGAAAAGCAATAAACACTTTGTACATCGTACCTACTCGTCTATGTAAGCAAATTGCATAGTATTATTTTCTAACCCTAATTTTGAAACAATGGTAACGGAGATCAGACTCCCAGGTACGCATGTGCAAAGTCCGACGGTCATTGTTCAAAGTAAAAAGTTCACGTATATCTTGGTTCTGTAATCAATACATTAACCCACACTGTTGTCAGTTATTAAAACAACGACTTTAGTTGTCACCAGACTATCGTGTTTACTCCCCGTAGAGGAATAAAATGTCTTTGCATTTGTCCTAGCCAAAGAATAAACACTTATTGATTGTAGCCACATGTCGTGTAATGTTTCAACTGATGTTTGTATGAGTTGATTGATATCTCTGTAAATGTATACAATGGGAGAGCAAAAGATTGTCGTCATCACTGGATGTTCATCGGGTATAGGATTAGCGACAGCCGTACTGTTGGCTAAAACTGAAGGTTTCAAGGTATGCATGTTAAAAAATTTTCACTTTGGTCAAATGAGAACACAACAAAGTAGCCCTTTTTAAGTTTGTTTGCCGTCACTTTTCAGGATAAGGATGGAAAATGCTAGTACTTATGTCGCAAAGCCTCTACAGGAGAAGTTCAGTAAGTTGCTCTCTCTCTATGGAAGGAGCTTTGTGAGATGTGTTTTCTTTTCTTTTGTTAAGATAAAGAAAAGGGTTTTATGAATTACTTTGCAGTGTGGCCACTACAGTTTTGGAATAGGTTAGTATTAAATGACCATTGACTGTCAAAACGACCAACAATCGGGTAATTTGATTATGGAATCACTACCTCGGGGGTAGTACGTCCATGATTTTTGGTCCTCTTACAGGATAATTTTGAAATTAGGCGTTGTTACATGCATGGTACATGTGATCCCTGGTCTTTGGCGATAAAGATAAGTGCCAGTGAACAAACGTTATAGGGAGTGTGAGCACCAGTGGCGCCGCCAGGATTTGGTGATGGGGGGACCACAGATGACGTCAGAATGCTACCTCAGTTTCCCCCAAGTCTGCGTAAATTGTACCTATTTATGCGTACCTGTAATTGTATACAATAGTGTGGAAACCTTCCTTTGTCACTAAAAGGTGCCGTTCTGTGGGAGGGGGTCTAAGGGGAAGAGGTGACCCCTCCCCTCTGAAAAATTTTTGTTAAGTTAAGGTTGCTTACAGTAGATGCAAAATGGTGCAATCTATGGGATATTTTTGGAAGTAATCATATATGGCTGGAAAATATCCATAATTTAGTGAATTCTAAGTTTTGGTTAGGTGAAAGAGGAGAGTATGGTTAGGTGAAAGAGGAGAGTATGCCCTCCATGCGATATTTCACAGCAGTGATAATCCTTCCTTTGTCACTCATAAAGATGCCGTCCTGGGGGAGGGGCATAAGGGGAGGGGGTGCCCCTCCCCTTTGAGAAATTTTTGTTAATTTAAGGTTAATTAGATGCAAAATGGTGGTATCTTTGGGATATTTTTGGAACTAATAATATATGGCTGGAAATATCCATAGTTTAGTGAATTCCAATTTTCGGTAAGGTGAAAGAGGGAAGTATGTTGTCTAAGAGAAGAGTATGTTGTCAACAAACCTCCTGAAGCCTCCCTTTTGGCTACTTTTATTAATGCCCTGTTCTATTCGGGGAAAGTTTTTACGTAAAAATACCTGAGTGGAGTCCACAGAAACATTCTTGGACTATTACGAAATTTTTTCTTGCGTCATTGTGCATTGTAAAAGGGTATCTAAGGCTGGCAGACAGCGGTATAGGGCCTCCTGGAAGCTCTGGATTAATTATATAAAATGGGGCACTGACATAATGCTTATTACCTAACATCCAAATGATACTGTAAAGTATGATGCCGAGCACTTTACAACTATCGTATCTTCACTAAGTCTGAACGAAAATCCAGACGAACAGCTTCCAGCGGGGAATGGGAGGGAGAGTATAGGTGCAGGGAGGTGATATTAGACCTCCCTGACAGGTATAGGAGCAGGGGTTTAGGACTAAAAAGCGCATTTCAAAATGCTTTTCGTCGTAAGTGTGTTAACAATCACCATTTATACCGGTAATGGCTGCATTTGAAAAATGTATAATGGCAAATACGTACTTTCAACCTTCCACATCATGTTACAAATTAGACTGAAAGTTCTCATAGGCCCACAGAGGTTGGAGATGTACTTATGTTTCTCGGAAAAGTGTTGTTATCAGAATAGTTGCATATATTATAACCTTAATAATGGTCACAAGATGGGGCGCAAACCGTGCCGAAATTTTTCATTAAATAAGATTACAATGACCAAACCTGCATTCATGATCCTCTGCATCGAGACACTTTCAATTCCTCAACAAACCTATATGCCAATCCCAAAGCCAATCTTTTACCTGAGAATTGGTAAACAGCCTTCAACTTTTGTTACTGTGCTTCTGCGGGAGTTATAACCGGAAATTATTGACAATAAGGATATTACCGAGGTAAGGTTTGGAGCGCGCGGAGGGCGCGAAAATTTTGATAGTTTGCGAAAAATTTGGGATAATTCTGATAGTTTGAGGACCATTTGTGATAGAAAATGATTACCACAGATCCATCACTCGGTTGAAAACACACCTCAACTTACCCCCTACAGAAATATATAGCTTAAACACCTTTTGAGATCATTTTAAAATTTTCAAAAAAAAAAATTCTGAAATCGATTGGGGGAGCACCCGCCCCCATGCCCCCCCCCCCCGTGCCGGCGCCACTGGTGAGCACAATTGGGTAAAATAAATCACTTGCCCAAATGAACATATCACTCGGGGGAAAAAGAGAGAAGACATCCGTTGCTTACCTACTCACTAAACCCAGCTTACCTTTATGGACAGTAGTCAGGTGGATTAGCAACAATTTTTAGGAATAATAACGTTACCGACCGGACAAAAGTATCAAATTTAGCATGGAGTTTCTTTTCGACCTATCTATTGATTTTATCCGTGGAACCCACTTGATCGGCTCCGATTTTCCAAGATGGCGGCCAAAATCCAAGATGGCCGCCAGAAAAAAAAACAAAATGTCATATATCTGCCTGTAAAAATTGGAGATGAACAAATGAGGGGCAATTCAGGTGTTTCCTGGGCCACTAAAACAGATGCTGGTCATGGCATGGTGCTGGGGTAACCCACTTCCAAGATGGCGGCCAAAATCCAAGATGGCCCCCAGAAAAAACGAAATGTCATATATCTGCTTGTAAAAATCGGAGATGAACAAATGAGGGGTTAATTCAGTTGATTCTGGGATCACTGAAACAAATGCTGGTCATGGTACTATGCTAGGGTGTCCTACTTCCAAGATGGCGGTCATAATCTAAGATGGCCGACTGGAAAAAAAGAAATTTCACGTACATTCATTCCCCAGACCCCCTGTGCCCTTTACCGATCGGGACCATCAAACCTCCGTCCTCAAAAGTGGAAATGAAATCGTACTAGCTCCCTGACTATAGGCCTACATTAATGGCTGGTATTCTAATTGTGTTACTTTGGCTCAGGAAGTCACTAATAAGGACTTACTGGGGAACTTCGAGTCGTAATCGATCGTGGACAGACACTGTTGCAAAGCCTGTACTACTGAATGGGAGTTACGAGTGCCATGGAAGACTGACTACAGTGAGTCAACTATATAATCAGGTGAACCGACACGTTGTGAATACTGACCCATTGGGAGATTTTATACCATGTGCAGTGTGCACCCTTCATAACACAACCTCAATTCTGCGATCATCACATGCTTCGTGGTCGCAAAACCAAAGTTTCTTGACGATTCTTCGTTGGACCTGTTTATGGAGTTTTTCGATATAAAGGATTGTATGCCACGAGGCTGAATATGGTTCCGATGTAACTTTATAAATTTTGTAATTTCGGGTTGCCCAGTGCTGTGTTTTACTTAAGGAAACTTATTGTAAACAACAGTTTGTACCTTCATGTCAATGCCCTTGCCTACTGTAGATACCAATTTCTAGGAAAATCATGGTGTTAACAGTAAGGCAGTAGTTTATCCTTTGCTGAATCCCAAGCTAGACTTTTTTACTAATCTGCCCTCAGAACGAATTACGTTATTGGGAGTCGGCTAGAGATACTGCAGCACAAATTTTCGGAGCAACTATAGAATACCCCACCGCAGTGAAAGACACCTTTTTTCAAATCATGGACACAGACTCACAGTTGATAACTTGCTTACGTAGCAGATTGTATGACATATTCCTTGTTCAGTCATATCCCTACAGTGGTACCGACCAAACCGAGTCCGCTCCGTGGGGTAGTGGGTCACATCATGTTAATTGTTTTTGAGAACGACGCTGAGTGATGTTTGCCTGACAAGGAATCTGTTTGCAGCTGGATTTCTAGTCCTAGTCGAAGTCGCTGTCTCACTATGAACCCACTTATACCTGGATTCCTAGTCGAAGTGGTTGTTTACATTTTTACAGGTAGATATATGACATTTCGTTCTCTTTTTCTGGCCGCCATCTTGAATGTGAGTTACCCTAGCAAAATGCCATGACCAGCATCTGTTTCAGTGGCCCGGGAAACACCTGAATTGACCCCTTACTTGTTCACCTCCAATTTTTTCACTCATATGTATGACATTTCGTTTTTTCTAGCGGCCGTCTTGGATTTTGGCCACCATCTTGGAAAATCGGAGCCGATCAAGCGGGTTCCACGGATAAAATCAATAGACAGGTTGAAAAGAAACTCCATGCAAAATTTGATACTTTTGGCCGGTCCGTAACGTAAAATTTACTAAGCCACCTGACTACAGGGGTATATTTATCTTTGACTTTAAGAAAGGAGGCTCTTCTTAAGCCGAAGTTGCAATATACGAGGACCGAAGGTGTGGCTACATTAGAGAGTCTGGGGTCCTCCCCGTGAAAGCTTGTTAACGTGACTCCCCCCCCCCCAACCATGCGATTTCCCGTGTTCTACTGTGCTTGAGTCATAAGGGATATGTTATCTGTGATTGAAGATTAGTTGAAAATTTTTTGGTACAACTATAAAATTTCCCCGTCCCAACGATTTCCACTGCTAATCCGGATTCCTAGTGGTGGCCACTTTGACTGGAACTATGAATCCATCTGCGAATGGACTCCTTGTAAACAGCCACTTCGACTAGGAATCCAGGTATAAGTGGGTTCATAGTGAGACAGCGACTTCGACTAGGACTAGAAATCCAGCTGCAAACAGATTCCTTGTCAGGCAAACATCACTCAGCGTCGTTCTCAAAAACAATTAACATGATGTGACCCACTACCCCACGGAGCGGACTCGGTTTGGTCGGTACCACTGTAGGGATATGACTGAACAAGGAATATGTCATACAATCTGCTACGTAAGCAAGTTATCAACTGTGAAACTGTGTCCATGATTTGAAAAAGTGTTTTTCTTGAGGAAATGAAAAATACAGAATTTCCATATGTAATAGCAAATGTAACACTTAAGTAAAGACTGTCTGAACATTAAAAATAATTTAACTTCTTGCGTCCATGAAAAGAGGAGCTCGTCCCGTTCTTTCACAATATCATACCTCAGTACCATCGAAAAAAGTAATTGACTGGAGTAAGACAAAAAGTTCCACCCAAAATAACCAAATTTAACCCCCAAGGAAAATCCCTTTCGTTAAGGACCCTTGCATTGAGTAAAGAGTCAAAGGCTTCATGTATACTAAAAAATAATTGCAACAATTGCGTGCATCGGAACAGCACGTTTAGAGTGTCAACACTCATAGTAACTAAGGGGGAGGGGGAGACACCAGAGGTTGTGCTGCTCTGCGTTGAGGTTTTCAAGTTCCTCACAGCGCTGTGTCCTGCTGTGCCAGGCTTAGAAAAAAGTTAAACATGAAATTACCAAGAGGTAGCCACTCAGGACGACACGCCGCGCGGCTCAGCGCCGGTTTGGCTACCTTTTAGTAATTCCCTATGTTTGTTTTTCTTTTTTTTTCAAGCGGGGCGCATCCTCCGATGTCCTCCGATGTGCTCCCCCTTTAGTCAATATTGTTGTGCAAATGGCATTATAGAGAACAGTCATACGTTTTCCACTTGGAGAAACCAAAGGCCTTGCCACTGCATGCGAAGGCAGACCATGGAAGCAATGTAAAGGCAGGTTTTTTATTATTAGTCGTCATAATTATTTAGCAATTATTTCTCTCCAAGTATTGCTTTTCTTATCATGACGGCATTTTCCTCAAATCTGCTTTAATCAATGAAAGGAATATGAACAAAGTTATTTAATTGCGGATACAAGATTTTCCATCGTGGCTATCAAACGAGTCTCTTTTTCTACTTACTTATATCTTGAATTCTGGAAAAGTACCATTGACATGTTTTGACCTGTCATGTGATCTCACTTCACTTCATCCAGGTAATAGCCACAGTGAGAAATCTGCAGAAGAGAGAAAGTCTAGACAGAGCAGCAGGTGAATCTTTAAATAAATCTTTGTTCATCAAGGAGCTTGATGTTTCGAAAGAAGATTCCATTCTCAAGTTTGTAGAACGAGCTTACTTTGAAGACGGGCGAATTGACGTACTGAGTGAGCAATTTGTTTTTTTTTCTTTTTTTTTTACAAAAACTTTTGAATGCTTCCATTAAGCTCAGGTATGCAAAGGGAACAAGCTAAGTCTTGACACTATTTGAATAAAACTGAGGTAATAATATAAAGAGAATTGTTTGGACATTGGAGCGAAAGAAATGAATTTATCTGGACCAGTTGAAGCCGACGATGTCGTTTATGGGAAAGGGGAAGGGTTTTCGTTTGTCGTATTTACCAGCCTGTGGAAATTAATGACGGATCGCAAATTGGCAGTAAATAAAACTATTTCATGATTTCTAATGGTAAAATAAGTTAGTTATAATAGAAAGCAACAATCACGTAGTCATCACTGAATCATACGTTCAAAATAACTTTACATTATATTGTGTAGAGTTCTTGGTATGAAAGCTTGTTAGCGAAGCAGTCTCCATTATTGAAGCTGAAACTAGTTTTCAAGTGTGGGGGCGATGATCTACAGGGGATGGGGGATGGTTCCCTCTACCGAAATGGGATGGAAGGATATGATCAACTCATCCTCAAGATTTCTGGCCGAAAGCATTGTAATGGACAAAATACAAATTAACAAGAAAAATTAGAAAGAAAATCATAGGAATGTCAATAATGAACACTAGTACTTTATGGTATATGAAGTGAATTAAAAATTTCGTTTATGAAATTAAAGTGCTATTTAGGGATGCAATTTGCATGCACTCATCGTAGACGGATAGCGTATTTGTCTCATTATTACTTCCTGCAGGACACCTTCAGTTGAATGATTTTCCCCTGCCATGGTCAAATGATCCATACATCACACACACACACACAGACACACACACGTCGTCTATGCCATAAAATGGACCAGTTGTGATATGTATGTAAAGTTTGCATAGAATCAGCCCCAGGTGAATCTTTCTGGCCCCCACCGGTGAAAATTTAAAATTTTAGCTAAAAGTACCAAAACGTTTTCGTGGTAAAATAGAATAAAGTATATTAGCATGTCCTAAATGTACTATGCACCCACCATATATATCAAATTCGTCCAAATTATCACTTCACTGACGCAGGACATCCTCTCGCCTTCTAGTGAACCGTAGGAACCCTAAGACGGACCCCTTGGGCCTCAAACATTCGGCAGGAGCGCTTCGCCCTTCTGTTGGGACATTAATATAATGTTGGTTTATTTGAACCTTAAGGTCTTTCCATGATAAAATCCTCGCTTTGTGGCTGACATATCTCCCCTTTCCCATCTACTAAATTCGAATCGCCACCCCTACTCTCGACAGTCACATGATACCAATTTTACACTTTTTTGCTTTCCTTTGTTGTCAGAATACATTGTTACGTTCCAGTCTATGTGAATAAAATAAGAATGAAATTCATCCTACTTATTGTGAAAATTTTTGGAAGATATAATATGAATATGCATTCATAAACACCTTTATCGATTTCCTGCATTCTGATTGGCTGAAAACCATTCGAGACCAGTCTCGAATCGCGATTCGAGACTGGCCTTTGCCAGTTAGGAGAATTACTTTTTCAAGGTGAATTGAATGTCACTGTTACTACTGTACTGTGTACTATGCTTTGTCCATGATGTGTTACCATAGCAACATAAACCATAACATCTGAGTAAGAAAACCAATTACTGTAAACTACTGTAGTATTACACTGTTAAGCCTAGCACCCCTGTAGCTATAACCATTCAAAGCATAATGCTCATTTCATCCCATGAATGAATGCTAGCAAAACCATATTCATCTTCTTGGATACTGCCAGTGGTATGGCTAAAAGAGCGTATAACCTTACAGTATATGCCAAGGGTACATTTTTTAACGAACGGTCTGCCTGTTACAAATATTCCACTCCTAATTTTCCTAAGTTGGACTGCATGGTAAAGAAAAGTGAATTTGGTCTCTGTGCTGCTAATGCCAGCATGGGGCCTGCGTTATTAACTATGACATGCAAAGCCAATATGAATGGTAAACAGGTTTTACTGACAGTGTCGTTTTTACGTTTGAACCAATTCCGCTAACACTAACAGGCATAACAGGCCAGCACGGTCTTCATTTCTAGTTCTACGCCGAGCTAGGCTTCTTTTGAACTAATGTTGTAAATAATTTAAGCTAGGCCTAACGTTAGGCATGCATAATCTATATTAAAAACTTGAACACATTTTCAAAGTTACCAACACTATAATCCTCTTCCAAAGAGGCTAAAGTCTTTAAATCACCGTCTTACTTTGGATCTTGAACGCAAGTGTGTTAACTACTTAACAGTCAAATGTCCGCATGCATGTCGTTGAAGGCTGCACTGCACACAGTATATTGCAGTACACCGTAGCTGCACAGCACTGTGTATTGCGAAACTTTCGTGGTGTAGAACTTCACTGTAAACAATAGCCAGCTAGAAGTTAGTTTCCTTGTTATAATGCTCAGCCTCATCTCTACAACGATGTATCATAATTCAGAGATAAACGTTTTTGCGTTAAATTAATCCAGTTAAATTTCGTTCGATGAATTGAGATTCCAATCAATATGTTAAGTGAAAATATTTGCGTGGTTGTCCACTTTCTTTTGGCTTGAAGTTGTTCGCTACTATCGCAAGAAACTCCTAAGTTAGCTAGGAGAATTAAAATTTGATCTGTAAAATTTTGTCGAAAATTCAATGTTTTTGTCGATTCCCAACATTTTAATGTTGAGTGTTTATGAATGGGGATAAAAGCAGGGTGCCCGGTCTTAAATGTGATTCGAGACCTCCGATGACGTCATCACAGAGGCAGCGGACCTCGGCTGTCGCCTCGGTCCGCTCAGACTCTATGATGACGTCATCGTCGGTCTCAAATCACATTTAAGACCGTGCACCCTCGCATTTATCCCCTAATTTTTTCACCTTTCACGTCAACATAAAATTGTAGGGTATAAAAATCCTTTTAAATTTCAGTTAATAATGCAGCGACTAGCCATTTTGGTGCATTCGAAACTTTTACGATGGAACAAATGCATTCCCTGTTCCAAACCAACGTTTTCGGTACAGCAAGGTTGACCCAAGAGGTCGTTCGCAAGATGAAGATACAGCGTAACGGACATATAATATTCATATCATCCTCGTCAGGGTTTTCACGTAAGCGCTTTTGAATGAAGTTATTGAACATTTGATTCTCAGTAAACTGGACCTAAATGCAGCAGAAGTAAAAACGTATCAAATTGTTAACTTCAATGAAACGTAGTTTTATAAATCACTTGTATTTAACTTGATACGTACCAGTATAGTAGTACTTCTTGGGATCATTACGGGTTACCTGAAAGCCCGAAATTTCGCTAACCGTTAACTTCCCAACTGTTGCTCCATTACGGTATGGTTGGTTTTTGCACTAGTAATTAAATGTCGGGGACTACAGTATGTGGTCTAACTTCTTTCCTTGACAAATTTATCCAAGTTGTCTTTTAATTTTTTATTACAGCTTGCCCCTTTATGGATTTTTATGTTGCTTCAAAGTACGCAATTGAAGGGCTAGTGGGATCTCTTGCTCCCGTTTTGCATCCATTTAATATCAGGTAAATGTTCTTTCTGTTGGTTTATCTATATTGTTAAATCAGTAGGTTAAGGTAAGCCCAATGGAAAAATTTCCATATTTGTGATTTCAAGGAATTGTAAATAACTGCTTTATCATACGGTTTGCTTCAAGCTTTCCCATTACACACTCTATAAACGTCCGGTTCAAATTGATCCGAAAACGGATCAGATGGGCACCTAACAGAAAAGGATCAAATATTTGACTCGGCCCAAAACTAATTTTTTTGGTTCAAAATGAACCAAATATAGTTAAATATTTGACTAGATTTTGGTTTATAGTGCCCATTTGAACGAATTCAGTCTAAATCTGAACGGACGTTTTTCTAGTGAACTACAACATTTTTGAGAAACATGTTTCATTGATTTCAGCGTTACCAGTGTACAACCAGGTCCTGTTTACACTCCTTTATCCCAAAGTATCGTCAGGAACGAGATGGGAAAGTTTGGTATGTCCAGGGAACTCCCTGGTATGTCGCATGAAGACCAAGAACTCGATAAAATGACGGCTGCCATGAAAGCAAATTTTTTAAAGAAGATGAAGGAACATTTTAGCACGGATATAGCTCAATCAGCTGAGGAAGTAGCAATTGTCATAAAGAAATGCATCGAAGAAGTAAAGCCTCAAATTTTAGTTCAGACAAGCGTTACAACGACAAAACTGGCAAGAATGGCATTGACTGATCCAACAGGAGCAAAGACTATGGAAAGGTTAATCTCTCTCCTGTAGAAGACTAAGTTTAAATATTTGGCCTGATGCTCTATATTCTATAGTTCAGACAAGCGTTACTATGAAAAAATGGCAAGAAAGGAATTGACTGATTCAACAGGAGCAAAGACTATGGAAAGGTTAATCCCTCTCCTGTAGAAGACTAAGGTTAAACATTTGGTCTGATGTGCTATATTTTGTTACAAGAAGGACATATACTTACTCAATTAATGCAGCATTAATCAGATAATCTATTCTTATAATCTAAACCACCTTACTAACAAAAGTGACCCTGTATGTTTTTCATGTTTTTAATTAAATCACACCTGAATGAGGGATTACAGTGTAACTACTGTATCATAGCTCTATTGTATAAAGCCACCTTCCCTGACCCACCTTAGCATTTTAATATTTTTGTCACATCTGTGGAACAGTCGTTGTTTTTGGAGGTAGGTACCGATTCAATTTAATTTAGAGAAATCAGCGTAAGTTCGATTTAATTGCCACTTTGTATCGACTTCTCGACTAAATTATATATGCAGGATATGGAAGTCTGGACAAGTAAATCGAAACTCCATGAAAATTATCATGAAAAGTAAACAAGAGTACGATTCATAAACAAAAAAACAAAAAAAAAACAGAGATGTTGTTACAACAGTTTGCCTTTGTTATGACTGCATGCTAATAATAAACGAGGTAATCACTTCACAAATCAATTTTCTTGTACAGATGTCCAACCGTCCAACCTTAAAAGAGCCAGAGTCGTGAGTGGAACAGGAAAACTCTTAAATTGCGATAAATTTGCAAGCAATGGCAATTTCTTAATTTCTCTAAAAACATCCTCTCCTCATACCGATGTTAGTTTTCTGTGGCAATTAAACAAGTTTATTTTCCTTCAGCTCTCGTCAAACAATCAGGCATGAAATAACAATAAACAAATATAATAGTATGATATGGTGTGTAAATTAAATTTGTTTTCAGAGTTATACTACTGCATTTAACATTTAAATCTAACAACCTTTCAAACTTTGCCAGTAATCCTTGAAATGACCATGGTATTAACATGCCATTACTATGACAACATGATGCTACTTTTCTTGAAGGAGTCTGTGCACTATTGATTTTATCATACGTTATGATTACATTAGAAAAGATATTGACCGGGTTTCAATCTACAGCTTGATCTGGTGCTATCTTCTCGCAATTTGTGGGAGACAATTAACTCCAATAATCTACTTAAAACAAATTAAAACTTAATGAAACAACATTAATCAAATCGATGTATTGTATGATTAGGCTTAATCAATTACGCTTCAGTTAACATATTCAAACAGTGTAGTAGGGATGACGTGGGTAAAAGTGGCTGGTAAATATACGAAAGAGTAGTGAACTATACTCGTATATAGTAACAATCACTGTAGTAATGTTATATGAAGTTCCCTCCCGTTCAAAATATAGTGGGAATTGACTTTTGGTGAGTTAAAAAAACAGATTCGGTAAGAACTAGCTCTGAGGACTTTTGGCTTAGAGTCGTTCTTCCCACAAGAAAAATCGCTTTATGAAAAGTCAGACTGCGATGCCTAATACAAGTGGTTTGGTATTAAAAACATGCAATTTACTGCAGATAGTTGTCAATATGGATAAATGAAACCAGATTTCGAAAGCCATGAACACTACGATTTAACGTATTTTATCAATAAGAATTTATATTCTGGCATTATCTTAAACGGACATGTTCGTACTACTTACTTATGAGGAAAAACGGAGTGATTATTAAACTTTGCATATCGATTCACTAGGGCTTTCCTTACCCTCTTGTTTTTACTGGGTCACTTAGATCAATATAGTAAAAGATATACCACTGAAAAGTTTGAAATAGAACATATTCACAAATATTCTGTTTCAAAATAATTCCACATTTCAAATGGAATAAAAAACATGACCCCATTTCCAAAACGTACACCAATATTTTGTTTTCGTTTTGCCACGAAGGAAAATACCTGAATCGTAAATTTGAATATTTGCGAGTGAAAATCGTTAAAAATCAACATTTGCATCAAAAACGATTTAGTAGTTATTAACTTGAGAAGCATTGATAGCGACATTAACCAGACAAAGCTGCTTTGCACGTAAACTATGGAGTAGTCAGTTCGAAAAAAGCCTTCAATTAAGAGATGCCCTTTTAATCAAGTTTTTTTGTGAACAGTTTAAAAGTATTGAAACAGAAGTGAATCAAGAAGGGACCTGTGATAATTAAGGTAAGTTTGTATTTAAGTCAAATGTAATGTTACGAGTATTTGTTGCTCTAGTCGTTTAACAACTCTAGTGAAGAAGCCGAGTCGTGGGCTTGCAATCAATTTTGGCCTTGCCTTAAGAAGGAACATTTGGGAAGGGGGGGATGAGTTGGGCAGAAATATATTTTGCGTTAGCGGAATAACTAATACAAATTGTAGTGACAAATTGCACTACATCCTGCAATTTTATTGGGGATTAACCAAGGGCAAGAGCTGTTGGGATGACCCTGCCAACTGGCGAAATCCCAGAGCAAAACCTACCACAGCATTACTCTGTATATATTCCCCATTCATGTTATGTTTGTTCTAAGATGTTCTAGGGCTTACATCAATAGAAAATCGTCCATCACATTTACACCACCATAGGTTTTACTGTATGATCGTAAAATACGGTTTACTTTTGTCTACATTATCTTGTGTTAAATATAAAAAAGATATATAAAATCAAGATAAAAGGAAAATTAGTTAAATAATAAGGATCGATGCACGCTTGCCTAAAATCTTAAAACTACGTTTAAGTATCATTTTCACTCACCTTGAAATCTTTGAAATTTGGAAATCTAATACGAAACAGTCTTCAGTGAATGAAAAATGCGATTTTGTACCAAGGAACCAAATACCAAATTGAATCTTACATTGTGACAAACGTCCATTGATTCATTTTTCACTGTAAGCATTGATCAATAACATTGTCGTATGAAGGAAGTTGTATCAAACAATTCCGTGAACAAAAGCATACGGTCATTTTTGTTAAGTATCTCCTCTCTTCAGTTTTATCAGTCCTACCAGATATCTTCACTCTAAATCGAAGAAGTTGGGAATGCTCACAATACTGTTGAATGACTGATGGGACAAAATGCCATTGTTAACTGCCTTCTACGTTAGCATTTTTGTTTGTGGCGTGCATGTTTCTAGTGGTAAGTTACAAGGACCTCAAGTTTCAAATTTAAATAAATATTCTGATATCACAGGTTGCCAATCGAAAATCGTTTATCTCAGTCCCAATTGATATCGTATTCCATTACTGCGATGAAAGTGGATATATTAGTCAGTTACTTCAATTAGTCGATTGCTCAATAAATTGTTATGTAGTTCTTGTGGTTGTAATACCTATCCGGTGCTGTGGCCGATTGGATAAAGGCGGTGGCATTTGAAGCGATGAAACTCGGCAACCGGTAGGTTTGGGGTTTGATCCCCGGCCAGGTCAAAGTAAGGTGGGTTTTTCATCTACGGTTTCCCATCTGAACTGGCCTTTGAAAACAAACTAAATTTGATCTAAATTGCTCTGAGTTGGCTGTCACCCGACGTTAAGTTGTAATTCATAAGCCATAGGTTTCCTCCACGAATAGTCGCTTACAGCGTCGTTAAACAACTGACCTTAAGGCCTATCCGTTTTTGTTTTCTTTTGAAAAAAAAAATGCTGAGAGGTTGTAAGAAATAGCATTTTATAGTAAAGCCCCTTACAATCATATGGCACTAACCATATTTATCAACAATGTACAGTGGCTTTCGTAAGCGAAACTAAAAATTAGGGAAAGGAATTTGCCTGTTGTAGGAGTGACATTGAAATTACATTGCAAGCTACAAGTGTATTAAATTATGTGAAGAAATTTTAAAGTAATTAATCTCGGAAATATATGTAATGATGTTATAAATATTATAAATATATGCAATACTTTTATGCAAAGATAGGAATTGAATCAATGATTACAATAGCTCAATCTATAGAACGCAACTTTTTGTGCTATAGGGACTCCCTAATCCAGGTGTAATATTAAGCTATAATGTAACCAAGCGCACCAGCGGCAAAGCTGGGTATTTCCTGTGATGGAGGGGGTATTAAACTTTTCCGACAGATGATTATAAGATAAATAAAAATGTGGGCGCTTAACATGTTTTAACAATGGCTTCGATTTTATTCGAGATTGTGGTGAATTTTGCCTTTAAATCTAAGTGTTGTTCTCGTGGAGGTGTGGAATCTTAGAGAAAGGTTCCCCCTTTTTTGAAAATTCTAAGAAAATTTTACATCTCAGATAAAGGAGTAATTCGGAGTATTATCAACCATTCAATACAAGTTTTTTTTTTCTTTTTGTGAAAATAACATAGGGACTATTACATAACTACGGTATAATTTGTTTAAGCACAATCAAGTTTGAGGGTTAGGTAAACTTTCCTTACTCAATAAAATGCTGTTATTATGGGTAGTTCGCACTTGAACATGACAATAGGTGTCTCAAGAAAAAAATGTTAATGTACAAATGATTTTCAAGGGGGTTGTATGAGCGTATTGTGTGGCTGACAAAGCCTTTCACCACAAGCGCAGAATGGTTGAAGAAAGAAGCGGAATGTGTGAGGTTCTCACCGACAATTGGTTTTGCAGCTATTCCCAACCATTTCCAGGGAGGCTTGCGTCCTTTATGTTAAATCAGAATTGCTGTCGAAGATTTTTTTTTGGCCGACGAGGACTGTTGATAAATTAGTTGCTGACAGAAAACTTCTGTTGCAATTTGAAAAGGTCCTGTTCGAACGGTAAACTAACCCTTTCAGCGTGCAATCCACCTTGCTGGTGACCCAGTGGCACAACACTAGGGTATATACAAAGTTGTGGACATTACAAAGTTTTCAACTCTCTTTTGATTTAAATGGCATCAGCTCATTGCTTGGGGTTGGACAACGTATGAAACGGACCATTAATTTATATTGAATGAGCTGATGCCATTAATAGAGAGTTGAAAATATAACTGAGCTCACGGTAGGTTGAGTTGATGTGAAGTAGAAGTCAGTGGGAAAAGCGGGAAACTAATTCTACTCAAACTGGCTTACAGAAATGAGACTATACCACTTAAATTGTGGTACAGAAAGCGGTAGTATCGAGTTTTCTACCTTGGGGTTGGACAGCGCATGAAACAGGCCATGAAATTATATTGAATAGTTTATATATGATTAAGTATCGGAATCACGAAGACCAGGGACCAGGAAGTATTTCATGACGTCACCTCTATTTAGCTTTTACTGGCACCCAGTTTAGGCCTTTAGGGCATAATTAAAAGACGAAAGTGGCCGAAAATTGGGGTCCCTACCCAGGCCCATTCCCGACCATGAGTTACAAGATATTTTATTTAAGGCATTAAAAATTTCCGACAGAGACTTTTGGGGTCTTGGTCCTTGCCTCTCCCTCTAGATACGCCACTGCAGGTTATATGAATTATGATAATATAAAAATCATTTTATAAGGGGCATATCTGCTTTCCGTAAAATGAACAGCATTTCAAAGCAACGTTTTGAAGATTTTTACATGTGAGTGTGATTTCTTTAATGCAAACGAAACATGCTTGCTATTTGTATTAAGGTTTCATAATTCCTGCCATAGCGCTTGAAGGAGTGCTTTGTTAATTACTTCAAAGAGAAGGTAAACTCTTAAAATAGTCTCTTTAATTTTAAAAGTAACTTTACCAAATTTGATTTCTTTTCCAGCGTGAATACAAAGTTATATAATCAAAAGGTTCTTTTGTCCATATTTTACAGGGAGTGAATGCCACCTGTTCAAGATACCTTCCAGTAATGTAATGAAATGGGCTTCGTCCAGAAAAGATGTCTCGAAATGCCACACTAACGGTCTTGGTAAATACCTCCCTTACATAGGCCCATAATAATTTGTTATACAGAGAATATAACATATTAACGAAGGCTCATCAGGTGAGACATTGGGCTTCGTAAGGTAGTCATTTAACAGGGTCGTCATTTACTTGTAAACAGCGGGTTTTGTGGAGTATACCTTATGCATCGACGTCACGCGACTTCATTTTTGAGGGTAAACAAAGAAGCACAATCTACACACAACATACACTTCGCAAGTGCGTGTAGTAGACTCATGCTCGTATCCGACGTGTACACAAATCAACTGCCTGTATTCGTTGGTGGAGGGAACTGTTTCCTGTCTGGTTGGTTTAAGTTGCAATGATAAGCACTTGCCTCCATGGGGGGGGGGGACTTTCTGTTCTGTGTCGTCATGTGCATAAGGTTTATAGGGAGGATGGAAACAAGTTGGCTACATTAGAATGAAAGTCTAAAAACTCCAAAAAGCAGTTCCAACATACTAGTGTGCTGTCTTCAGGTCGTAGTCACTTGTTAATAGCGAAATCAACAGGCGGTACGGGCAGTACCACTATTTACTCTGTCTTTGTTTGGATGTTTATTCAGAAATAACTTTCGTGAATTAAAAATCTGGTTTCGCATTGCAGGAAAGGAAATATTTTTGGTCATCGTTGTTTATGATAGCTAAAAGGGAGAACTCAGCTAGAAAAACGGCATTATCTCGGAATTACAGTACATAAACTATTTCATATGGCATATGCTTTTTCCGATGCATTTGAAGGTAAAAAATATTTAAGTATTAAGTAAAGTATCTATATATCTATTTCTCAGTTGTGTTCATAGTGTCACTGGTCTTTTGTGCCATAGACATTTCCCCTTTGGTTGCAAAGGGTACCGTTTTTATTCTCGGTGTATTATTTCAACCCGCTATTATATAGGTAGCAGTCAGAAATCGATAACCATCACCAGTGACATAAGTTTTACCACTGAAAGAGTCACTTCTACCACCACAGATGATGACGTAACATCTACAAGGTTGGATCCTGTCAAAGGTACTTCTAGATCAACTTTCATTAGCAAAGCAGGGAGCTCTCTCATAGCTCCCTGAACAAACATGCATTTGAAGGATGGAATTGTTCCATGCCTTTTGTTAGTACAAGCTGTCAGGCGCGTAGCCAAGGGGGAGAAGGGGACAGCCGCTCCCCCCCCCCCCGAGCATATTGTTGGTATTTTTAATGTTCATTTTTACAATATTGCTAGTGTTTCTCCAATTTATATGCGGTAAATAGGCCTGGGAAGTGCCATTTCCAGCGATCTGGAGGCATTTTGGGCCAAAATTTTCTTGCGCTTCGCGCAAACCCATGGTGGCGCGGAGCGTTGTGAGTCTGTCTATGGGTTTGCCCCCCCCCCCTCCTCTGACAAATTCCTGGCTACGCCCCTGCAAGCTGTTAACCATATTACTCAAACATTCAGATTCTCCGCAAAAATATAACAGTGAATCACCCTCAATGTACTTGAAATAAAGTTAAGACACGACCCGTTTAATATGCAATTTTGTTTACTTGCGGTGTGAATATGGTTTTAAAACCAAAGGTGGCACTTCTACTTTAATTTTCTCAGGTAAGAGGTTTTTCGACAAGGAAAAGCCACGCTGTAGTGGCGCTGTTGATTTCTTCTCGCTAGTATTTTTTCTTAACCAGTTGTGCTTGCACAGGGTTCCGGTCTTCTTTCATTTCTCGGTGTATTATTTCAAACCCCTATTTTATAGGTAGCCATCAGAAATCGATGACCGTCACCAGTGACATGAGCTTTACCACTGAAAGAGTCACTTCTACCACCACAAATGATGACGTAACATCTGCAAGGTTGGATCCTGTCAAAGGTACTTCGATAGAAACTTGCATTAACAAAGGAAGAGTCTCTCTCACAGCTCCCTGAACAAACATCTAAGATTGCAATTGTCCCATGCCTTTTGTCAATTACAAGCTGTTAACCATATTTTAACATTGATTTTCTGTAAAAATATAACAGTGAATAACCCTCAATTTACTAGAAATTAAATTTCATTATACTTGAAATGATTTATGTATGAAATATATTTAGTTTTATGAGAATCCCAAAATTTTAAAAAATCAAATCGAATACGGTCAGTTATGGCGACGCCTGCATTCCTGCTGAGCTTGTTACTTACTTAAAGCTCCTTTGGGAGTTTTAACAGATTAACAGTTTTTAATCATGTGAGGATATACAAACTTAACCCTTTCCTGAGAGAGAAGAGTAGACAGTGTCAATATCTGGCTGTGCACTCTGTGGGGCACAGTCACACGGTTCTTGGAAATGCCCGAAATCATCATAAGATAATTTTATGAGAAATGTTGGTTGAATATTTAACTTAACTGAGTACCAGCATATATTTAATTTTGGTCCTTATGGACAAGCCAAAACCATTTCTTTTGCCTTGCTCATGTAAGGACAGCAACTTCATCAGTAGCGAGACGTCATTTGCGGAATGGGTTCAGTTAAAATATTTTTAATTGCTTCTAATAGTGCATCTGCATCAACGAAAGTATCGATTGATTCCAATTGTTTGTTTTCCCCCAAACTCGTAAATCTTTTAAATTACTTGGCCTTTCATTGGCGGTGATCGGTTGTTTAGGAAACAGTCTTAGATATTGCGGATCTTGAGCCATGAATAGCCAGTTTTAGTTCACGTTTAATATGCAATCTTGTTTACATGCGGTGTGAATGTAGGTTTAAAAACTAAAGGTGGGGTACTTCTACTTTATTTTTCTCAGATAAGACGTTTTTCGGCCAGCAAAAGTTGCGCTATAGTGGTAGTGGCGCTGTTGATTTCTCCTCGTGAGTAAATTTTTGTAACCAGTTAATATGTGTGGGAATTAGTTTCTCTTAGAAATCATTTTAGCTATTGCACAGGCATGAGCTATTGCACAGGCATGTGTATCTGAGCAGGGAGTCCCTGACAACTCCCTGATCTGAGTGCATCTCTTTTGATAAAACCTTTGAAGGTGGCTAGAGGATGTGCAGAGTGTTGATTAATATATTGGTAGGTTTCGTTTGGCTTGGTACAAACTGTTTGGCTGCCCAGGAGGTTGTTCCAGGAGACCACGTGTACGAATCCGTTCGCCTTTAAATATTTGAAGATCGTGATAGGTGACTTCCGTATTAGATGCTTCCATAGTGAACTTAAAATATTCATATGCTTCATTCAGATAGGTCACTTGGTTTAAAAGTTCCTTATATGTGCCAGTGCACAGTAAAAGGATGTCTCTTTAGCGAAGCCATTTAGTAATATTGAAATCTGTCAGTATATGCCATTTTTAAAATTATGCCTGACAATATCACATTGAAATTTCCGGTAATGCTCAGTTGGCTTTCCATTGTATATGCAATGTTTGAATAGGAAAAACTGGCCAGCGAATTCAAAACAGTTTGTTGTTAAAACTAGTGTGACCAGCTTACACAATGAAAGGGCTGACATTTTTTAATATAACAACTTCCCGGGGCTTCTGTATATGCGTTTGCCTGAACATGCAAGGTATCTTCTTGTGTAGTCTTTGTGGACATTGAAACTAAACCGAACACAGCGAGTAACACATTTTCTAGGCAGAGGTGGCTTTCAGGATTTTAAGAATGTGATTTGTGTCTTTCACGTGTAGGTGGCTTGACTGATAACAATAAAAAATAATCATCGACAAACCAGATTTTGCCATGCCATTGCCGCATATCGGGTGGCCGGCAGATTTTGTGCCTAGGTGTGGTGTTTAATTTACCTTCGGTAGGATATATAAACTCTAAAATTTAAACAGTTAAATTCACTCCAAAAGAGTGTGCCCTTGTGAACACTCCTTCCAAGAGTGAATTAAGCCCCAGGTAGAGTGACAATTCACGCAAAGAGAGTGACACCTCACACACGTGGAATGAAATATCGCTCTATTTTGGGTGATATTGCACTCTACTCCGTGTGAAATTTACTCTTATTATTAGGAGTGGTCACTGAGAACACTCTTTTCTGGAGTGAATTTCGCACTTTTGGTTTTAGAGCGTAAAAGACAGGGATTTGGATATTGTGGTTATTTATGTTAAGGTTATCAAAAGTCTCCCCGTCAATTTTCCAGTTATAAAATATCTCGAGGGATCTAAGAAACCATGATGCACTGTATCGGTATTCTACCGCCCTCTAATTTTTGGTAGTGGGTGACCTTTTAAAGGCCTCTCATGTTCATGTTTGTAGTCTTTCCGATTAAGAATTGCTATATTCCTGCCTTTATCAAAGGTTTCAGAACCATCATACTGTCTATAGCTAATAGCTGTAAGGCAATTCGTTCAATCATTTATATTACTTTTGCCATGGTTACCTGGTAGTGCATCTAATTATTCCTTAGTATTTTCGAAATAGTCTTCTAAGTCTCGAGTGTATGTTGTATGTGGTGACCAGGTCGAGGGTAGGGGGAACTTTCTAAAAAACATACTTTTTGTTGCCTTATGTAGGCAATTTTCATTTTTCGTGTTGAATTTCGATATGACGTGGTTTCTCGGGGATTGTTATAAACTTTATCCATAGTACTCAACGCTATTATCTTTTTTCTAATAATTGCCTGTTATATAGGGATTCAGTTTCTGCCTTTTCTTGTAGGTTTTATGCGGTTGAGGGGCTCATGTCTGTCAAAGGCAAGTGTTACCCATACGAAGTCATGTAAACTCCCATTACCCAAATAAAACGGCAAGAACCCCTCAAATTCCGCCAAATAACCCTATGATAGGCAACTATCACACCAGATAACTGCGTTAATTAGAGAGGTAATGACAAAGAAGGCAACTTATTTGTACCAAAATTCACATAACTCCAAAGAAGAAAACACTGAGAATGAGAATTAGCAAAATTAAATTAAAATAATTTTCTCACTTAACTCGTCACGTGCGGAAAACAACGGCTTCAAGAACTGCGGGGACTACGGTTAGCAGCGATCTAATACTCTTAGCTGAGTAACTCGAAGCACGGCGGTCTAATATCACCTCCCTGCTCCAAGTATTTCTGCTGTCAATTATCCCATCCTTTTAACCAGGCATCCTCTCAATGCATACAAGAAGGCTAAAATCTAGAACATTACTTACCGGTATACTCACATTCCCCCTAAAGGTGAAAAGGGAAATGAAAAGTAGCTACTTACTTCAAAATTAAAAGCAGCAAATTCTCACTTACTGCTTATAAAATATTATTCACTTGGGTAAAACAACAGTGCCATAGGTTAGGTGGTGTACGCATGAGATTAGGAATTATGAATCCGGGCCTTTTCTGAAAAATGTGCGAGGTTCACTGACATAGTGTGATGTCAGATAGTGACACCGCCTCCACAATCTCACTCTCATCCGAATGGAATGATTCGTACTCAATGTCCATAGGTGAAGCACTATTGAAGCACTACTGCTTCATTTAAAATGTAGGTTAAAATTTATGATTTTAACAATATGACACAGGATGGTGCTTGTGTGTGTGTGTGTGTGGGGGGGGGGGGGCTAGTTTGTGTATTCTGGTATCTTTTATAGGTCAGTTGATCCTTTTCTCATTGCTATTTTAGAATATGACACAGGATTTTGTTTGTGTGACTTTGTGGGCTAGTTTGTCTATTCTGTTAGTTTTATTAGTGTTTTTTGGTTGCTAGCGGTGGGGCAAAGGTCAAAATGTAGATCAAAGGTAAAAACTTGCCTAAATTTGGAAACAGGTCTGTAGCGAACTCCTCATCGTAAGTCCGATGAAGGTCATTTATGGTGGGTAGGTACCTGACATGAAATCTTGTCCATGCATAATTGATGACATCATAGGTCATAGGGCAAAGAACAAATTAGTAAAGAGAATTCTTGCCTTAATTTGCCTTAATTTTAAACTGTGCTTCTTTTTTTTTGTTAAGGTGCGAGTTTAAAGGTCATAATGTAGTTAAAAGGTCAACCTTGCCTAATTTGTGCAAAAAATTCCATCGTTGTTTTATCAGTTTTCTGGAAAATTTCGTTAAGCCAAGTTTTGTAGAGATTATTGGGGGAGATAAGATTTGCAACCCCAAGGATTGCGCTCTTGTTATTCCTTGCCGAAGGCGTAAGGGATCTTAAATCAGTTGGAGGCTTATGTACGTATATACATGTGTTCGTGTATGTGTAAAGTTTTAACGAAACAGCTTGTAAAAACGATATCACAAGATAGAAATAATGGATAATGTTCGCACTTAGTATACATTAGATTCGACATATTAAGAGGTAGAACCCTTCTGTGTGGGGTGGCTGTGGAAGGTCATATTCGTTAGCCAGATATAAAACTTACGAAAAACGTGTAAAACGCTTGTAAACACGAAAGAGAGATCCCCAATATTAAATACAGCAACCTTACCGTTTTTGCTGGAGGTCAAAGGTTCTTTGTTTTTTTTTTTGAGGTAACTAAGGGTCAGATTTCGAAAATCTCCTCGACAAGATGTCTCAAGAGGGTAAATTTTGAGAAATCTCACAGGTCGCTCTATAGATGCCTTATATTCATTTAAAGAATCTTACAGCGTTTCGTGGAGATCAAAGGTCATTTTAGGTTACCAGAGGTCAGACTGTTTAAATCTTGTAAGTATCATATGTTCTATAAATAGTGTAGGTCAAGGTTTTTGGTTCTGTCTGCACCTTCCGGCAGCGTCCAACACCACCCAATGCACTGAGCACAATGAAATAATTTGAAAATTATTTAATATTTCTTTTCGGTATGGAATCAAGGAGCGAAGTTCTGGTTTATCGAAACCGCGCTGGAAATCTCGCAAAATGCGTTTTCATAGCAAGTAAGACCACCTCTGTAGTCCTAAAATCTAGCTCGCCGTAATTAAAAACAACAACCACTCCATAAATAATGTCAGAAGGCAATTTTGATGGCCAAATTGAATTTCAAGATGGTTGCCATTTAATGACTACAGCTACGGTAACTCCACTGCCATGTGCGCGCCTTTTTATCCCTTTCACCCCCCCCCCCCCGCGCTACGTCATAGATCATATTACCCTGTTTTTCACTCACATTGAAGGTCTTGGCTGCGATAGTAACCATGTATGTGCAATGAGTTGCAACCTGTTGCAACTCCCTTGTATGGGTAACATGTACCTGCTGGGCTATAAGCCACTTTCTAAGTTCAGAATTCGATCAGGTAGTTGCCACAGATTCGATCAACTGAGATCATTGACATCGTAAGTACGTGAAAACATACGAACAATAACCACAAGCTCTACCCAAATCCTACACACGTGGGCTATTTTCGCGGTATAAAGCATAGTGTTATGAATTTGCTAGAAAAGACCACAACAATGTGGAAATACGCTTAGCTTGAAACAAAACTATGTAATCTTTTTACACGAAACTCTCAACATATCAAAATATCATGCCCTTAATATTTCAGTAAAACCTTGTAGTCCATACATCCGTACATAAAGGACAAGTGCTGCCAAGGGCCTGCATTCGGGGGTAGAAAAAGTATACAGCTACTCGTGATTCATTTAAAATGAAAGGTATAAAGATTCAACCACTTGCTTGTCTTCAGTTGTGTTCTGTTTAAATAAACGTTTTACCAACCTTTGTACTTTGTACGTAACCAAATACATCTGACCATTTGCTTCTAATCAACAGAACAAAGCGTCAAGTGTGTGATTTATTGTTTGTCCAGGCCGGATCAGATCTAGGCTAGTGCAAAAAAAAGTACGAATAAGCTCTTAAATTGATTAAGAATGTCGGTATTCTTGTCATTTTTTGTACACTCTTGTATAATCACATTACTACGTCTTTCGCCTTTCTTAACAGCTGGGAATAATACCTGTGCTGGAAGGTATTTTGATCAGCTTGATAAAGTTAACTACACTTGTATATAAATGTGACAGGCATTGCACTAAGATACGGCAGAGGGTGGTATTAGATGGAGATACATCCAAGAAAATCGCTTTGCTCTCTACTAGTTGCTGACTAACCTCTTTTCACGTTGTTTTAGAAATTTCAAGAAAAGCGCAATCGTTCTTAAGAAATCAGCGGGGCCAGCGTGTTACACTACCACGTCGTCTGCTACATCTTTAGGAGCACGTCTGAACATTTAACGTATCCCCTTAACATTGCCAGTCGTTTGAGTTGGAAACTAATTTGAAAGTTTCGACGCTTTTCGACGTTTTTGAGAAATTACCAGTTGTTGTTTTAGGCACATGTTGAATAGTAGGCATTCAACAAAAGAGCGAAATTCTCTCCAAACAGAGTGTGCTCAGTGACCACTCCTAGTAAGAATTAATTTCACCCAGAGTACTGTAAAAATTCACTCCAAAAAAGAGCGATTATCACATTACATTCCATGTGTGTGAAATATCACTTTCTTTGATTTAATTTTCATTCTACTTGGGGCGAAATTCACTCTTATAACGAGTGGTCACTAGGTACACTCTTTTTGGAGTGAATTTTCCTCTTTTGTTTTTAGAGTGCAACTTGCAAGCCTGTGCGAGAACTGATCAAAATCAGTCATTAAAATTAAGACACATGCCATTTCTGTGCATATTCATCTACTGCGCGTGTCTGTTTGTTTCGTGACAATTAACAGTCGTTTTGTATTCAAGTATATTAATTTGCTCCTGACTATCGGCAGCTAAGTTAGACATCAAAGCTCTTTTGCCTGTCAAGTCCCTTTTTAAGATGGATTTGGCAAGGCTGAGGTTGCCTAAACTTCACAAAAGAATTGAACACCGTTAAATGCAACTATCCCTGTTTATGGGATTTTCTTAACGCGCTGAACTGGATCAAATTGGATTTGTATAAATTAAAAATTTTCTGATGAATCTCCAGGTAATACCACCTAGGTGGTGTATCCCTGGATACGGTGACTGTTGTAACGACTACCATGATCACTGTAGTCGGTTTACCAACATCAATGGATATTTCTTTTTTTGGAATAAAAGGTGCAAAAAATGTTGCCCGCTTGGCGGACATGTATTACTCCTGCACCTATACTGGCTGCACTCGTAATACCAACGTCCGCGAACTTCGTGAAACTGAGTAAAAACCGTACGCTAATAATTATTCATATATACGGTCACAACAAACACAAATTGTTAATATTAAAAAATCGACTAAAGCAAGCCTGATTATCATGCTGTTTCAGACGACCAACGTCAATGGGGTTTTACTGTGTGAGTTCTCCCGCTTAAAGCTCACACAATGAAGCCCCATAGCACTACTGTGTAAAAGTGAACGTCGTGCAAAATGAATATTCATAAATTGAAATTAATCAACAGTCGAGAGGTAAAATCAAATTGGGCTCATGAATGTAGCGAAATTGTATGATCCCCGTCATTGTTCGCAGGTTTTCTTACAGTATGTACGTCAAAAGAGGAGTACGGTACATATTCGACACCTGCTGTGAAGGTAACAGAAAATGCCGTTATCAAAAATTATAACAAAGCAATAGCAAAACAAAGACAGACAAATCGCGTAAGGATGTAAAATACCATAATATTATTTCAAAAAAAAGAAAGAAAGAAAGAAAGAAAAATAGATCAGACGTGAATAAGATGAAGCAAAAGTAGACATCAATTTTTCAATAAACTTTCGAAACGATTGTTTTACTTCAAGACATTGACCAAGTAAGTTAACAAAGTGTAATTGTAATAAGTTAGCGCAGTTTTCACTTATACCACTGAAAGAACCAACTGGTTTATACTATATATTAGTTGTTGGAGTATATATATATACCATTTGTAAATGCTTAAGGATGATTGAATGTTTAAAGTATAGAAATAATATAAAGTAGATGAAGACGTACTTAACCTCGCTCCCTCTCATTGGTTATTTCTTTATTCTCTTACAAGTATTCCTGAACATCTCATCATTGACAACAGCTAAGTAAAAGTAGAATTCGTGATCCGTAAGGCTACTGTAAAACCTGTTAAATAACTACTCCGATAAAAGGTATACATGCAGTTACTCTTTCATGAAAGTCGTGCATTTTAATCTCATAAAGTTAAAGCTATGATATTCTAACGTTCAAGTGTATTCTGACATTACGGATAAGATCCCATAACCATTCCTGTCTAGGGTCAGTCCTTTGTTCACATACAACCACAAGTTGGAAATATCACAAACGAAATCACTGCCATCTCTCCTCAATTGACTTAAGAAATGCTTGGAATCTTCCATACTTAATTTTTATATCTCTAAATCAAGGGCGGATCCAGCCCCTAGCTGAAGGGGGGGGGGGCAGTTTGAAAAGGGGGGCGCCAACATCAGGCAGGGGCCCTAAACTCTTGAATTTGACCGACTACATTTCGGAGACCAACTCCCATTACCATAGTTATATATAGCTATACGGTTCGAAATTCTGGGGACCTTTTTTTTTTTTTTTTTTTTTTACTTTTCGGGCAGTTTTTACTTAACTTTTAGGATGCAGGGGGCGCATTTTTCTTGTATTGAGGGGCGCTAGACTGGTCATAGGGGGCAGAGTTGATCCTAGTTGCCCCCCCCCCCCCTGGATCCGTCCTTGCTCTAAATTGCCACATTGACACGTGCTGTCGGTGTAAGTTGTCCTGTTTCAACTGTTGTATCTCAGTGAAAATGCTATAAGAGCCATTTCCAAGGTAACCCAGGATTAATCGCGAATACGGGTAAATTTTCCCGTTGTAACTGAAGGAAAGTGACAAGTTTATAACTAAAAGTCTTCATTGTTTTGTAGGATTGGATTTGTAATTAGTTGTGGCTATTCTCTTTCTCCTTTCCAGGTGAAACCTGTCTTGGGCGATGCGGTGTTTCATTCGACGAGGACTACCTCTGTCAATGCGGTACTGATTGCTTAAAATATAACGATTGCTGTGACGATTTCGATGACCTTTGTGGATTTACACGTGATGTATGGTAAAACAATGGGCCCAATCGTGGTGAAATAAGATATGTTATGGGTCATTACGAATCTACGTACAAAATATGGCATACCCGGGATCCGAGGCGGATTGAGATGGAGAGCAGGGGTACATTTGAGTGTTGCTTCAATCTAAAACCTGTTAGGTAAACTTTTCCCGGGTTGGTTACGTATGTCTCCTACTAAACGGTTGGGTAAAATAATATCCCTAGGTAAAAAATTGCCCTGGTTGGGTAAAAGTTTATCAAGCAATGGATACTTTTGTAACCAACTTGGGTAATATTTTATCAAACAACTTAGCAGGAGGCATTCGTTACCTGGGTAAAGGTTTACCTTACAGTGTTTAGAGGGCACATTGTAATTTAGCAGCAGTAGTAGCAATTAGTTTTTCCTGGTCTTCTGAGGGTGTTCGTTGGCCTCGTCTCTGAATATGTTGTGCATTCTATGAAGAAAGTTTACACACACTGACAAGAAGATGTGGGCGAAAACCAGACTTATGCTTTCCTACATGCTTGAACTACGCCATATCGATCACGCTTGCATAACTTTTTGTGATCAGTTATCTACGCACCAAGTTTGAACTTCATCGGACTTAACATTTATCAGGAGTTAAATGACGCACATCTCCAAACAATTTAGGTCAACTGACCTTTGGCTTACATTCAGTCTTTCAAATTACGTTGGCCTTACCAACAAAGTAACCCTATTTTAAAAAAATGTGTCTCGTTAGTCATGTAATATCTGTTGCAATAACTGAAAAGAATAATTTTCAAAAAAAAGTTATTTGACCTTTGAACGGTGACTTTGACCTATGACCTCATTAATTAAGAATGCAGGAAAAGTTTATCGTTAGTTACCTACCCACCAAGTTGGGCCGATGCGCACTGTCTAAGAAGAATTTTCATGACTGGCTATGGGTAATCCTAATCCGTAACTTATCCCTAATCTTAACAAAGGATACAATCAGGGGCGGCGCGACAGGAGGGGGCAGGCATTTGCCTCCCTAAGGTTTTTCAACCCCCAAAATAAAATCGTCTAAAAACGTTTTAAGACACATAATTTTGTAGGGGGTGGGGTGAAGTGTTACAGTATTTCACCCCATCTATCACAATAGTTAATTGTGTGTTACAAAATACCTAAACCTTACAATCCCCGCACGCATAACTTTTTCTGATTTCTCCATTGTTTACGTGAATGCAGGTTTATTATTACATAAACACTAAGGCCATTATACATAACGCCCAAAAAAGGGCACAGGAACCGAGAGTAAAGCTGAAACAATAGAGTAGTATACCCTAACGCCAAGTTATTGTGAGACCTTACACATATGGTGTCACAGAATAAAAAGTTCTCCCTCTCTTGGAGAAAAGATGAGTATCATTGCAAGTTACACAAAAAATACAGACAGCTAATTTGTGCATCAGGGGATACGCCTGATCCATGAATCTCCATCTAACCAAAACCCCAACCCTACCCGTAACTCGGAATATATTTTCGTCCAGGGGAATCTTCGGTCTTAAGTGAACCTTCGACCAAGTGAACCTTCCGGCTATGGGTATTCCCCCTGTCCGGATTATGTAATGTTTGACAATCTCAAACATTTACTGTCTCTGCATTCCCAGCATGACCATTTAAAGTTTAGAACGTGAACATATATATTGGGGGTATCATGAGTCAATCACTTAACGAACATTTTGACAATAAAAATATAAAAAATTTAATAAAATGAATTAAACTTTGAAGTAATATTATATGTCTCCCTTTTTGCATAAGCGTAGGAAGCGGGGACTGGGGTTGAAGCCCCCAGTCAAAAATATGGGGGGCTGAAGTATGCTTTTGCCCCAACATCCAAGGCCCAAAACCCCTTATTTGTCTCTCCACTAAAAATGTAAAAAATATGCAGTACTTTTCCTTAAAAACTGCCCAAAATATTGCACCAAATTGCATCTGAGGACCCTCAAATTTTCCAAAGGGGAGGGGTAGACCCCACCCCCAGGGCGGAGATCCGAAATGAGGTTCAGCCTCCCAGTCTCGAAATGGTTCCTACGCGTATGCCTTATTGTGCTTTATTTTGGTGTTGTCTCGACTGAGTAATCCATAGAAAACGAGTTCTAAATAGTAGGTGCATGGCCGTACACAACACAATCTTTACTGTATGAAGAAATCTTGAGTTAATCAGAAAAAAGAGCAAAAAAAAAAATAGGGGCGGCGCCACAGGTTTCAGGGGGAGACCGCCTCCTATCTTTTGCAAGAACAGGGGGAAAAGAGAAGGAAAAGAACAGGAAAAAGGAAGAAAAGGAAAAAATGAAAGAGAAGAAGGGGAATCGAAGGAGAAAGAAGAGGAGGGGTGGGGTAGGTATCTATTTGATCCATATAATTATTCCAGAGCTTCCATGAGGCCCTATACCGGTGTCTGCCAGCTTTTAGTTACCCATTTATCTGTTTATAATGCACATATTAATTAACGAAAATATTCGTAAAAGTTTGTGCTTCTGTCGACTCTACGCACGTATTTTTGAGTGAAATCATACCCATACACAAGGGGGTGGACTTCAGGAGGTTTTTTGACTACATACCCTTCTCTTAGACAGCAATGGCTACTGTCCTCTTTCACTAAACCAAAACCTAAAATTCAATAAATTATTAAAACTTTTCAGCCATATATGATCAGCTCAAAAAATACCAAAGACATCACCATTTTGCATCTTAGCAATCTTAAATTGATAAAAATTTCTCAAAGGGGAGGGGAGCCCCTCCCCTTAGACCCCTTCCCAGAAATGCATCTTTTCCCAAAGCAAGAACTGAAATTCAATAAATTATGAACACTTTCTTCCATATAAGATCAGTTCAAAAATATACCAAAGATATCACCATTTTGCATCTAAGCAATCTTAAATTAATAAAAAATTTCTCAAAGGGGAGGGGACACCCCTCCCCAGGAAAGCATCTTTCCCAAAACAAAAATTAAAATTAGGCCTACTAAATTATAAACTTTCCAGCCATATATTATCAGTTTAAAATATGTACCAAATACAGCATCATTTTGCATCTAAACAACCTTAAATTAACAAAAATGTCCAAATGGGGAGCAGGACATCCCTCCACTTAGACCCCTCCCCCAGGACGGCGATCACCCATTTCATTCTTTGCCCCCTATCGAAATACCCTGGCGCAACCCCTGGATACAATCGATACAATACAATACCATCAGCCAATCAAAAATACCTTCTTAGATAGTGCGCATCAGCTGACCAAATTTGGACTTCACCGATTTACTACTTATGAGGGCAATTTGAGATTTGACAATAAATACACTGTTTTAAAATAAGTCCCATCGTTCTTTACATATCAGGTGGTTTAATGGCTTTTTTAACATAATGATAAGATAATTATGACAGAAAACCACTTTTATTTATTTGATCTTCACACTCTGGATCTTGACTTAGAACGTCTTTAATTATGTATGCACCAGATTTCATAGTCAGGAAACTTTCCACCAAATTGGAACTTGAACGGACGTACGGTTTATGAAGAGTTGGCGACAGGCTCACACTGCACAGCTCAACATGTCTCATGTTAAGTGTAGTACAATCTTTTGTCCCCCTACACATTACATGACGAAAGATGAAATAATAAGGGCCAGTATATTGATTTGAAGACCAAGATGTCTTTGCAACGGTAGTAACATAATGATAATGAAACAGTCATCCGGGAAGGGTGACTTTCTAGGCCAAAGTTAACCCCTGTTTGGTCACTATTTTGTGAGACGATCTTTAAAAGTATGAGGACGTGAACCAGACTAGTTGTTTTATTCAGCAGTGGTGGATTGAGATCCCTAGATAAATATCTGTTGACATGATTTGAATATGTTTTATCGTTCTCAAGATATAGGTCTTAAAAATTTTGCCATGTTTGAGATAATCCTCATTTTAGCTATGAAAAAGTTATTATGTAGAGTTTTGTACAGTGTCTGTGTTTTGTATGTTAATGGTTATAAATGATCTGTTAATTACGTACCATCTAGTTTCTAGTTTGGTCTTAAATGTGAACATTTAATATAATAATATAATAAATGTGAAGTGTTTAATGAGTACTTTTAAAATGAACACCACATGGCATGCCACTGTTTTGCATGTCGTTGGAATGAAGGTTAAACAAACAAAGGATAACATAACGCGCATCTCGTTAGCCCCGCTTTTCACGTTACAAGTTTACGTATAGTTTATGCTTATTCATGGTATATATAAGTGCAAAAACAATAGTTTCTTCGTAACGTGATCAATATTTGACTGATTTGATGAGAATTGTGACTACTTCCAGCACTTTTGAAGCTTTTTACATGAAAAGGCAAGTGAGGCATTTATATGTCCACAGACCTGTAAGCTGCACTACAAAGTTATTTGCCTACTTGCTTATAGACATCCTCTAAATATAAAGTGCTTCATGTGCTTTTCCGACATACTGTAAGGAAAATAATGGCTACAAACCACCTATGACCTCGAACCTTTGATCACTGAACCCATGCACAAGTTTTTACTGAAAAGGCTTTTGTGTACTGATTTTAATTGTCAGATGCTTGGAAATAGAAACTAGTAGTCTGTGTTTAAGTTTTAAAACGTCCCTCAGGGACTCTCAAGTTTTGTTTCCCCCTCACAATGTGCCCAAACAACCCCAAGGATGGCGCCAAATAAAACAGGTATCTAAACAAAAGAGTATGATGGAGCTAGCGCAAAGTGAATGATATGTGTAAATGTTTTCCAGGCCAGGTAAGGGGTTTTGCTTTTATGCTTACTTCTGAAATTGGTTCGCCACCAGAAAGAGATAAGGAAATCCTGCCTGTTGTTATAGAGTTGGTTATCAAAGCAGTTATTATTCGTCAGTATGTTTCCTGCTCCAACATTAATATCAGTACACATGTCTAATATCTAACAAACGCCGAAATTACAGCGGTTTTAGCTCAACTCTCTTCGCCTCTGAAGGTTTATTTAAAAACTTGTTAACGCTTGCAAATTTTATTGAATTGCGTAGAGGAGTAAAGTGTAATATACTGAACCACAACATTGGTTTTATTTAACGTGAAAAAGGTATTTGTAAAAATTATTTTTTTCGTTGTTTTTTTTTTGCCATCATTTACTGACATTTAAACATATCTTTAACATATACATTGAATCATATGTTCAAAACCATACCTTGTTACCTTAATTACATATCATAAAGAGTATCAGCAAATTATTTGCATAATACGTGAAACGAGGGTTATTAAACAAAATCCAATGTACTCTGAGTGAACGAGGAACACAGGCAGCATGTGAAAACACCCCAAAAGAAATCTCCCCTAGTTTTAACAGTGTATGGAAATGCATATTTCAAATAACCAAGTAATAAATCACCTGCCCTGAAAGGTGGTTTTCAAACTGTTGAAAGAAAAGGAGCTCGTTTATTCTTACCATCAAGATACTTCTCGACATTTAATAGAAACTTGAACTTAGCTGGAAATTCATTTGTAGTCGGTGCTTCAGCACGCATTCGATTTTGAAAAATAGAGTACTCCACATTAAAAATAAGAAAATTCATAGGATGTTTCAGGTGCTATTGATAACCACAAAAAATTGAACTTCGAAAGTAGAAACTGCATACCAAAATTTTTTGTTCTATATTCTAGATAAAAGTTAGAAACATACTGACATTCCCAGAAAATGTGATCTAAGGAAGCTTTCCTTCTCTTGCCCACAAAAAGTGCAACGAGGATTTTCCGTTTTATTAATTAAATGGGCTTTGTTGTCTCTTTTATGTGTATACCCGAGCATTCCGTTACCACTATGGGATTAAATAAAGTTGATCATATCTTATCTAATCTTATCTTACATGGAGTGAATAATTCGTGCCAAGTATGCGATGGAGAAGACGGAATAGAAAATGTTGTAACTTAGTTTCTCTTAGTGACTGAAAGGGGGCTTGAAAGATGGCATTCCAGACACAATCGTCGAGATCGAAGCATAATTGTACAATTGACTTTGGAACAGTTACAAGTTTTTGAATGAGCTGTCTGTAAACAAAACGAGAGAAGTAATTGGTATTGCGAATTATGTCAATAAGAGGAATGTCGCCATTATCAACATCGGTGTTCAGTGATGTCCTCTAATGCGAAGGGATAACACCATTATAGTAAACAGTGAAAGGGTAGTTTATGCAAAATATCGTTCTAAAATTGGCAAAACTTAAGAAAGGGTTGTCTGTATATAAAATATCAAAACTTGCATAATTCCCTTGCATGGTAGGATTTATGATAGATAACATGATACCTCTTTTAACGTGGGAAGGCTCGGATAAAAACCCATTATTGCATTTCGAAGCGGAATAATTCGAATGCTAAGTACGGACCCACGTGCCAAAACTGTCCTCAAAATCAAACAAGTGCAAACAATGAAAGCTAAAATTTCAGTTCAACGTATCAAATGCTTTTTCAAAGTCAATGAGGAGTAACATACCCGTGGTCTAAGAAGATTTACAATTGTCAATAGTATTAAAATACAATGAATATTCTAACCACTGAAACGCCCTTTACTATAACCAGTTTGACTTTTACCAATAATAGTAGAAAAAATACCTTTAACTCTAGCAGCTAATGATTCAGTACAAATTTTGTAGTCCATGAAAGGAAGGCTATAGGTTAGGCCATTTAACTTTGTAATTCGATGTTTTATTTCTGGAATAATCAAATGGGACAGTCAATCAAAGTGTACAAATGATCAGCAATTACAAATTTCAGGGAAACAACAAATGGTAAAGAAATGAGCAAATTAACCCTTATGCCCACTTAATTTCTATCAATTGTGCAGGTGTACCACACTGTTCTGTACTCTAAGCGGCCTTATAACACTTACTTCGCCCACGCATCGAAAAACGTAGACGTTTCGGAGACCGTTAAGGTTATAGGCAATAGCTTTAGGCAAGTGGAGGCGCACTATCAAATTAAAATTGAACTACTCATTCACTTCAGTCCGTATTTAACAACGAAACTGGGTGAAAGTTTTTAACCTCATTAAGATCTTTCCCCTGTTTGGGTAACAATGATATTATACCATGAGAATGCTCAAGTTTAAAAGACATATGATAATGAGCGAAATTTATAGCATCGGTAACAGTTATAACACCCGATTGGCAGCCCGTCACAGCCAGGACTCTTTCCATATTGTTCATCGAAAAAAGTGATGCTTTACACTTCTCTTCCGACAGTAAACCATCACAAGAAACTGCAAGTTCATCATAAAGTGGTTTTGTCATCTCAAAATTTTTACAAAGGAAAAGAATTTACAGGGTGTGCAGAAAACAGATTTATGTAGAATGACCACAATTCGTGCAAACTTGCAAATTGATCCGTGACTTCTGAACCATTGTCGTCCATTAACTTAGCGATAGTATTGATAGTTTTGTTTGGACTTTCAAGATTAAAAAAAAAAATTCATATTCTTTACCCCCTGTCCCCACTGCTCTAAAACGAATAAAATTTCCTTGCAGCTTATAGTCAAAGATTCGGTAAAGCTCATTTCAAGCAGTTTTTAAGTTGTTGCAAACTTCTGAATCATGAGTATTGTAGGAACATTTTTCTAGAATAGAAGTTTTTTAGTTAATTCACTTTCAGTTTTCCTTCTTTTCTCGATTTCGTTTTGCTGTAATTCATGAAAACGGTACGACTTTTAGATTTGAAAAAAAAAAACACTTCTTAAAGGCATTGAGGAAGTGCTCAGTGGAATTAATACCGACAATAGTGTCTTTAATTAGACGGGTGTAATTTTCATCCTCAAGTAGTGAACAATTAAATTTCCAGAAGCCTTCCTCTCAACTAGCAGCATGAATAATAATATCTAACTTGATAATGGAATGATCAGATTGAAAACCATTAGAGAACAAACTTCGGGTAACCTGGGAAACAAGGTTACGGGAAATCAAGAAAAAGTTTAACCGACAGTTGATGTCAAGTGAAACATTTCAGGTCCAAGTAAAATCCTTTAAAAAAGGATTCCTTTCTCTCCAGATATCTACTAAGTCTAAAATCTCCATTTATTTTATACACATTGCTGTAGCTCTAAAACTGGTCCTTGGGTTCCCCTTGTTTGCCAACTTAGTTCTAAGATAAAAACGAACAAATTTAAGTCACCACCAATGAAAAAGATTCTCCCTGTGAGTCTTAAAGCTCTAGTAGTAAATCATGCAGAAAATCTGGGTCATCCAAATTGGGGCCATAAATACACACTCCACTAAAGTGAAGACTATGTCTCTGATTTTAGAACCAGTCATAGTGTACCTTCCTTTAGTCGACAAATAAAAAATGAACGTGAAATGAGTACGTCCACTTCCAGGACTAAACAATATACACACACCTTTATTACTACAAGAACCCTGACTGAATATGTGACCACCCCACTCATAACGCCAAAAGGTCTCATTACTAGGCATACTATAAGTTTCTTGTAAAAAGTTCATGTCCCTTTTAGGATCTGAAGATAAATAAACACCTTTCTTTTTTCTTATGCTTCCTAATTCCACTCACATTTTAAGAGCTAACCTTCAATTCATCCATAAAAAGATTAAGGGACCTTCGTGAAACCAATATTTCGATGGTATGATCCAATAACAAAACGAAAGGCAATAAGTAAACATAAAGAGTACTTGAAAATGACGGCAAATTGAAAAATAAAACAACAAAACAGTCAAAGCACTTTGGAAAGTAAATTTTCAGGTGGGTATTACCCTTTTGGCTGAGCATATTCCCTACCAACTGTTGAGGTTTGAATGAACCATGACGCGTAAAATGGTAACAGTACATCATGTGGAGATTTGAAACAAATCCCAAGGAAGCTGACTGAGGTTAACAATAGAGCAAGTGGAGATAAGTTATGTACACTATAAGTAGGAAGGAGTTACAGATTAATACTGATGACAAAGTAAGCATATGGTTCTTACAAGTATTCCACACATACAAAACAGAAAAGGTGGAACGTTTCAAGATACCCACTAAAATTGATACGGATTCCCTGAGGCTTCTCGCAGATTCTTTCCTAAGCTTTACACCTTGGTCATACAGCTCCTTCACCTTTCCTGCCCATTTACTTTTAATGTCAATACTGAAATTGTAATATTGGTACCACAGCTTAGATATGTGTCAGTAAACTAATTACATAGGGTTGAGGATAATAACAGGCACCGAAAGCGGAGCTTACCCAGAGGTGATTAATCCTAACAAAGATTACTTGATCCTTCCATTTTCTTGTAAACCTACCGCTGCATAACCCCCACCAGGTTGTTGCGGGGGTTGTTGCGGACTTGAGAAAAAATTGATCATTGCTATGAGGAGAAACTTTCGTGGTAGATTTCCTTCGTTCCTTTTCTAAATTTGTTTGACTTATCCTTCTCTGTGGGGGTTTGTTCTTTAAATTCTACAGTAATCCTCAAAAAAGGCTTGACAATGATCTGCACTACCAACAAGGGTGGCTCCTTTGCTTTGTTTAATATAGTCTAAACGATTAAACATATACTTTAAAGTGATCCAGTTGCATTCTTATTCTAATTTCTTACATAGATCGTTACAGTGCTGTCGGAAGGTATCTGAAATGTCGTGGGGGTTCTGAATCATTCAACTCCAGAAATTTGGCATTTTCTAAGGTAATTTTGGACTCTTTAGGACATAAAACCTTCAAACCGAAGATTGTTTGGAGGAATATAGCCCCCAGTTCGCCTGTTCAGACGGCCTTAATAAGTTAGATTCTTTTTGCACTACAAGTGAGTCAAAATTTGTTTGTTTATAAAATTTGAAAATATTCCGGATTAATATTATTGAACTTTAAAACACGCATGGGCGTCAATCGGGGGGGGGGACGGGGGGAGAAGTCCCCCACATTTCGGCGGGTGGGGGACACAATATCAAATGTCCCCCCACATTTGCGTAAAAGAGTAGTGTCGTGGCTCTATTTGACTGGCTTTTGAGTGGGATGTAGGTTTGTTGGGCAATTGTTAAGTATCTCGATGCAGATTCTGAATGCAGATTTCGTCAGGGAAATCTTATTTAATGACCAAATTTCGGCCCGCTTTGCGCGCATGCGTCACGGTCCTTCTCATGACCATTAAAACGGTAATTATACATGGAACTATTCTGATCACAACACTCTCCGAAAACAGACATACATATCCAAACATCTGAGGGGGCCTCGCATCAATATGGGATCATTCAATCAGTGACGTACGCAGAGGGGAGGGACATTCGGCCATGCCCCCCCTCACTGATGCCTATTTGTTTGACACAAGAATGCATGTAAGGACACCAAATTGTTCAATTTTTTTCAAAGGGGAGTGGGGCACCAAATTGGGCCATTCCCCCTCAGTGATGCCGATTTTTTAGTTCCTAAAAATACGTAAATTTTTTAACACAAATTTTACTTCAAAAAGTAGCATATTTCGAACCAGATTGCATGTAAAGACACCAGTTTTTTCATAATTTTTCAAAGGTGAGGGGGACACCCCATTGGGCCATGCCCCCCTCACTGATGCCAATTTGTTAGTTCCTTAAAGGGAGAATGCAGTCACCGCAATAAAGAATTGTATAGTAGACAATCCTATTTCCTGAATGGCTCTTGAGAATCATGTGACAGTATTTTTCTCACTCAACTGTAAACTTTACAAGGAGCAACTGCTAGGTTTACCTTGAATATGCAATAGTTATGTCCTAAAATATTATGAAAGATACTTGGAAGAGAAATAAGAAGAAATCTGTGACATTTAGCTATTGTTTCAAAATAAGTTTGGGGCGACTGCTTTTGACCTTTGAAAAACATAAATTTTTTTACACAGAATTTACTTCAAAAGGTAACATATGTGGCACCAGATTGCATGTAAGGACACCTAATTTTTCAAAAAATTTCAGACCCCTCCCCAAGGCCGGCGGTCACACAACATACTGCATGCCCCCCTTGCGAGATATTCTGGGTACGCCACTGCATTCAGTCTAATTTGTAGCATGATGTGGAAGGTTGAAAGTACGTTGTTGCCGTTAAACTTTTTTCAAAAATTTGTACCGAGCGCTTCGCCGAAGCCATTATCGGTATAGACGGTGATTGGTAATACACTTACGACTAAAAAGCATTCTGAAAACGCCCTTGCTAGTCCTTCACACCTTTGCTATACTACGATCAGCTCCAAAAATATTCCAAAGATAGCACCATTTTGCATCTAAGCAACCTTAAATTAACAAAAATTTCTCAAAGGGGAGGGGGATGCCCCCTCCCCTTTGACCCCTCCCCCAAGATGACACCTTTATATAGCGACAAAGGAAGGATCCCCACTGCTGTATACAAAACGCAAAGCGCATAAAAAGCAATTAAATGCAATTTACACGCCTCCACTCAGTTGGAAAAAACATCCACCCAGTCGGAATTTGGGACCTTCACACCCCCAAACATGTCGCCCTAGCAACGGGCCTGGGCGGGTCTATGATCTCCGATAATGATCCACGCTGCGAAGCGTGGCTTCAGCTATTTTGGGATATGGTGAAAATAACATCGTGAAGTAATTCTATTAACTCCGTGTATTTCACCTGGCAGATCATCTATGATGGTCATGTTAACTTTGAAATGATTATTCTTATTAGAATAGGGCGTCAGTCATTATAAGGGGGGAGAAGGGGACGGCCTATAGGAAGACACCCCCTCTTCAAAACCAAAGGGATTGGTTTGTGCTAAGTCATGTATGTCCTCCGTCCCCCCCCCCCCGACATCTGAATACGGATTGACGCCCCTGAAAACACGTATCCATCTTTTAAAACTTATTTAAAGCCAGTGGAGGATACGGGGGGGGGGGGCGCTGGCGACTACAAAGTATGTTCCAACCGATATATGTCTCCAAATGTTTAATTTTTTAATTCTTAAAGGATACGTAAAACAGATCGCCTTCCTTACAAATTGTTTCTTAAATTTCTGTCTTTCATGTATTCCGTATACAAGCACATGCTGAGCTGCCCTGGCGCACAATGCAGCTGGGAATCCCCGTTTTCCTTTGAAAACAATGTACCCACTCTTCTGTTCTAGAGGCACTGATACATTGAACTACTAAATGTATGAACCTGTTTACACGGCTTGACGCTGTAAGGCATTTGTTAAATTAGTAAGGCGTATATAACTAAAGTATTTTTTGTTTACTTTGACGATTGACAATATAACGGCAAAGCGTAAAATAGTACTAGCAGTAACCATCTGAGATCTAGCAGACCACAAAAAATCATTGTCGTCACTACTTCATCCCCTTTAATTACACACATAGATATAGACTGGTTTTAATGCTATCGGTGCTCAAATTAGCCTGCAGTGTTGGAAATGTTTTAATCACATGTGTGATGTTATTGAAATGTCTATCGATTGAGTGTTTTTTCTAGATATTTTATGTTTTATCCACTTTATTAACATCAGCAAAGGGAATATTGAAAATTTCCCAACGTAATTTTGAACGTCTCAGACAATGCGTCAGGTTGACTGTTTTGTCTCACGTATATGGCTTTTAGTATTACGTCAATGATGTGGGGCTGACGTAAATTGCCAAGACAGTTCATACGTGGTGAAGGCGGGAAGTGTTTTAAGTAACATTTTCAGGACACCAGGCTTCTTATTTCTACAAATAGTATTACAGCTCTTTAATTTAATTTCATGGTACCACAAATGAAATTATAAATAGCGTGTGGTGGGGAAACAAAGTCATGTTTTGCAAGGACACACTCTAAAAACGTCCGGTTAAAATTGAACCGAAAACAGATCAAATAGGCACGTGACCGAAAACGGATCAAATATTTTACTAGTTTCGGTTCAGAACCAACCATTTTCTGTTCAACATGAACCTGATCTGGTCAAATACTTGACCAGATTTTTGTTCAGTGCCCAGTTGAAAGGATTCGGTTCAAATCTGAACCGGACGTTTTTAGAGTGCATTGTGCAGGGTTAAGGTCTTCAAGTGAAGGTGATACCCAGAGGAAACGAACCTAGGGCGATCCAGGGTGATGCTCTAGGATGTTTACGAAATCATTAACCTTCAGCAGAACGAGTATTTTCATTTTTATCATATGGTCCTGGGTGCAACAACTAGTGCATGGACTGTGGGGGAAAGCTAAATAGTTCGATGGATTTTGGGTAGCTTTGAACCTCTTCTCGCACTCAATATGTCCTGCGATCATTAAGGAACCATCGGCATAGTATGTTACTTTCAAGTTACTCAAAAGCACTTTAGGTAAAGTACCAAGAATTGTAGTCAGGACTATCGATATAAAGATATTTCGTGGTTAAAAGGCCTATGAAATCGCGATTACAGTTAACATTTCTTCATTTATATTATCAAATCATGAGTCCAGTATATACATTTTTGTGGTAAAAATTTTGTAAGAATTCCTCGGTTACTTTAAATACGAATTGTGTGATTTGTATCTATTAACTAAGTACTGTTGGTATTGTATTGTTTGTATGTATGCAAGTATAATGTTTGGACAATGCTTAAGCTTACCTTTTTAGTCTTGATCGTTCTATAATATCCCACCTAGTATCTTGTTATTTTTCCAACGGAAGAGAGAAAAAAGGTGATTCATTAACGAATAAACATGAACAAAATGGGCAACCTTGTCCATGCAGTCACCATCAACTTGAAAAGAAGTCCTGACTCATACCTTGTGACAGAAGTCACGTGAGTGCGTGCATACCTAAATTGAATTAAATAATTAGTTTTCTAATATAAAATTTAAAATGCACCAAATAGATGCATTGAAACGATAAATTTATACTGGGGGTAGAGTAAGGGATGTTTTCAAGAGAACTATGTTTCTAAATTAATTTCTATAGATCACAAATGTTTCGCCCACTACCAAAATTTTTATTAAATCCCGCACACCTATCTGATCGGGAGCTTTTGCACTTTCAATGTCAGTGGTACACATGTTATCAAGATCGTCCCAAACGTATAAATTGCATTATTCAGTGCCAAGATATTTTTGCAAGTTAACCTATTTTCAGGGGAGAATCATCAGCACTGCGAAACTGCTCACGGGGGAATTCTTGCCTCTTTTACCTACTTTAGTTGAGACATAATTTATGACACTTAAAAGATTCGAGAGATCCAGTATTAATACGTGGCATGATCATACATCATTGTGAAATATATATGTTCATTACTCCTTGTTTGCTTCAGTTGTTTTTACTGCCGTCTTGATTGCTCCACCTTCAAAATTAATTCTCGTCCCTTATGTATTTCCCCAAATTTTGTAATTAACCCTTATTAATCCCCTTGTTTATTGAACATAAGACCGGGCGAAATCCGCCGTTGGGCCCAATGGACTCCGCATCTCCCAGAAAGGGTTCCTTGATTAGCTGTAGAAGTACTGTCATAGTTCCAGAAATTTGTGAAGACTTTCTGCAAGGGTTTTTTCAACCTACATTGCAGTTTCCTCAACATGAGATCTCAATGATTGTAATGGTTAGATGCATTGCAAGGCCAGGGACTGCTATTTCCGGCTATTACGGGTACATTTGACAAATACTTTCTTTGTAATTTCAGCGCCAGCTGATGACGGCGGTCCTCTCGGAATATATCATAATGATCCGTTTTGACAAATGTCTCCTTCCTCTCAAGTACAAATTTCTCATGTGTTTTTGCTTTCTACATCTCTGTATGGAAGGAAGTTACTGACTATTAAAAAAAGCCCCTTTTGCCGTTTCGAGCTTATATACACACTTTCCGCTTATGGTGTCGTGGGAGGTGGATAACAACATTATTCTCCATTTCCTTACTCTCCAATATGGAAGTCGTGGCAGCACCCCTGCTAATTATAGTGAAACCGTATCTGCGCTGATACCGAATTAAAGAGCTTGACCATGAATCTTCCACAATAATTTTTTTTTTAAATTATTCGTGGGTTTATCATCATCTTGCATGACGTGGGAATTTACACCCTTTTCTACTTTTCTTTCTAAATCGAATGCAAACTGGTGGCTAGCCTCACATTTTGCAATCCCTCCACCTATTGTCGAAAGTTTCCTTCTTGAGATATCATCTTTACGATGTTTTCACAATTTAAGCTCTGGTGACCTCACATGTCCATTGACCTGCACCAAAAACAATGGCGTCCTTGTAAACAAACTTAACCATCTACTTGGTACGTATTTGATCCCTCACAGTTACATACCACGTTTTCACAGTTTAAGATCTTTAAACCAGAAATGACCCCCACCTGGTTTTAAAATAAGGTTCTTCCTCTAAATATCAAAAAATCTATCTCCCAAGTACGATAATGAACAAAAGGCAAAAAGTGAATAACAAAAGCTGAAAAAGTATACCTGCCTGCATTGGATTCGCACCTGGGCAGTAAACATGGGAAACCGAGCTCTTTCCACTACACCACCAACGTACACGTTACTTGTACGCTGTTTTTAATACTGATATGATAATAGCATCGTTCACATAAGTTTACTGTTAGGTGATTAACTTCGGAATTATTTATGAATTTCCAGACTTATGCTTGTGAAAACTATGTGTTGTTCTCTATAATTTTATTCTTGAAATCCTTGAACTGTCCTTTGTCGTTGGAACGAAACGACACAATTTGGAGGTACGGCCCACAGTTTGTACTTGAGATATCGTATTTACGAGCAGTTTAGAAGGTTTTCGAAGTATCACATCTGATGACTTCAGAAGACCTTGGCATCCACCACAAACCAATAGGAGATCTCTTAATGGAAAAATCTATATATACTTAGTCTTAAATCATCTATCATTCCTGTCTTGAAATATGATGTTTACAATTTTTCGGTCTTTGACCTCTGGTGACCTAAAATGACCTCTGACCTCTGACCTCCATCGAAAAGGACAGAAACCTCGTTCGCAATATTAAAAATCTATATTCCCATTATGAAAGTTATCCATCATTGCTATATTGAGCTAAATTGAGCGGTTAGCCAGTTTTTCATAGTTTCACTGCTGTTGACCGTAGATGCCCTTTAGCGGGTATAGATAACCTAATTTTTCTCCTAATATGACAAATCAATATACCACGTATGAGAAATGTCCATTATTCCTATCTTGAAATATTGCTTTCACAATATTTTTGGGTTTTTGACCTCTGTTGACCTAAAATGACTTCTGGCTTTTTCAAGAACAATAGAGACTTCTTTCTTTCAATTAAATTGACAGGTATCGGTCATTCCTATCTTAAGATAACGTGTTTTTGAGCAATTTTCTTTTTGTAGTTTCACCTCCGACGATGGCTTTATATGACCTTTTCCTTTAACTGCAAAACAGTAGGGTTCATTTACAGACCATTACGTATCTAAATTCTTAATATGAAAAATATCCGGGCTGTGTACCTTGAGATACAATGTTTTAAGTTTTGACATCTGATGACCTAAATGGCCTTTGAATTTTACATAAACAATAGGGTCCTTTATTTTAATATAATAAATATACATACCAAGTTTCAAAATCATCCATCATTGCTATCTTAAGATATCGTGTTTACAAACTACGCGTCACGAAAGTACACTCATACATTCTTACGCACTTACATGTACGCAGACATAAACACATGCATACACTCGACAGCGTGATTTCATAGATTCTGTTCGCCATTAGCAAATAACAAAAACCATTAAACGTAACTCTTATTTAAAATGGAGAACACCCATACTTAGTACTTTTATTAACACCCCCATTAAGTGTTTGTATTATCTGACACATTATGGTAAGTTGCATTTTCTCATAGTACCAAAAATATGCATGTTGACTTCATCAAAGCAGTTTGGTGTAATATATCCTGTAAAAACGAATGTAGATTAAATTCAATTTGTTAGATTTGATAATAACGAAGGCTACAACAACAGCCAATAAAACATGAAGAAAATTTCATTAATCTCAATTCGGTAACGAGGATTTTGTTTGATGACCAATATTAGTTACTATTCGTTACTTTCAGCGTTAATAAGTGCGGCTTTATCGACTTTTAAACTCTTCCGTGACAACGATTTTCAATAATCGTGACTATCGCAAGGTGTTCTTGCGACCTCGTCCTTGCACTAGCGAAATAGTAACAAGGAAACTATAAATGTAGAAATACGCTTGCATGGTAATTTACTTGAATGCTTAGATTAAATTTCCAGCTAGCAAAACAAACTATCGTATTCGTTTGGACTAAACTTTTTTATCTCTAAGTCATTCGCGATTACACAACATTCAAGACGTCAGAGGAAAGGGTTCTTCAGTGATTATTGTTACTGTTGAAGCAACGAAATGTTTTTACCAACAATATTGTACACTATCATGCTTGCTCTTGGAAACAGCTTCTCTGAAGGTTAGTGTCATGGAATATTTATATCCTTGGGCTACTTGAAGTTTGTAGCATTTATGTCAACTACAGGGCAGTAAAGTCTTTGTGTACTTACTATTATAACACCAGGAACAGAAAGGGATACAAGAACGGGCACAACCAAACTGTTTTCTATACTTAAAGAGAATTACTTTGAACTTACACACTCAAAGACATTAGATTCAAACTGAACTGGAACCTGATTGAGTGCGCACTTAAAGGAAATTGGATCACATACTTGACTTCTTTGGTTAAAAAATCCCCATTTTCGGGCCAACCAAGGCCAATACAGTCAAATTGGTGACCAATTCTTGGTTTAAGTGCCCATTTGGTAGTACTCAGTCCAAATTTAAATTGAAACATTTCCGGATAACAGTATCATCCAAGGATCACATTGGGGCTGTTCGGCTAATGAGATCAAATTTGTAAATACGAATTACTTGAAAGTCGGTGTTAGCTTTTCAGGACGACTTGTTCATGTTTTTTTTTATTAAAACGTAGGCTATCTTTTTCATATTCACAGAATAAAACGACAAACAGTTCGTTTGTAGCTCTTTGAGTTAATTTAATTATTGTCAACCGCAGTATTCATGACCCTTGTAGAGGGTTTTTTTCACATTACAAGCACGACGTTTTCTTGATAAGATTGCCCCCTTCCAATTCCTACTCGGAAGATTACCCTCCTGACAACTCCTCCGGACGACTTCCCTTGGAAGTACCCTTCAAAATCCTAACCACAACACACACTCCTCAGAAAACTCCACCAACAAAAAATTTGGAATTGCTCTGGGTAGAAATTGTCGGTGTTGGAATAAATGTTCCAGGAGAGTTGTTCAGAAGGAGTGGTCTGAGTAGAAGTTGTAAGGGGGATAGAGAGGGGGTTCTCCAGGAGCTTCACGTTTAACGTAGAATGTATGATATTAATTCTGAATGAGAGCATGTATCACAAAGTAATTCCTTACTATTTATCCACATGCATGTTACAAACGAATCTGAAGTACACAACGTCGAGATTTATTATTTAAGTTATATCAAAATTCTGCTTTTGAGACCGTATTTAAGGATGCGCCATAAAGTCACGTGCCCAGGATCCTCCACACAAACGAGGTCTACATCCTAAGATATCAAATTGTTTGTTTTAGTGACGCCGTTTAGCGTAGATCTAGAATTCTCAAATTTAATCTCTGTCCAGTGTGCACTCTATAGAATAAAAAGTTTCATTTTCCTTCACGGTAATTTTTAGGGAAAGAGTGCTACTCATATACCGTATCTTCCAGTAAATTCAAGACACTGGGTATGCATCCGCAAGGCGTCATTCAATGCACCACAATTATGATCGGTGGTTACTCAGCTACGTTGCACACGGAATATGCAAAAAACCGAACAGAGGTGTTGACAGATGATAAAGGAATAACCACGACAGCAAGTAAGCTATTGTTTGCCAAAAGTATTAAGAAACTTCTGTGTAATGCATTAACCTGCTAAGCTGAAGAAGATATATTTTACAATGATATCGAGAATTAAACTGGTAATTTAGCTCTAGCACACTCAGGAGAGAAACTCATGACATGAAAACAGAACTTTGGATAGGCTTTCCACCAATCCTCTACTTCTTTGTGTAATTACTCTTTCGCTCGTCAAATGTAGCTTTCAATTGGTTTCTTTGTACTTACATTATTTTGTACAGATAGAACATCTGCACAGTGGTTGTAATGTTTGCATCGTGGTTGCAGTGTTTTGTGTTGGCCTATATTTTAAACTTTACTTCCTACATAACCTTAGGTAAGGACATGTCATGTAAAGTCAATCTTTATAAGCGAGCAATGTGTCTTTCGTGAATTTTTGTCTGCGGCAAATTGTCAAAATAATAATATAAAAGATATGCATTTTTTCTTCTGGATATGTCCAATGAAACTGCCAGAGGTGTTTAAGATGCCACAGGCAAATACAATTTCACAGGAAAACATTTTTTCCCTGACTTGTTGAGAGTTAAATTGAAAAATCTCTAATTAATTGCTTTTGTTCCAATGCATCACTGCATGAGTTTAATTAAAAAGAAAAACGTTAAAGTTTTCGATGCATTTCAAAAGTGATGCTACCATTTAATCAAATGAGGAAGTTTTCCGGAGAGTAACCTCAAACCCCTCCACATCTCTTACGATCAAGCAAACCACAATTGCAAAGGTCACAGAATCCTCTTCGAGAGCGTTTAAAAAAGATACAAAAATTAAGAAGTGTTTTTCACATTGTAATCGACGAAAATCTTTACTTGTTAGAAGATGGAACAAGCGCACTCTATAGAATGGATTTGTATGAAAAACCGATTAAAGTATGTCAAAATTCTTCTTTAGATATTGATACGAAAGGATCTTTTAAGATCCACTCGTACGATTGATGTGCATCACTGAAATGTCCTTTATTTGGTCGTCTATATGAAAACAATATCTTTGTGCTCTTTAAGCAGTGACTAATTGTAAGTGAGCTTCTGCGTCCTTGTGAATTTGTATGTAATATCTGCCTTCTAGGGGTACTATTAGCATGACCCTCTTCATAAGCTTCTCTTCAAACGCATTTTTTTCTTTCTCTACTACATGTTGTTTTCAAAGTTTAATTTTAAAAATGATAATTTGCGGAAATGATACACACCTTTAACTTGTATCAACATGGATGCATATTGTTCATCCTTGAAATTTTTAGCATCTACTACAATCGTTACTATTTTGTTTTTAGGCGTTACGCATGAAGTGATTTAATATTTAGCAACGAAAGAAAATTTCATCAAATACTGTCGTTATCTAACCGTTATGACTAGACCACCACCAGGAATCATCTTCTACTTCCATCACAGAAGCTGCCATTTCATCCACTTTTAAGTGTAAATGATAGGCGTACATGGTTTCTTAATTATGTTGAAGATCAAAGAAGTGCAACAAAGGGTAGCAAAAGATTGGGTGTATGGAATTTACCATTTACACGGCAAAAACACCATGAACGGTTACGTTCTAAGTTTACAAGTGATTTGTTTCTAAATACCTTCACAGAAATTAGCAAAGTACCCACGACCTCTTCCACCTTACTTAGTACTACCACTGATGAGGTCAGGTCCATCAGCACAGATTTTGACCATTCATCCATCGCGGGAAGACTTACAAAAACAGGTACAAGTAGAGAAATTAATGCACGTACCCAGTCTGAATGACGTAACAGATACAAGTACAGAAATAAATACACTCACCCCAGTTTGAAAGATGTTTACGAGAATGCAGTATCAGGAAAGTCTGGTTATAATAACCCGATAACTTTAGCTCTACAACAAGTGCGACGTTTTTCCGTGAAAGGCGATAGGAATGTATGTAGTAATAACCAACCATAAAAAATAAATAATTAAGGGAAATAAAAGGAAGATAGAATCGTTGAATAGATGTTTCAATGCATTACTTAGTTTACTCCATATACCTTTTGGATAACGAGGGATGTGCTTTCAAAATTACAAGAGCTAAAATGTGGTGGTATCAAATGAGTGATTTGAACAATCATAAAACATATGCAATTAGGTTTATAAGGACTATCAGATTGTTTACAAGAAAACTAAACCATCTACAATTTGCCATAGTTTGTTATTGTCTGGTAAATTATTTTAGCATCCTGTCTCGTAGGTTATTATAAAAAAAAATGTAAAATTGAACTCTATTGGTCTTAAACTGTCCTTCAACTGTAAAGCGTACTGCACAGGAAGCACTCCGAATGTTTCCTCTTCAATGGATGCCACCACTACTGAAATAGCCGTATCATCGACAGACTATACAACTAATGGTATGTATAATAATAAGTGAAGGATTTCTCAGAAAGTTGCATTCACAAAGTTTGAGCTTTGAGTCAAGGATCCATATTTTAACTAGGTAACAAGGAAAATGTAACTATTGGCAGTTAATGTGAATCTTGGGGTTCACTGTTTTATAGATATCATTGAGCCAAACCAGTCATTAAACTATACGGGTACTGCTATCATCATAGTTCACGGATTATTTTTGGAAAATGTTATGTTTACTGAGATCCCTTTGCTATTAATGGTAAAGGGTGCAACCTTTTCCATTACCCCCCCCCCTCATTCATTGTTAGCATGATTTTACATTGAGTATCTTTCAAAACAGTATGTGGAAAACCTCCTTAGTATTGAATGAGTTAATTTTTTTTAAATTTGTCGGAAGGAAGCAGTGAAATATTCTTGATCTCTACAACTATTAAGAGCACTACTTTGGAGGAAGTCCTTCCTTCTTCTACAGACGCTGGTTATTCATCGACGGAAGATACAACTGAAGGTATGTGTGTGTGTAGTGCAAATAAAATGAAATAATTTCTTGTGCTCAAAGTTCTCTTCAACTTTGATTGGAAAGTCAACTACATGGATGTGTTTCTAAATGTAAAACGAGAATCAAATTTAACCAGTGGGTATGTTATAAGTTGATGCGTATGTATCGAAAGCGTGTGGTCATTTTGTGAACCTGGCTCTATCTTTGTATGGGTCTTTACAAGAACTCTCTCAGCTTGTGATACTTCAATATTGGAACCTTTACTTCCTCTCTACGCTACTGTAGCTACACCGCCCTCTTATGGCTCAAAATCATTAATCAGAAAAACCTTCATGGCAACGCGACCTTATGGTTGACATGTAATTGTTTTCAAATTATTTTAAAAGAAGCAGCTACATCACCTTCTCGTTTTCCCTAAGGCATGAAATTACTAAATCTTTGGTAACGAAAGATAACACTTAATCAATTATTGTGCTATCTTACCAGTTTGGGAGGTTCCCCTTTGGGAGAATCTTAATTTCTCCTGATCCGAACATGGGCGGCATTTCGTTTATATTACCCATAATTCCACGTGTTCTTTGTGTTCATTTTTAATGGCGAATGAGTTTAAACGCCCCGTTGCAAAATTTCTCTGTCTAATGTAATGGAATTACATGTAAATTCAGTGTGTGTATTGTCATAGCTACCGAGAAACTACGTCCTTATCAGTGCTTCACCACGCCGATTTTGAGAAAAAGGCTGGTTTTTTAGTAATTTTGTTCATGCTAAATCTTGTCTTTGTTAGTCTAGAAAGTCTATGCAATGTGTTTCATAGGTTTCCCCTATCAGAGAATTTAGTTTTCCCCCAAACGGGATAAACTCCCGGACTGCTTACAGTTATGACTAGACCACCACCAGAAAGCATCTTCTGTTTCATCGCAGAAGCTGTCATTTTATCCACTTAATAGCGTATATTAAAGGTGTACATCTTTTCTTAAGAGATGCTGAAATCTAAAGCAGTGTAACAAAGGGTAGCAAAAGATTGAGTCTAAGGAATTTATAATTTACCTGAAAAAGGGCAGTTAACAATTACGTTCCCACAGTAGTGATGTTTTGATCTGGATTTATTATACAGGAATCAGCAAAGGAACCTCGACCTTTTCCACATTACTAAGTACTACCACTGATGAGGACAGATCCAGGTCCACAGATTTTGACATTTCATCCGTCGAGGAAAAACTTACAACAACAGGAACAAGTAGAGAAATAAATGCACTTACCCCAATTTGAATGACCTAACATGTGTACAAAAAGGGAAATAAATACACCCACCCCAGTCTGAATGACGTTTAAGAGTATGCAGTATCAGGAATGTCCGTTTATACTAATAAATATAACTTTAGCTCTACAGCAAAGGCGACGTTTATCCGTGGAATGCAATAGAAATGTGTATAGTTACCAATAAAAAAATCTAAAGGGAAATAAACGGGAGATTGAAGTGGTTGAATAGACGTGTCAATGCATTACTTAGTTTACTCTATCTAAGGTTTGGATGACGAGGGACTGTACTTTTAAAATTACAGGGGCTAAAGTGTGGTGGTGTCAACTGAGTGATTAGAACAATCAAAAGACATATGCCAGTTATATGAGGGATATCAAATTGATCACAAGAAAACTAAAATATTTACAATTTGGTATAGGTTGTTGTTTCCTAATTGCCTATTTAAGCAGCCGTTCTTGTAGCTTATTATTAAACAGTTATAAACTTAAAAGAAGGGTTTAAGCTAAAACTTACTTTTCATATTTGAAAGAGGTACTAAATCTGTTCATTTTGGTGAAACTTTCATTCAAATCAGATTTGTATTACTCGGGATATCAGCAAAAGAAGTTACAACATTTGTGACTCAAAGTGAGCTATAGGCAAGTGGAAGTTATATCAGGCAGCTCCCTGATATCACTTCCTCACATTGATAAGGAATGCTTTGTTTCCTTTTTTTTAAGTCTATTGTGTTGATCTTGAAATTATTGGATAGGACCTCCCCATGGGGAATGTGAAGTGTAATTTTCCTATGCCTCCCATGCAATCACATTGCGATAACACTAGTTTGTTGAGGAGAAAATTGGTGATAAAGTTTAAAGAAAAACAAAAGACTGTTCATTAATGTGAGGGTATGACATCATATGAGCTTGCTTCAAGTTCACTTTGTGTCACAACTTTGAAGTTGTGACAACTATATCTGCTGGTACCTTGAGAACCACAGATCGGGTTTCAATGGAAATTTCACCAGATTGCTTAGAATAAGTACCCCTCTAATATATCAAAGCTTGATTGGAGCTTAGACCCATCTTTTAAACTCTATTTGGTCGTCAAGCCTTCTCCACGGGAAACACTCTGAATGTTTCTTCTTCAATGGATACCACCACTACCGAAATTGCAGTATCATCTACAGATTATACGACTAATGGCATGTATCATAATAAGATAGCACAAAATTTCGTTCACAAAATTTTTAACTTTGAGGCAGGCAAGCATATTCTTTCTAGTACAGGGTCACAAGAGGAAGTTAATTGAATCTTGGGGTTCCTTGCTTTCTAGATATCATTGAGCCAAAACAGTCATTAAGCTATACGGGTATTACTATCATCATAGTTAACCCATTATTGTTGGGAAATGTTACGTTTACTGAGAATCCTTTCCTTTTAAATGGCGAAGGGTGCAACCTTTTCCTCCACCCTCCATTTCCTTGTTGCCATGTTGACACATTGAGTAAGTATCTTTCAAAACAGTACGTGGAAAACCTCCTTGGTATTGACTATTTTTCTTTTTAAATTTGTCAGAAGGAAACAGTGAAATATCCTTGTCCACTATAACTATTAAGAGCACTACTTTGGAGGAAGACCTTCCTTCGTCTACAGACGCTGTCTATTCATCGACGGAAGATACAACTGAAGGTATGTATAGTGCAAATAAAAAGAACTAATTTACTGTACTTGAAGTTCTCTTCAACTTTGAGTAGAAAGTCAGCTGCATGGGTATGTGTCTAAATGTAAAACGAGAATCAATTAAAGAGTGGGTGTTTTATGAATTGATGCGCCTGTATCATAGGCGTTTGGTCATTTTGTGGACCTGGCGCTATCTTTGTATGTTTCTATACAATAACTCGTTCAACTTGTAGTATCTTTAAAATTAGAACTTATAGATAACACTGCCCTATCTATTGGTACCTAAGCCTGTTCAAAACGCTATTGTCTCTGTCCGCCTTTTCTTGGTTCAAAATCATTAACCAGAAAAACCAAGTTCATGCCAACCCCACTCTAAGGTTTACATATTACATTTTTTTTTTCAATTTACATTTTTTTCAATTTACTTGAAGGGAGCAGCTACAACACCTTCATCTCCACAATCGGTTTAGATACTACGACCCATAAAGACATCCCCACTACTACAGATGCGGGTGTTCCATCGACTGATAAAACTACCAGAGGTAACAATATACGTCTAATGAACCAAATAATCATTAAGGTAAGATTTTGATTAAATGTGAAAGAACAAAAGTGGTTTATTCTTTTACAAGTAAGCAAGTTCCTATGCTGTGGTTGTCATATACGATAGCTGAGTCATTAATTGGTAATTCCTTTGAGAAACACATGTGTCCCACCTTACCGTTTTTCCGATGTTGTGTAAGTCTTTCAACCATATATGGTGTAAACATGGGAAGCAACTGATCTCTTTGCTGCTTCAGTTTCCCTGGTTCTGTACGTATAAAGCCGATGGTCTATGTGAATTGAAGTTTTTAATGCCTTTTCAATTTGTTAGTAGGACGTACAACCAAACCGTTGGCCTATACCAGTGTTATGAGCAGCACGACGACCAAAAAAGTGAATCCTACCACTACACATGATGCTGTCTCGTCGACAGGGGACGTAAATCAAGGTAAATACAGACAGTAACAGTTTTAGAGAAAAGATAACTTTGGAATGACCCCCATCCAGGCAAACTTAAATTTTCGAGTATCATACCCGTTAGGTTCATTCAACGCAATGCTGAGATCCTCATTATCAAACCAAGTTAGTAGTGATGGTCGATCACGAAGTCCAGGTCTATATGCCTTCATACTATGGTAGTCACCCTTGATACTAGACATCCACAAGGTGGACGATATGTCGGAATGTCTTACTGGCAATGTCAAATTTCACAAATGTTGTCCTCTTTATGATGAAAATGTGTTCTTCTGCTAAATGTATGTAAAAAAATTCTTACCTGTGTAATCAATAAGTGTAGAGCAATACTGTTAAATTGTTGCCCCACTGGAAGTATCCATATATTAAAGTGGAAAGTAAAATCATTTTGCCTTCCGGTAGTCTGGGCATGTTTAATTTTGTCAAGATACTTGGTTTTTGCAAGTATCGCATCATATTTTGTGTTGCAATGTAGCTTGAGGGTTCATTGTTTCCGTTGGGAATATTTCCAGGAACACACAACACAAACAAATATGCTCATCAGATGTTTTACCTTATGCATGTCGAACTCGCATATTGTTTGCGTATAACCTACATCCTATGAGAAAGGTGCTATGCAATACAATAGCGAGTTCGACATTTCAGACTTACAACGGACGAGGAGAAGGATTGCACTCTTCCTGAACCATCACAATGTTTGCATTGTATGCATGATTTTCGACTTCAACTGCTGGGTAAAAGAATTTATTATAAAAAAAAAATATCAAATGAGAAGGTAAATCTTAAAAACTTGGACTAAAAAGGTTGAACAGGGTAACGTTTTACTGTAGAAAGAAAGAAAACAGGCATTTGAAGTGTGCGCACATCGGCTAAAAACAATTCAGCGTTTCGGTACAGAAAAATTCCCGACATTCTTAGTTAAGTGTCTTATATCGCACTCTCATGTTAGAGTTAGGTGAGGTTTTACGGCTCAGTTTCTAACCAATTTGTTTAAGTAGGGCCTGCCACGGTCTTTTTTCCAGTTGTGGTTCACTGTCTTGTTTTCCCTACTCCATTGCTTATGCTGAGCACCAAGCACAATTCAGTAGGTTCCACTTTTAAAGTCTTCGGTATGACCCTGCCAGGAGTCGAACCCCAGACCTTCCGGTTGGATTTGTAAAAGAAATTCGATATAAATGACATAGAAACGACTGGTCGATTTCCACAATTCGTCAGTTACTTAAAGATACCTATGTAGGAGAACCCAGACACAGAAAGCGCAGCAAATATTGGCTTTTATCTCAAGTTTGGGTCTTGGAAAGGTCACATCGATTGAAAAAATCGATCTGCTAAGTAATGTCAGTACATGAGATGTGCGATGAATTTATTGCGAGTTGTGGATGAAGGTAATGAAGTTGAATTGACAGTTAGCCTTATTGAGCAGATTCCTATTACCACATTCAAAGTCTTCTAGGCTAGAATATATACTTCTATTCGTCACAATATTATTACAGCGTGAAGTTACTTTAACCTTATTATTATCATGACTCAGGAATGCTGCTTAGGAGTATATTGTTTGAAACCAACAAACAGCTTAAATACTGTTGTTTACTTTTTATATAAGTATCAGACAGACTTTCAGTGGAAGTAAATGAAAGTACACTCATACACACATACATCCCCAATGCTTGAACAGTCTTCGGTCTAACACGGTGACAAGATGCTTTTCCTTAATATTTCTCGATTAACATATCATGCCACTGTTTCGGGTTATGATGGAGACGGAAACGAAACGTGGTCGACAATTTTCGTTTAAATTTGACTATAAAATCTCTTTGACAACTGCAAACATTTTGTTGTCTTTTGGCCTACCAGCGGTAACCTACCGCTTAGCAAGTTAAACAGTGCCGGATGCTTGCGTAGTGCATTGGTAACTGATTACGCCAATAGCCCTTTAGTGTTGTGCAAACATCCCAAGTGTTCACTATGATAGTATGCTTCCTACGACGTACGAAATCCTTTGCAAGTTTGAAAATGATATGCATTTTGTAGTACACACTGGTTTGTTTGAGGGTGCTGCTAGAGAAAATTGTCACCCGGATCTTTCAGTGGGCTTCCAGCACAATGTAAATAATCAACTGTTTAGGCATTAAGATAAACAGCATGCTCTGGAAAGAGTATATTTCTTTTTATTAAAAGCTGACTTTGTCAACAAAGGATGAAATAACAGAAATATTAATAAAGGATTTCAATAAGCACAGGAGCTCAAAGCACCAATTTGACAGTTCGGGAGATAACCGCTTTCGGGTGAAAATGAGACTTCACCCGATTAGGGGAAAATTTTGCACGACTCAAAACATGAATAATCATGAGCCCTTAGTGCCTGCCTCTTAGTAGTCGTTGATTTGTTATAATAAATGTGTCTGTACTCAAATACAAGATAATAGTTCACACACGAAGAACGAAACCACATGGAACTTTCAACAACGTGTTTAAACACAAGTGCTGGAAGAATTTACTTGCAACCCTTTGTGTGGAAAATAGTGCACAAAACTTGCGGCTGTGTCGAGTCCATTACTTAAGCTTAGGACAAAGAGCGTAACAAAATTGCTCGATATCTCAAAATCGGCGTGATGAACTAACAAACATGACTCGGCTTTTTTGTTCCCCTGGCAGCAAAGTTTTTAAATGTGCCAGAATTGCTCTTTCCTTGGATCGATAAAAATTGCAAGGTTGTTTTGAACGTTTATCTCCGTTAAATTTGCGCGGTAGGATCGCAAAGCATCACGAAAGAATTTGAAAATGTCGCCACCCATGGCAAGACTTTTTCCCCGATAGGGCGAAAACCGATTTTCCCCCGAAAGTGGTTATCTCCCAAACTGTTTGAGAGGCAAGGAAGCTGACTTTTCCTCACAGTATTGAGAGATCAGCCCACCCAGATAGACGACTACGTTTCCTTTTGTTAGAGGGCGTTATTTCGTTCATCTTCGCAAAGCCCGTAGCCAGAGAGGTCCCAGAGACAGCGCCTCCAGTAGCAAACTTTTTGCCTTTTGGAAATTGTCGATTACCGTTGCCTTAATACTTTTTGGCCTATCTCCGCACCCTTAAGCTATTTATCCCTCCCCTGGAAGCTATCTCTATCCAAAACCTTGTCTGGCCACGGGCCTGAATCTCCACAAGGTTAGATTTATGATACAAGAAAGAACATTTAAAGAAGACAATACCAGGGATGTATGTTGTTTTTCAGACTCGTATGTCTTGACCCTTTATACTTAAAGAGGTGGAGCCAGGACTTCTGGAACAGAGATCGGCCCCTTTACACTAAAAAAGGAGGCCTTAGCCCAAATTCCGGTCGAAACACTGCAAAAGGTGTCATTTCATGTCTTAAAAGTGGAGTTTAAAAGTTGCTCAAACTACCTCCTAGGACCCTTTATATGTTCTTAAATGGGCTTAAACGTTTCTTGTTAATATATATATATATATATATATATATATATATATATATATTATATATATATATATATATATATATATATATATATATATATATATATATATATATTGTAGGTAGAGAAACGTAACGACTTTATATGAATGAGTGAATGAGTCGAATCAACGTTGTGTTAAAAATCCTCTTTCAGTATAAGGCAAGTGCCTGTGTTAGAGGTTACATGGCCTAAAGGTCCCTATGCGACTATTTAATACAGCGTTGATTCGACTTAAATGTAATGTCAAGCCACTACTCACTATTGACGTTGTGCTAACGCACATTTCAGAAGGCTGTGCATGAATGAATCTTACTACAGAGAATCTATGTTGTTATGGTCCACTGGGTTTTTCTTATGACTTGATAGTTGTTTCTTGTTTTGAAACATTGAGGTAAATTATTATATTGGGTTGATAAGGGAGTATTGTTCCAGGAATGGGATGGGAGGACACGTAAACATTTTTGATCTTAAAGTTTAAGTTGCTGCACATAGAGTGAGAATTGGTTCTTCTTTCCTTTTTTCGCTTCTCCTTCCAGATCTTTGTACGTTGTACGGTTGCTTTAGCTACAACAGCTCTCTACCTTGCCAGTGTAATAGATACTGTCACGGATACGGAAATTGTTGTCTAGATTTTGAAGCAAGCGGGTGTAGTAAGTACATGCAAATGTTAAGATGTGCTTACTCCTTAGAGGAACAATGATAACGAAAAGTTTACTTCAACAGTAGCAATATTTGCAATTTTATGTGCCAAAATCTCTGTCTTTCTAGGCGGCTGCAATTTGTGCCTCACATAGTTAGTTTGTAAAATAAGGATAATTTAGCAATTCTATATCTTGCCCCTCCCCCACCCCTCTAATCGTGCATATTATTTTCTGCTATATGATTGCAGCAATGAAATGACAAATAACTTGAGACGTCAAAACATATTATACACTTTCTGCGACGGAGATGCAACAAAAAGGATGAGTTATTTGCATTGCCTTTGTAAGGGTTTTGAATATTCACATATACCATGAACAAAGCGACAAGATATATTTGAAGCGAATTTGTGCGAAGTAACGAAGAAATTCTTGTGACATATCTCAAACAATGTCAAACACCTGGGCAGACCAAAAATAGGTGCGAAAACCAAAGAATATCAGGCGACGAAATTATGTTGATTCATTCCACCTCATAATATAACATCTGTGTTTAGAGGGATTATTTTAGAGTTGGAATAAAGATAGGCCATTTGGTCCATGTACACAGCATAACGACCTTTTCAGGATATATATATATATATATATATATATATATATATATAGGTATGTATGTGTATATATATATATATATGTATACGCACCAATCAGTGGCGCCTCCAGGAGTTGGTGATTCGGAGGCACAACATAAAATTATGTTGTTATCCGGGACACCCCAGATACCTGCTGAAAGTCAGTGTAAATTGCGCTTATGTGTTCCTCCCACTGGTGCCACCTGCAGCAGATCCTTCATTTGTCTCCTCGTGCAGGCGCCCTCCTGGGGAGGGGGCTGAGTGGAGGGGTGAAATGTTGAGAAATGTTGTACGTTTAAGATGGCTCAGACGCAAAATGGTGCAATGTTTGCAATTTTTTGAATTAATCATATGTTGAACGATTCTCACTGATGATGCAGTAAATTTTTATTTTTGGTTGGGTGTAAGGGAAGGTTTTGTAGTCTACGTGGAGGGGTAGCAACTCCACCCTTGAGAATTTTTTAATTATGTTAGGTGAATTTGATGCAAAATGGTGCTACCCTTAGTACAAGTGTGAAATACATTAATTACATCCTTAGAAATTCTCATTTATTAGTGATATTCTTGACGTGGCTTGGCAACCGTTTGACAAAAATGTATAACGACAAATACATACTTCAAATCTTTCACATTCCCCTACAAATGTTACTGTGTAGGCTATTCGTGATGTGCGATTTCTCTAAGATTCTCCCTTGAAACGGAGGGTCCCTACATAGGTTGAATATGTACCTCTGTTTTTCTGTTGAGCGTGTTGTTCCGAATTTTATTACCCCATGGTCATGAGATGAGAGTCTCTTACCTGGTAATGCGTAAAAGGTTTCAATTTTCATGACATATCTTAGACTTGGCCAAGTCTCTCATGGTGTTCTCTCTTCTCTCTGCATAGTCGTGTGCACTGTGCCGATCTTTTAATCAACACGCCCTCTATCGGCTGCCTACTGGTTTTTCTCTGGAGAGAGATACCGATAGGCAGCCGATAGAGGGCGTGTTGATCAAAAGATCTGCATAGTGTACACGACTATGCAGAGAGAAGAGGGAACACCACGAGAGACTTGGCCAATTGTAGACATATGTATTCTCTTGAATTTCCATATTTCATATTCTTGCAATGCTGTAATCACTTTAACGGACGAGACCAATCGACCTAAAAGCCCTCACTAATGAATAGTATGAATACGTCTGAGACGGTATTGGTAACAACCAAAGCGATGAGCTGTTACTGGGAGCGCGCGAATCGAGCGAAAATTTTGATAGTTTGCGAAGGATTAATGAAACGTTTGAACGTTTCAGAACGACTTGTGCAGGAAATTGATTAAAATAGATCCATCATTCATACGAAAACTCACCTCACCCCATCCCTACAGAAATCTATAACTTAAGCGCCTTTTGGCTCATTTGAAAAAAAGTGTTCGGAATTTTTCAGAATTCGATTGTGGTCACGTGCCCCCCATGCCCCACGTGTCAACGTCAATGATAGTAATCCTGGAATCACAAGTCCAACAACTTAAAAATTAGGCCATCTTTTTTCCAGCATATGTTCATATATTTCAATATCAGATGAAGGAATTTTTTGCTCCATGCAACGTAAATTCGATTGCGCCTTGACCAATGGTAATTGAGATAATTTAAGGAACACTATATGATGGCTAAGAACTTAATACCACTACGGGTAGAAAGGGGTTAACCTGAAATCAGTTTGTAGTAGCTTTTTTTCAATTTAATAAAGCAGTTCATTCTTTACAGATACATGTTACGAGATGGGAGGATGCATTCCTTACAACGAGAAACAGATTTGTCAGTGTAATCCACATTGTGTAACCTATGGAGATTGCTGTTCTGATTTTGAGACTTCATGTCCACTTGGAACCTATCCCACAACAGGTTCGTTGAGAAGCTGATGCTCTAGATATTTAATCATAAGTTGTGATGCTTACATACTCCATCCTCTAGAAAGAGCCGCAGTGGGGTTACATATTCTGAAATAATGCTTAAGGTTGGAAACTTCAATCACCACCCTAATACTCTGCACGGATTGTTGTTTCAAGGCTTTAAAACTTCTTTGAAAGTGGTCAGTATCAGTACCAATCGTTCAAGGAGATGGGTAAAAAACAGCTTAGTTCCAAATTCGTATGTTAAACCAGATCCGTTCATTCAATTGATTATATGGCAATCTCGATACCTTAAGCGCAACAAATTGGTTGAGTTAAACGTCATATACGTTTAATTTTCTGAAATCATGAGTCCTGTTCCCAGAAGCATTAATTTACCGATTGTATTTTCAATTCGTGACTTATCTACCACACCGTCATTCTGACTTTTCAAGGAGAGGAAGGAGAGGGTGAAAAAGTTCCTATCTGCTTGTCACCAGACATAATAGAAAACATTCTACCCAATTACTTATTCCAAGAAACCGCAACCTTTATTGGTACCTTTCATTAGCACAATCCCTTTGCTGACGACAAAAGAGTAACTGAAAATATGACAGTTTTGGGTATGTCGAAGGTCAATACGTTCGACGGTAAAATAATTTACATTGACAATAAGTACCTCTTTCGACTCGATGAACTTGAAGCTGGAATAAATTGTCTTGAAGCAACTAGGCAATTTAAATTATCATCCCAACTGTCTGTAATTACTATTGCTTTTTCTTTTATAGCTGGGAATAACACCTGTGCTGGAAGATGTTTTGATCAGCTTGATAAAGTTAATTACACTTGTCAGTGTAACAGACATTGTACGAGATTCGGTGACTGTTGTAGCGACTACCACGATCATTGTAGTGAGTTATAAAAGAATAACACTATAAGGAATGCTTATGTAGGATATAAATTTCAACTTGCTGCATTTTAAGGTAAAAAATACATTAGTTTAAACTTTGAAACTACGACAGAGTCTAAGAATCAGTTTCAAGGAGAAGATTTAGGTCATAAATTCTATTTGGGCTCTTATTCTAGACCGATATGTTACCAATATAACTCCCTTACAATATTTGATATTCTACAGCTCCAAATTTTGGTATTTATGCATCAGTTCTCCGACAGCTCACTTCCAAATTCCTTTCTCCCTAGGCGCTCATAGCTCTTGCTACATCACCAAAAACCGCTTTGATTATATTCTGATACTTTTTAAGCTCACACTTAGCACTCACTTAGCTTTCATTATCAGTCTCCGTAGGCTTGTTATATGAGGTACTATACCTGTTTCTTCTATGTATTACTCTGAGACCTACCTATTGTCTGGTTATATTTAGTATCTTTTCTCATACTCTGTATCGTTATTGGTTTATGTGTCTATTTGTCTTGGTAATTTAATTTTTTCCATTTTTTATGTAGTAATACTTTCTTCGTTTTTTTACTGTTGTGTACAAGTACTCATGTGCTCTTGTTTGAAGGGAATCACTACCACAAGCTTTCAGTAGCTTTCGTGTGTTTTGCAGCAACCAATATTGTTTTTATGTCTTGATATTGCATGACTCTATTTCTGTTTCATCTTCTGTTAAAAAACAAATTAATTAATTAATATCAAAACAAATTGAAAATACATGATAAAGAAAAGTTGAGAGAAATAAAATGAAATGACGAGGACATTACAACTTTCAGAAGATGAAAACTTAGGCTATAAATCGGTGCTTAAATACATAATAAAATATTCTTATGTTTAAAGAAATACTGAGAGAATTTTAAAGGTATATATGGTCAGTTGTAGGTCACATAATTTGCAAAGCAGTAAAACCTGAACTATCCACTAGCAAAGGTACGAAATCAACCTCTTAGAGAGTCAGGAGAAACGGAAAGGAGGATAGGAACTTTACAATATAATATCAATCTGTTTGCATATGGCAATCATGATAGTAAGTTAACTTTCAAATGCAGCCTATATATCATCTCAATAAAAATTAAACGTAGTTGGTAGTGGAGGGAATAGGGGACTACAGACAGGCAGTCCTCAAGCGAGGACGTTTCTAGTTGTTTGGTGTAACGTTGAAGTGGCCCGGTCTCTTTTAATCAGCAGCCATTAAATCTTTCATTAGTGACATTCTTGCTAGCACAGAAACTGTACAATTATTAAAAAATAAGATACATAGTGCTGCAAGTCATTGATGACAAAAAGGAAAATATGGCTTTTCTACTACTTTATACTCACTGCCGAAAAGGTTCCATTAAAAGACAAGCCAATGACATACCTGCTTAAAGACACACACGCACAATTAACCCGCCCAACTCATCAAATGGTGAGCCAAATGAGACTATTTTCCTCGTTAATGCTGAAGTGTGAGAGACTCAGTGACACTATCAAAGAAGTCAAGGATTAATTTCCTTACCCATTTCTCTTCCGACTTAAAAACTAACATTTCGGGGATTTTTTATGGTGTTAGCATTGGGTAATGGCAGCATATCAGACAAATATTAACCCTGATTCGTGTATGCAGTGGTTGCAAATTTTATCACAACACCACTTGGCAGGTGGCTTTCGGCTGATGAAAATGCATTGAAGAAACTTTACTAGTTATAAAGAAGTATGTAGTCTATTTAGCTTCATAGTCCAACACCTTTTTGCTAATGCTGTATGTTTTATATTCATACAGGTTTAACTTGCCTTGGACGATGTGGTGCACCATTCGATTGGGAAAACCTTTGTCAATGTAATGAAGACTGCCTAGATTATAGTGATTGTTGCAACGATTTCGGTGACCTTTGTCGATTTGTCAATAATTTGTTATAAGAAAGGTCATTATTAGATCTGGAAAAAGTAAAGAAAACTGCAAAAGTAGGAGACAGGATTCGAGAGCTGCAACAGGCTTAAACGTTGGCGTGGTGGAAGACATTATGAATGGATGTGTCAAACCTTAGAACACCGTGGTCAGCTGTAAGCTTTAACGCCCCAGGAGAGACTTATCATAAGTTGTGACTAAGTGGGTTGGCGGGATGGTCTGGATACATTGTGAATGCCGAAGAAGATCTAAAATACATATACCTTTCTCATATTAATAGAAGCTAACTTTCAACGTACGGAAAACACACTGTCTTGAAAAGATGAAAATAATCACGTTTGACTGACGGGGGGGGGGGAGCAATTTGGGTCGTTTAGTTGGGGATACATTACCTCCTTTCTTCCATGAAGTGAACTAGAGCAAGTCTGTATTAGTTTTTACAGCCTAAAGTACTAAACAGTTTAGGGGGCTCAAGTGAACGGTTAATTGTATTTCGGGAGCATGAATGTTGCCATTTTTGCATTTGAAGCGACATTCAATAAATCGGGAAACGTCGTCACCCAGGAGCGGTTGGCTAAGTAGAGATACTTGTTTTGTTCATGGTTCTTTTCATCTTGGTTTCACGGGGTTCTACAGTCTTCTTTCTACTTGACTATATCAGAGGGAAACCAAACTCGGACTTGATGACCGAGCCACTGAGCACCTGAGGTAGATCAAACAGAACCTCCCACTTTTCCATGTGGGCAAACACTTCAATCCCCCGTTAGCCTGCTCGATTCGTGACTTGATGCTTACAGCGGCCATCTCGTATCGAGGTTCCAACGGTGATCGCTTAACTGCTGAAAACCATCTCATCATGAAGCTTGGAACCCTCTCCCCACAAGACCTGAACGTGGGACTTGAACTTTCATAAACCGCCATCCCTGCCTTGTTGGTACGAATTTTGTAAAGCACTTAATATAACTTGGTTTCTTGGCCGGTTTGGACGTGAGTAATTTTATTGTGCGCTTTATATTTGGCACGTTTGACCGTGCCTACCACAAGTTGTATTTCTGCCACCTGATGAAGAGTTTAAATCCAAAACGCCGTGAAGTTTTCTGCAAACTTTTAGAACTATTTACTACTTTAATAGGCCTACACATTTCAAACGTGCTTAGCAATACTTTGATCTTACATAATATGTATATATATATATATGCAAACATATACTTACTTACTTATATATATATATATATATATATATATATATATATATATATATATATATATATATATATAGGTCGAAAGGTAAATAGTAGTACATTCGATCTTGAATTTTTATTCCAATCCTAGATAGAGCAACCTCGACCTACTATAGTAGTACATTCGATCTTGAATTTTTATTCCAATCCTAGATAGAGCAACCTCGACCTACTATATATATATATATATATATATATATATATATATATATATATATATATATATATATATATATATATGAGAATGAAGAGGCTGGTAGCAACAATATTCCTCAAAAGACTTACAGGATCCGTTTGGATTCAATAGACTCAACTTTTAAAATTTCAATAAAAGAGTAAAACACTAAAAAGGAGTCAACTGCTCATCTAAAAGTTGTTATATATATATATATATATATATATATATATATATATATATATATATATATCCCACTATTAAATTTGTCTTGCAGCATTCAAAAAAACAACTTGAATTCCTAGACGTTAATATTCAACTAAATAATGGCCTGATTTCTACCGACGTATATTCTAAGCCTACCGATGGCCACCTTTATCTTTTAACAACTAGTGCCCACCCCAAATCTAATTTAAAGAGTATACCATATAGTATTGCTTTAAGACTTAAGCGTATTTGTTCTGATGATCAGAATTTGGCGAAGAAGTTTTCTGAATACAAAGATTACCTTATTGAGAGAGGGTATGCCCCTGGTTATATTCAGGAGCAATTTGATAAGGCTAATAAATTTTCTAGAAACAAACTTCTAACCTCCCGTAAAAAGAAAACTAAGTCGGGAAAATTCCCGTTAGTTGTTGATTATAATCCAATCCTTCCAAAAATAGGGGACATTATTAGAAAACACACACCTTTATTGCATAGCTCTACGAGGCTGAAGAAATTGTTCCCAGATAGTTCCATTTTCCCAGCCTATCGTAAATGTAAATCACTTCAAGACTTACTTAGGAAACCTAAAAAGAATCATGCTTACAGGGAAAGAGGGTGCTTTAAGTGTAATAGAGTACGCTGTGACTTATGTCATCATTATCTAAGAGAAGGTTCTCATTTTACTAGTTCTGTTACCGGTAAATCCTATCCTATTAATGAAAAAGTTTTATGTACGAGTGTTAATGTTGTTTATTAGCAACTTGTGTTAAATGTAATGTACAGTATGTCGGTTCTACGTCAGATCAATTCAAAGTAAGATTTAGAAACCATAAGTCCGACATGTTGCATGGAAAAAGTAGATGTGAACTTGCTTTTCATTTTAAAACTACAAATCATAGCCTTCAAGACATTCAGTTTATGGTCATTGAGCAAATTACAAATGATAGTCAAGTTGAAAGTATTTTAACTAAAAGAGAAGGATATTGGCTAGCCCAACTTCAATCTATTCACCCATTGGGACTAAACAAAAGAAAGGAATTTAACTCTTATAAGAGGATTAGTTTCTTATCTTCTTAGAATTTTTAGTGATTTTAATGTTTTTTTTTTTTTTAAATTTCTGCCACGTAGGCTCTTCGGTTGTGTTTCTTTATTTTGATTTAAGGTTTTATTTTTTAGGTATTTTAGGCATTGTACTTTTAACGTCTACTTCCAGGTGGACAGTAAGGAAGTTGGATTAGAATGGATTTTAAGTTTAAGCCTTTTATTTTGTCAGAGGGTGAACAGAAGCCTTTTATACGGCGTTACGCATCATTCAAGTTTTAGGGAATTTAGGTGTTTGGATCGAACTTGTTTTCAATCTCTGGTGCACATATATAAGGATTTTAATGCTTGCTTCATCATACACGCTGAAGAAGTCTGAAATAAAAGACGAAAGCTCCGTGTTGAGATGCTTTTAACAACTTTTAGACGAGCAGTTGACTCCTTTTTAGTGTCTTACTCTTTTATATATATATATATATATATATATATATATATATATATATATATATATATATATATAGAAATATATATATATATATATATATATATATATATATATATATATATGTATATGTATATATTAAACAGTCACATAGAAACCTTAGGCTGCTTTTCCTCTAACATAGGCACTTGAAAGAGAATATTAATATGAGAATGAAATCTTATCCTCAAGCAGGGTTCGAACCAGCGACCTCTCGGGTACCGAGCGGATGCTCTTACCACTGAGCTATTGAGGCCTATTTGACTAAGCGCCGTTAACTGGGCTTAAATACTGTTGGGTTAAGTTTTCCATGAGTAAAAAGAGTGAAACTCTGAGTTGAGTTGAGTGGAGTCTTTCGAATCCAAGAGGATCCTGGAAATTTTCCGAGGTATATTGTTCCTACCAGTTGGTGTTCTTTGAATATAGACCGACAGACGCACACATTCATATATATATATATATATATATATATATATATATATATATATATATATATATATATATATATATATATATATGCAATACTTGCCCGGTTGTCAGTCATGACAAACTCCTTTTCATTGTAGGTTCCAACAACAACCGGTTTAAGATTCATCAGCATTTTACCTGTACTTCAGCCAATGTTATTTACGTTTTCGTATGTGAACGCTGTAATATACTGTATGTAGGAGAAACAAAACGTCGTCTTGCTGACCGAGTCACTGAGCACCTGAGGTCAATCAAACAGAACTTCCCAGGGTTCCCTGTAGCCATACACTTCAATCCCCCGTCAACATGCTCGGTCCGTGACTTGATGGTTTCGGCGGCCATCTCGTGTCGAGGTTCCGATCATGACCGCCTAGCTGCCAAAAACCGTCTAATCATGAAACTTGGAACCCTGTCCCCACATGGTCTGAAAGTTAAACTTGAACTGTTTTAACTCAGCAATTCCTGCATTGTTTTAACCTGTGGTAACCACTGAACACTGTCTGTTTTCCTACCCGGTTTTACCGCGTCCAACTTTATTGTGTCTTTTTAAATTGTACGTTTGGCCGCGTCAACAATCAGATGCATTTTTGCCACCTGATGAAGGGTGTAAACCCGAAACGTCGTGGAATTTTCACAAACTTTTAGCACTATCTACTAGTTCTTTTTTCACCTACCTACTTCATAAGTGTTACTGTTACGCAGTACTTTGACCTTATATATATATATATATATATATATATATATATATATATATATATATATATATATATATATATATATATATATATATATATATATATATATATACACTGACTCTCACAACTACCTCATGTACCCTTCCAACCACCCCAGATCTTGTACCAATTCGATTCCTTTCTCACAACTTTTACGGGCCAGACGGATTTGTTCCGACGACCAGGATTTCGCTAAAGTTTCCAAGCAGATTATTTCTTTCTTTGAACAACGCCAGTATCCACAAAGAGTGCTCTCTAATGCCCTGAAACGCATACAAGGAATTGATAGAGCCTCTGCCCTTGCCCCCAAAACTGACCATACACCCACCAGACGTATCCCGTTGGTCCTATCCTTTCACCCATCTGTAACCCCCATTGTACGTGCCATTTACAGGAATGTAGAGACCCTCCGTCATGACCCATCCACCCGTGACCATTTCCCTGATCCCCCCATCACGGCATTCAGAATTGAAAAGAACATATCTAAGCACTTGGTCCGTGCCTCTCAACCTCAAGCAGTAGTGCCTGACACCCCAGGAACTTTTCCTTGCAACCGTGGGAGATGAAATACTTGCCCGGTGGTCAGTTATGACAAAAACCTTTCCATTGTAGGTCCCAACAACAACCGGTTTAACGTTCATCAGCATTTTACCTGTACTTCAGCCAATGTTGTTTACGTTCTCGTATGTAAACGCTGTAATATACTGTACGTGGGAGAAACAAAACGTCGTCTTGCTGACCGAGTCACCGAGCACCTGAGATCAATCAAACAGAACCTCCCAGGGTTCCCGGTAGCCACCCACTTCAATCCCCCGTCAACATGCTCGATCCGTGACTTGATGGTTTCGGCGGCCATCTCGTGTCGAGGTTCCGATCATGACCGCCTAGCTGCCGAAAACCGCCTAATCATGAAACTTGGAACCCTGTCCCCACATGGTCTGAACGTTAGACTTGAACTGTTATAACGCAGCAATTCCTGCATTTTTTTTTGACTTGTGGTAACCACTGAACACTGTCTGTTTTCCTAGCCGAGGTTTACCGTGCCCAATTTTATTGTGTATTTTTTAAATTGTACGTTTGGCCGTGTCAACGATCAGTTGCATTTTTGCCACCTGATGAAGGGTTTAAACCCGAAACGTCGTGGAATTTTTCACAAACTTTTAGCACTATTTACTACTTCATTTTTACCTACCTACTTCATAAGTGCTACGCAGTACTTTGACCTTATATATATACATATATATATATATATATATATATATATAGATATAGATATATGTATATATATATATATATATACACAAATATATACTTATTTCAATCCACGCTATATTAAATAGTCGCACAGAGACCTTAGGTCATTTTTCCTCTAACAGGAAAAATGGCCTAAGGTCTCTGTGCGTGGATATAGCGTGGATTGGCTCATTCATATAAAGTCGCTACGTCACTCTACCTACTATATATATATATATATATATATATATATATATATATATATATATATATATACATATATGGCCCTCTTCAGGTTCTGGAAAAATCTAACAAATGAAGCCAGATTAGTTTCATTTGTCTGATTATCCAGAACTTTATGAAAGCCAGAGGGCCGAAGGCTTGTTACTAAACAGTTAAAGACATAAAGAGGCGTCCTCATCTTCAAAAGTACTCCTTACATATATATATTTATATATATATTTATATATATATATATATATATATATATATATATATATATATATATATATATATATATATATTATATATATATATACGTACATATATATATTTATACTTTTTGTGTAAAATTCACAGAATGCAAAGAACATGTACAAAATTGCCTAAGAGATTTAATCTTCTATGAGAATAAAATATTTTTCTGTATTGTGTATGACGTGTTTTTTGTGTATGTCTCGCTGCTTGAATCTGATTACGGCTGCGCTATAAACACGCCGGATAAAGGCTTTTCATGGAAATATGTGAAGACCAATCTGTCTCATTCACGTAAAAATCAGCATCAGCAGTGACAAAGTATTAAGGGGTCAGTAAATTCTTTCCATCGGCCTTCTAACCTTTACCAATTCACCTTTCTTTCAGGTTGATTTTGCTCTCAAAGACAGGTTCTTCCATAAAAAAAAACTCCAAATGTTTAATATTTTTGTAATATAAACCCACAATTTTCGTTTTTCCCCAGTGAAAACTTTAAAGTTTAGGGGTCCCATGCTACCTAAAATTTTGGAGTTGCCGTGCTTCTGGGTACCCGTGCAGGAGCCACTACGAACAATAGCACAACCGTTTGCCAGAACGGCGTCTGTAATCATGCTAGATGACCTGTACGGTAAAATTTGGCATCTCAAACCCCCTACATTGCTGAAATTCTCAATCAATTTCTTTCTGCAACAGGTCAATGACGCTAGCCGTGCCCCCAGGGCATATACCGTTATGTTCACATCCATAGATCTGAAGACTAGCATCACTGCTAAGTTTTTTACCTGTTTTCGCATAATTTAGCCCTCTTCTCGCAGTCAATCTCTTTTATGGATCTTTTTTAAAGATGATTCCAAGTAGAAGCTCTACCGAACCCGTGTAGAAAATGTATTTTGAATACGCTTTCAGATAATATTTTGGGGGCGAGGAGTATACGGAGGGGGGCCTAGCGCCACCCCTAAATCCACATGTAAAAATATAGGCTGCTACAAGTTATAGCACACTAAAGCACACCATCTTACCAATCGTTGGGTGAAATATATGTTCAACAATTGGAAATATACATACATATCCCTAGCTTGAGCGTCTTGATTGATGTATCTTAAATAAACATGGCGAAGGAGTTTTACCTGGGCTTAGGCCTTATAGTTTAACACTACTTTACAATCGTCGGCGACTGGTTTAAATATTAATTATTGATTGTTTGCAGAAGGAAAGTCTTTTGACACGTACTGCTGAAATATTTTGATAGAAAGAGGAGGGGGTTTTATCCTTAAAATGAATTGCATTGTGGTCTCATTGATTTTGCATTCAACCCAGCAGAGACTTAAGTAAGGTTCTGCTTTACTATATTGATATTTTTAATACATTTTTATCTGCATGAAGACATCAATATATCATATTGCTTGCTACTGCCGCTCAAAATTGAAATTGGTTTGTGTACAGATTCAAGGTTCAAGGTGCGATGAAAGTAAGTTAAAAAGATACAGATATGTTGGCCACTTTATTTTATTTGCTTAATAAAAAAGGCTTAAGACAATGAAACAGCTTTACTGCAATCGATAAACTTTAAAAGGATATTTTGGTAACCAATTTTATGTGTACCAAAAATGCAGATAATTTTCTGTATTAGGCATTGAAATCCCCCATCTGAATAGACCTTATGCATTGACGTCACGCAACTTCAGTTTGCAGGCAAACAATGAGGCACACAGCACATATGACATAAATTTCTCACGCGCGTGAAGTAAACTTGTGCGCCTATCCGCATGGTACACAATCAGCTATCTGTCTTTGTGGGTGTAAGTCGCAATGATACGCGCTTGCCTCAATAGACCTTATGCATATAATGTCACAGAGCAGAAAGGGCTCCCTTGTTTGGAGGAAAAGCGAGTATCATTGCAAGTTACACCAACAAATGCAGACAGCTGATTTATCGACCAATCGTATTCGCGAGTAAATCTTTTTCACACGCGTGCGAAATCTACGCCGTTTGTGCACGTAGGCTTGATTGTTTTCCTCCAAAATCACGCCGGCCTGAAGTCAATGCCTAAGGTCTATTGGAGGGTGCACTTCTGTTCTGAGACGTCATATGCATATGGTCTATTGCATGTTGAATTTAGAAAATACAGACTTTGGAAGAAACTCTCGTTTTTATTTTCTGAAATGGATGACTGGGAATCCGTATATTGACATGGTCAAATTGATTAGGCGTTGCTTTTTTATTTCTTAATAGTGTCGATAGAACTGAATAGAACATTTTACAACTTTTTTGCTGTACCAGACATAGGCATTCAATACTTATAAAAGGCACCACGAGGCTCTCTATATAGAAAAGGTGGGTCACAACTTTTCACCATTGAATACCAATTCAATGATAACTTGTTACTTATTTATAACAACGATAACGTAACTTCATTCTTTTATAGCACCAAGAATTTCCATCCTTGGTGCTTAAATGTACTCGCGTCCTCTAAAACCGCATTTGAAGTGTATCGTTTATACAAAATGAGTAAATTCTTGACATATATTACAGCGTTTTCTTGTGATTGTGTGATCATGAGCGTATGATGTTTGAAAGATGTTTGGTATCACAAGGACTCTGTACACACTCATCAGAAATTGTTATTTGCTATTTGCTATTGCAATATTAAAAAAAACGTTTTCATCAAAAAGAAAAATAAAGGCAAGGTATAATGATCGTTCCTTAAGGTAACGATAGCTATACCTAGACTTTGACCGAAAGAAAATCAATGATCATAAAAAGAAAACTACGCAAAAGCAACCTGTCAATGTGTTAGAAGTCCGTGCTTCTCTCTAGCAATAACTGATTTTTAATTTGCCTTTGCTCTCCATAGATTAAAGATAAGAGTCTTCCTTTATTGGACCTATTGAGTTTTAGCGAGATACAATGTATACCCGGTCTTATTAATTAAAACTCCAACCTTCAGCACGGAAGCTATTCTTGAAGTATTTTTCAAATCATATCATTTACAATTACTATTATATGAAGTGTAAGTTTTGTTGTGCAGTGATTATTCAAGCAATGTAAAAGTATCGGGCGCTTCAGGCACTTTGTTAAGTTACGTGCAGAGGTGGTAAGGTGAATAAAAAAAGGATTGTTCTGTCTTTTCATTTTGAAAGATATTAACAACAGAACTGCCAAGTGATGAAACATAAGGTGAGATTTAGCGATGAAGACCAGTTAAATATGGAGAAACGTGTTGCTTGTATGAATGCAACGCTGATATGTTTGTACATATTAGATTTTTCTACCATCATAGAATGTAAATATTTGCGATATGGCTATGGCTATAGTTTGCGGTAATATTGGTTTAAACTTAATACAGTCATGTGATTTCAAGTATTTACATTTTGATTTAAGAGCATACTGGAAGAGGACATTTTATCTTCCAAATGAGTTATCAGTTGAGCTTTAAAAGAGTACATGAAAGTTTAAACTTATCAGTCGGTCTAAAAGGGGGTTTGAACTTACTACATAGGAGCATGGAGCTAAAACTTGGACAGCAGAAGAAACTTCACAAATCCCTTTGAGGACGATGATCATACCGCGAAGGTCAAACTCATAAACTAGCTAACACCACTAATCCCTCTCTCTTTGTACTTCACTGACGTTTCAATAAGCTTAAAAGGTGTTAGGAACTAAGCACAATAGGTAACTGTCGTCTGCTACATCTTGAAGAGGACATCGCCGAATTTTGCCTATCACTTCAGCATTGCCAGTCCCTCTAAATCAAAATTAAACTGCTCGTTTTGTCGTGTATAGTCGCTCATACATACTTGTTGCTTTGATTTCTTGTTGGACGCCGAATATGTATAAAACCTTACAGTATGCGCAAATATGGGAAAATTGGTCAAAATTCAACTGCAAAGTATAAGCTCGTAACTAGTCTGCTCATTTTCATATGACATTAATGTTACTCCTAGCACCAGCATCTACTCTTACGAAGCAGTTACCAGTCGTTTTAAATTTTTACTCGGCATTTCTTATTAAGCTGTAGGCAACTTCCTCGCCATCAAGTGATTGTTCTTTTTAATCCATTTGTTAGGGTATCAGTAGAAATGAATTAGGTGGCCAATTATAAGAAGTGTAAATTGTAATTGCCAGACAAAAGGACTGAAAAGCCTTAAGTCTCATTATCGATCATTAAAGGATTACCTCCTCATGCATTTCTGGGACTAATTGGATTAGCATAAATTAAAGTCTAACTTTCTTCTCCTGTCCAGGTAGTAGCTCCATGATAGGAGGGAGTTCACCTTACATGCAAATAATAGCCTCCATACTTATTTACTTGGGACTGGCACATGAGGACTGTTCCTGTTGAAGTAACATTTGATTCTCATGCTGAGGCACTAGCAAGTTAGGTGCCTATACAGTTCATCTGACTTTCTTTGCAATAATGATGACAATCTCTTGCAGTTCTTTCTCTAAGTTAATTTGACCAGTGTTGAAGACCGTAAAACTGAATGCCTGCTACTGCCAACAAGAGACGAAAGTTCTTTCTAAGCGTCTTTGTCATTGCCATTGTGATAAAATCGAAGTCTGCATTTCGTCGATAGCTTATTATGGGAACCACATGAAGTGGAGATATTAAAAGAAGAGTTGCTCTTGAAGTCAAAGTTCGCAGCAATTGAAAAACGATGCAGCTATCAACAATTTGTGGAATAATCCTTGTTACCGGAGTTTTCGTATGTGAAGGTAAGATCTTAGGCCCACAACTAAGGCCGGGATGGGAAGAGGCTGCAGCACTCCATCGGGCAGAAAATTCCCTGTCGTCGGGCACACATGCATTAAAATTTTCGGAGGCAAAGCTGCACTCCCCCTGCTTCCATTGAAAGTAATGTCATTTCATCAAATTTTAAATTAACGTTACTTAACGTTTCATCTTTTACTCTGAAGTGTTAGTTGTAGGAAATATTAACACGATCCATTAATTTAGGTCTATCGTATTTATAGGAGGAAAACTCACAGACCACCCAACATTTCGTACAGCAAGTAATTCCTTGATGCCGGAGCCGATAGCTGGAAGGCTCCACCCCCAATAGGTTTCAATCTGAAGTTTTGCAAAACATTATGATTAGCTGTGGCTGAAAACTGCCTAAAATGGCCTCAGAAAAAGTCAAAATCTAGGAACAAAAGGGTCTCAGCCCTTCTCTTTATTGTAGAAGCCTCCCCATGGTCCTGCATTTAGGAAAAGGATCTTACAAAAGGGTCCAAAGACCCTGGTTTCTGAATATTAGTGTATAATCGTTTCCTGGAAATCTTTTATAGTAAAGGCATAAGCCTAACATATAGAAAACATAGAACTAATCTACTTAAAACGAAAGTAGAAAGTCTTTCAGTGTGAGCCTTGTTTAACTGTCTTTGTGACATCAGTACAATACACACCGTTGTCTCCATGACAAAATTAGGCTGGAATAAACTATTGGGTAATTAAAGGTTTGCACTGGTGTTGTGCTTGTTAAGATATGAAATTAAGCTAAAAAGTATTTATTTATATTAAAAGGAAGGAATTGAAGTTCAAAAGACCGACAGTGGATCTCTTCACCATTGATAACGTTAGCAGAAACTTGCAAGGACTGGGAATAAAGTTTGCGCAGAAATCAGTCGGATCTAAGAAGGATCTTCATTGTAATCTGAAAACAAGAGATGGATGAATAGTAGATACAGAAGTTTATCTTTTGTGTTGTAATGATTATAAAGAAGATTTCTGTACAGTGAGTTTTGTGTTTTGGACCTGTGATATGGTCAGTAAACAAGCAAGGTTGCCTATACAAGGCATCAGATTCTACAATGTTTAGATACGGAAAGTTCACATAACTATTTTTCTTGTTTGTGACTTTGGTAAGTTCCCGAATCACAAACTTAGCATTAGATAGAGATCTCCTGGCACGCCATCGATTCTTCGTGATGTAGAGGTTGATGCTGGGAGATGTGATGAAGTACGGTCTTGTTGGTCTCATTGATCACGTCCAGATAAGCTAGTGCATTAACTTTTCATTTAACTTAAAAAAAAATGGTTTCATTTTTAAACATTTTACGGAGCGTGATTTCAGATTCACAGAAAGTCATGAAAATACCGTTTAACATAACTTTTCTGTCCATTATGTAAATATTGTCATAGCATTTGGAAGACAACCTCAAAAACAATCTTTTGGGCTCATATATATCTCAATTATTTTGTCCAGGATTCAGCCCTGAACAAAATGATCTGGAATTAGCTAAACACAATATAAGGAAGGAGTAAAGGGTATAACATCGTGAAAGAAACCTTAGAGGCTCAAAAATGCCCCAGTGATTTTATCCACGACTGCAGCCTACTATAACCATAGCCCTTGAACAGTGCTGTGGGTTCTTATATCAATCCTTTCGGCTTACTGCTTTCTGTATATATATCTATTGAACAGTCCTCAGAGAGCGACTGAATGGAATCTTCCTTTGGGGCAAGTGGGAGGCAGACCCAAGTGAGTAGAACAGTAGCGTAGCCAGAGGGGGGCAGGGGGGCAGACTGCCCCCCCCCCCGGCGAAAAATCGAAGTAAAATCGGGACGACGGAAAAAATGAAAAAAAAAAATAAACGAAGGGAAAAAGAGGGAGAAGGAAAAGGGAAGGTGAAGAGGAAAGGGGAAGAAGGGAGAAAAAGAGAAAAAAGGAAAATAACAGGAGAAAAGGGAAATAAAATAATAACAATAGGAATCATTATCGATGGAAGGAAAGGATGGAAAAAAGGAAACGGGCTTGATAAGGTAGAAAACTGGCTCAAATATCGACGGGACGAGTATACTGATACAAGTAGGGCTAGGGACCGTGGAAAAGACCAAAGGGAATGAGAAAGAGAAGGGCTAAGAAGGGAGAAACGGGACGAGGGATGGAGCGAGGCAGATTGTGCATGAGAAAGAGGAAAAGATGAACTAGGAAAGGGAATAGAGAGCGTTAGACGACTAGGGAGTCCGGAAGGACAGACTATGAAGCAGAGCAATCAGAGTAAGGGGATAGAAAAATGGACGTAAAGCAAGGCTGTCAGTGTGGGAGCTATAGGGATAGTAGCTACCGTCCCAATTTTTACTTTTAATCACTATCAAAAAGGGATACTTAAAATAATGTCCCGGTGCAGATTTTCTTTCAAAGTCACACAATGAGTGGAAAGTATCCAGTTGCGTTGCCACTTATTGGGGTTTGGTGTCAGAACCCTAATGAGTGGTCAAGAAAAATTACCACGAGAAACTATAAGCATGAATTTGAATATAACTTGGGCAAGCTCCACCCTTATTTTGCTTTCCCAGCTGACTAGATATAAAGTGATAAATCTTAGCTCTATGCACTTACATTTTATTTTGTTCTCAGGGGACCTCCTGGTGTGGCTGACTTTGGCAGCAATCCTCCTAACATCTTAAAACCCAAAATATGTAGTAATTTTGGAGTGCGCAATGGGGGCCGGGGCCATGGCCCTCACCGTTGTTAGTAGTCGGGGGAAAATCAGCTAGTCGGGGGAAATCTGAAGCAGTCTGACCGAGACTGGCCGAGCATCAGGCGCACTCTCCCTCCCCCAATTGGCCGTTATGGGTGTTTTAACATGCTTCAGAATGTGTCAAATATAGCACCATTTTTCATCTCAGCGAGCTTCTAAAAGCAAAAATCCCCTCCCCCGGGACGGCGAACAATCAATTTTTGTCTCTCTATTATAACAATAATCACTAAACAAATAGCAGTCTGAAGAACGGTCAATCATCTAGTTATAAGATGACTACCTTTATACTGGTCATTAGGCAAGCGTGAAGCCAGGGGGTGGAGGAAGAGGGCAGCCGCCCACCCTATTTTTAGTATTTTATTATGTTTACTTTTTAAAATAGTGCTAGTGTTTCCCCTTTTTATATGCGATAAATAGGCCCGGGAAGTGCCATTTCCAGCCATCTGGGAGGCATTTTGGACCAAAATTTCCTTGCGCTCCGCGCCACCATCGGTTGGCGCGGAGCGCTGAGAGACTTTCTATGAGCTGCGTCCCTCCTACTTCCTTGACATTTTTTTTACTACGCCCCTCTAAATAGTTTGCGTCTAGCCAGTTGGACTTTTCTCTGTGCCAGTCGGTGGAATTCACAGTCTACCCCCACCTCACAAATCCTGCTCACGCCACTGGTGTAACGTACAACACCCCGGGAAGGATCATTTCCTCAGTGTAGTTTGGGAAGGCATTTTGGCCAACATATTCCCTGTACGCTTCGCGCTAACTGGTGGTGGCGCCCCGCGATGATAAAGTCTCAAAGGGTCTCTCTGAAGAAAGGCATTGATCCCTCAAGAATGATTCCTCCTCGATCTTACACCGAGTTTACCACTGACAGCTCACCCCGGCTTCATCAAATCAAGTTATGGTAAATAGTTAAATTGTGATCATCGTGACTATAAGTTCGCATACTGATAAGGCCATTTGAATATCAAATCGATAATTTATTCTCATGCCCCCAATTCTATTCCGAAGCTTTCGGACTTGTCCTGGGGGTGATAAACTGGACCCAAAAGAAACGGTGGGGGGGGGGGGACCCACCTCTACAATTAGTTTGAAAAATCATGAAATCGGGACGAAAATTTTCATTTTGACCCCCCCCCCCCCCGGAGTAGAAGTGTATACGGCAATTTATACCATGGCTCATGAAACGGAACGGTACTGCGATGTAAATGCATGGCTTGAGGTGAGTGTAATACCGAGTGCAATGGCAACTATTATAGGTCTGTACTTTATATTTTGTTACACGGACAACTTAGGTCGATTGATGTAGAAGTAACTCTTTTCAGCGGAGTCGGAGAAGTAGTGTCCTGTGTCGATACTCTATGCAAAGTGTGGATACGATTTACGTACCCTATTCTAGTCATATTAGCCATACTAGAGCATTTCTTAAAGAATCTGCAAATTAGGACTATTAGTGACATTTACCACCTGCAGCCATGGACATATATCTTTCATTGTCTTAAAGACTTGTTTCCTTCTACTTTTGATAAGGGCCATCATTTTCTAAAAATAATAATTACACTCGTACAGATTTAAGTAGAAAGTGCGTCAAAATTTGTCAAGCCTCCACAAAATTGCCCAAGCTATATCTCCAATTGGCGAGGGTTATTAAAAATTGACTCACCTGTAAGAAGTAGTTACTCCCCTCATTAGTAGATTTACCTTACTATCGAACTACACCAAATCTCTGTTTACACAAACATTCATCTTCATTTGTCAACCGAATTGTAGAAACTACCCGGTCAAAAATGGAAATAATAGGAAGTTTGTTCACCTCTCCATGAATTTCGGTTGATTGTTACGTGCACACAAAAATACGAGGAGTTTTTACACTGACCATAACTTTTATTTCACATCCAGTGCTTTTATTTCCATCATCGCTGCATGAATTTTTGTTGATTTTAACACACAAATTCCGATAAGTTGTTGAGCTGACAATAGCATCTATTTTCACACTCAGTTTTTTTTATATCCTTTAGGTCAAATCCTATTCTTCACCCTACCCTTAACTTGATTGGAAAAGAGGGAAAATGACAGCCATAACGGCCTCACCATGTCTAACTTCAGCACCACGCCTACCTACTAGAAGAATATATTCTTAGTCTGCTATTAACTATTTACATTCATATGTTTAAATATGACTAAAAGGGAAACTACAGCTATTTTTAACTACATTTAGCAATTAATGATGATTATTGTGATGATGTGTGAATAAATCCTATTCTCCGAAATCTCGAGTAAGTCACCTATTAATCTTCTAAGCCTCACCTAAAGCTAGGAGAGCTCCCAGCTAATTTTAGCCTAAGCACAAATGGGATAAATAATCTTGCCCCGTCATAGCTGTAACGGTAGCGAGGCTCAAGACCCACTCGCGAGTATGGCCAAGCTAGTGTAAGTGAAGGTCGCCATGAACAAAATGTTACTCGCCAAACTATCAAGTTGAAAAATGGTTTTGTCGAGGCCTGGAATTTATGTCGAAAGGTTTGGAATATCCTAAACCCCACTGTGAAGAATTTCTCTACTATGATTTTCAAGCGGGTTAAAAAGCATTTAAGATTCTAAGTGATAGAGAAAACCCTGCATGTTCTATAAGTTTAAAGTACCTTTCTTATTTTCATTCCTTTCTGATCCAGCATTCAAAGCTCACATATTCATTTATTTTCTTACTATTTACTTTTCTCCTTCTTTTCTGTGGAATTGGCTTAAAGAAACATCACTTATCCCAGTTTGTTCACAGTGTATGTATCGTATTCATCTTCTCCTTTGACATTTTTATGTGTATGTGAAGTGAAGTATACCGAAAGGAAACGAAATATTGCCTTATATTGCAACCTTTGTACTACATTTTAGAATAGGTACCATCCTCACTATGGATTTATTCATGTTTTGTTACAGCTAAAAACTGCTACTTGTCTAGCTGTTTGTTTGATGGAGTCGTGAAATGGACTTTGCTTAAACAGAATGTCAAAGATTGCACAAAGGTTGCTCTTGATGAACACAGAGCCCGTTGTCCATGTGGAAATCTGTCTTACGTGTTTGATAAGCCATTCGTATTGGCAAGCAATGGAGATCTTCAGGAAATTCTAAGTTCTTTAGGTAAGGAATTATACGGGTCCTTAACCACATTTCCTAAGGCGGGTTGGGGGGGGGGAATCCATCTCTAATTGGAAACAATCTCTTTTATTTTAAGTCGTTAGCACGGTGACCGGAACCTAAATATGATAAAAGTTGAAGCCTCTTACGAGAAAAGTTTGAAAATGTTGAGACTTGTTTGTGGAGGTAAATCAGTCTGTAACATGAGAAACTGTCGAAAAGTATTGTTCATTGTTTAAGAGATATCATGAGACTATTACCTATTTGATAAGGTACAAGAGAGGGGGGGGGGAGGGAGATTTGCTAAGCAGTTCTAAGTATGCTACAGCTCATTGTGGGTATACTACAAATCATTCTGAATAGTTTTTAACGTTATGCTAAACATATTACAGTTCATTCCGATCATATAACACTTCATTCTGCATATATCGCAAGATTTCATAATTCCTTTATTCTACCTTTTTTAGAAAGCAAGCAAACTTTGGACTTTGAAGAGATGACGTGTTTGCAGGATGGTAAGATTCATGGAGCGGAAAAGGACGTATTTGGGTGCAAAAGCCATAGTCAGCCTTCCGGATTTGTAACTCATGCCCCAGCTGCTGAACTGTCAGTCACAACTTCAGGCACTGCTGCCCTGTCAGTCACAACTTCAGTCACTACTTCTCAAAGTTCAACGGGTAAGATTTCGCCACACTCTTATTACATCTATGTGCTTATTGTCTAGTAGCACATAACATTTTATAGTCAACATTGGCGGAAATGGAGAAGGGGCGGGGGAGGTTCCTCAAGCATCCAGGACAAGGTCAGAGATTGTCAAACAACAATATTGTAATGGATTGTAAAGGGCTGAGTTTTTCGTTGCTAAGGTTGTTAAAAAGCTTTCACAGAACACTTTTAGTATAATTCAAAGTCAACTTGATATATTTCAGTTATATTATTCCTCGCATTTTCCGGCGCGTTTACAAAAAAAAAAGATCCTAAGATGGGCTGCCAATCCGTTGAAAGAAAATCACTAAATTTACAGTTGGCCATCCATTCCACCCTCACGACATTCTCTGATACAAGATACGGGCCACACTATTACTTTCTTTGAGCCCCCACCTTCCCCTCCGAGCTTTTTAGGGTTAAATCATGCCACAGCTGTAAACCATGTGTAATGATCCATGGAACTTAAGGACAATACTGACAACAGTTTCTCCGCAACTAGCTGCAACTTATGTTTGCTTGCCAATACTCTTTGCAGGAGAGACAGGCAAGTATGCCTTTCTATGAATTTAACTTTTCCTTCAAAATCATGGTTAGATTTATAAAAGAAGAACAGGATTACATACCAAGGAAAATCAATGAGCTTGTCTAATTAGAGGTCAATACTAAGAATGCATGACTCAGAATATGGTTTTCGAAAAGTGCATTTCTTTATTGAAACCTTATCTACCTGTCTTGCAGAAAAGACACATCCCGTTTGTTCAGCACTATTGTCCAATAAACTTAACTCAAATTATATAACACTATATAACACTAAAGCTGCTTCACACTGACATCAACTCCATTTTTAAGGTCTTCAAGGAATGTACTTTCTAGTGACCCATTTAGGTATTCCCCCGGAACCAAGCAGGTCTTAAATTATGTACCAATGACCATTCATATCACGCTGTTACTCATTCTTTCGAGCCAATGGCAAAATTGGGACAGGGATGGTCATATTTCATCGCCCTCAGTAAGTGGAAGAAAATTTCATTGCTCTATGCATGACTATGTATAAGAATGTTACGCAAAGAGCGTGTTGATTATATCTAAGAAGGAGGGGTGATTCACACTGAAGAGTCAACTAAAGGACCAACCTTGTAACAAGAACACTTCGGGGGGTTCACTACCGAACTTTTCTTACGCTTTTAGTCGACTGTATGTAATAGCATTATTACATTTTTAAAAATACAACTAGGGAAATAACCTTTACACACTGCGCCTAATGCAGATGTATCATGTGGAGACTTATACATTGTAAAATTCAACCGATCCGGCAGGATAATCGATTTTTAGTTTTTTTTTTTTGTCCTTTTCACGAGAGTGCAAGACGTAACTTGGGGAAGGTAAAGGGTCAAGGACCTTTCTAGTTCTACGCTTTTGAAATTGTAATAAATGACGAGGGGTTTAGCCATATCCTCGTCATTATGCACACTTTACACAGATGTGGGGACAAGATTTGATGATTTCATTATCCCCCGGATCAACCCCCCCCCCCCGATATGTGCATTTATGATACCTTTCACCCGGGTGGATCCTACCTTTGTCATCTTGTGAGAAGGTTTCCTCCTGGAGGTGTGTTCTAAAGGGACGAGACACCCCCTCCGTTTTGAAAAATTTGTTCATTTAAGGTGAATGTTATGTAAAAAGGTGCTACCTTTGGCAAAGTTTCGAACTGATCATATGGTGAAATATTGTAATACTGTAGTGAATTGCTTTTAGTTTTGTTGGGTGTTAGAGAAGGGTGTGGTTTCTGAGTGGAAAGAGTGAAAAAATCTCCCGTTAGGAATTTTTGTTTTTGTAAGTTGGCTTAATGACAAAATGGCGCTATCTTTGGCAAAGCTACGAACTGGTTACGTGTTATGGAAGTAACATTATTAAATATTTAGTGGTATATTGGCTGTAGCAGAGCACGCTTTCTGAATACTGGTACCATGAGACCGACATATAAGGCCTCTTCGAAGCTCCGGAGTAATTACAAAATATGGGAGCTTTTGACTGACATCAAATTAAACTACAGGAGAGTACACCAAGCACTTTATAAAATCGAACGCCTCCCTGGTTTTACTAATTTTAAATACCGAGAGGGGAGAAAAGGTGTAACAAAGGGGAAAGGGAATTACTAAGCATGCTACACATACTCGTTCACTTAAGGACCTTTGCGTAGCTTGTGTAATGAGTAATGTACTTCAAATCATAAACAACTCGGTGCAGTTAATGCGGCCCATAATATAAGATTGCCATATCATCTCCTCTAGATGCAATCCTGGGGTTGGAATTACACCGTCCTCTAGTATTCAGAAAAAGTTCTTGTCAGAATAACTCCGTGCATTATCTTTATGGTCATCAGGTATGTGGTGTTTACCATGACACTTGAAAGGGAAACCCCATCGAATCTTTTTATTGGAATTGTTATTAAACCCGTACCCGTACCTTTGATCACATACGTATGGGGACGGTATTAAAGAAAAAAGACAGAAGTAAGGATGAAAGAGCAAGGAATGCGCTAAAATTTTGATAGTTTGCGAACGATTTGTAATATAAAACAATAAAAATAGATCAACCACTCAGTAGAAAACACACCTCAACCTAACCTCCTACAAAGGCGTACAGCTTAAACGACTTTCGGTCGTTTAGAAAACGAAAACGAAAAATATGGAAAATCTGTGTGGGCCGGGCACATACCCTCCATGCCCCATGCACGCGCCACTGACTACAACAGATCCTTTTAGAGAGGGGGGATTCCGAAGAAGGCTGTTTGGCACTCTTTTGAAAATTCTGATAAACGAAGAAGAACCAACAAAACCATCACGGTTGTACCCCATTTTTCACGCACTAACGTCCCTCCCTGCCATTAAGCAACAAGAAACACGCATGCAACTTTACTGTGGAACAAAGACGTTTAGAGAACCATCCAAGATACTTTAGGATAAAAATGTTTTACCTGAATTATTTAATAGACGAAGTAAGGGCAGGAAATATGCAAATGAAAGTCATCACGTCTTCATGTATGGCTTAATGTAAAGTGTAGGATTTCCTCTATCGATACGAAACATTTTCACCCATTTCCCTTTCACCAGAGAACCAATTAGAGATTGTTTCCTTGACAGCAGCTTTTTGTTGGGCAATATGTACCGTACTTTAAAGGAGTCATTTTCTTTCAGAGCTTTTTAATTTTAGTTTACTTTATAGGCCGAAATTATTTTCACAGTTGTTCAAGGAAGCTGCTTGGATCGATGTGGTTTACAATACATGGCAAACTCTTCCTGTCAATGCGATTTTGTCTGCCCAAAATTTGATGACTGTTGTGGTGATTTCAGCTATTACTGTGGTAAGTCAAAATTAACAATATTGCCTGAGTGAACGAAATCAATACTATAATAATCCTACCGTTATTAAAAATGCCCCCAACCTTCTTTGAACCTTTACTCTAAATGGCGCTTTCTTCCTGGTTCACTGCCCACAGAGCCGTGAAGTTGGAGGGGGGGGGGGTCCGTGGAGATAACCCCACCTGTTGAGGAACTTTTGCATCATAAGGAAATCAGATGCAATGTTTGGCAAAATTCAATTTAAATTAAAGTAAAAAATTCACCCTTTTAGACTTAATTTAATTTTCAAAACAACATTACAATGAATGCTGACATTCTTCCATCGGCATAAGTCCCATTACAGAACAATCGACTCATTAGGCCAGCGATGTAAGGAAAGACTGACCATCACTTAAAATAACAAATTTCTATGAAAACAGTTTATTTTAATTTCTTTCACCAAGTGAAGATATAGACGAATAAATAATGAACTATATACTTCTCTGACATGGTTAACCTTACCTTATCTAATTTTGCATTATACTCGTTTCATGTTGGGCAAACAGTGAGCTTACACTTGAAACACGTGAGGTCGAAATATGAACCGAATTTGTGTAGACGGCTACTGGGCCAGAACTGGACATTTGGAAGCAAACCTAACAGACTATTTGATCTCACATCTGTTCGTGAGGTTTATGAACCAGCCTTTTTTTACGAATATGCAATACAAACTCGTTCGTTACTTGGAAACATCTGAACTAAACTACACTGCATTGTCACTTGATAAAGGCAATCTTCACATCTGAGCAAGCACTGCAATGGAGAACCGGTAGTCTCATATGACAAATTTACTCTTCTCGCACGGTAAGCGGAATGAATGTCAGCTTGTCAGTATTTAGAGGTGGGACTTAAAACCTAATCATACCCCACAATGCTTTTGTAGGACAGTGATAAGGTGTTTCTTTCCTTTATTTTAGCGGAATAATCGCATCATGTCGATACTTGTTCTCTCTTGACAGGTCGTAATGACTCTTGTTTTGGACGATGTGGACTAGGATTCAGGGAAAGTTTTTCATGTCAATGCAATTTTGCCTGCACAAAATACAACGACTGTTGCAGCGATTACAACCATACTTGCCGTGAGTTCATTAGAGAATTCGTTCCCTTGAAGGAAGGACAAAATTGCCTTCATCTGCTTCAAGGATTATATCTCCAGATGTCACATTTTTGCGGTTAACTCACTTGTAGTGGACATCAGGTGGCTTGAAGCATAATGAAGTAATTTTCGCAGTTACACAAAATAATTCGCTGGAACTGAACTTCATGGATAAATTGACGTTAAAACAAATTTTAAACCAGAAAAATCGGTCCAGGTTTGGTGGAATTATAAAAAATGGTTAGCATGAAAACTGCAACAGAACAATGGTCAGTTCCTGGCTCTCGTGCAGGGTAAATATTTGCTCCGACTAAGCAAACAATCGTTTGTGGTCAAATGACGTCAAAAAATCGGCCATTTCGTGCCGTGGTCGGCCAGTTCGTTCCGCCGTTCTTCAAGGGGAAAGATTTTCTCATGTGGAAACGATAAAATATGTGACTAGAGATTAACAGTACAATGTATGGCTTTTTTATTTGGAATTAAGATAAACAGAAAAAAATAGTTAAGAGAATGTCAGCAGCAAGATCTGGGAGAAGATTCTAAGTATTTTATGTTTGCATGTGTACATTAACAGCTAATTGTTTATCGTGTATTAATTTTTCTCTCTTGTCTTAATTTAGTGGAATCCCAAGCCCACGCTAGTTTCCCTTCTACATTACTTAAGATGCTTGCTTTGGCAAAATGTCCAAATTGTTGGCAATGCGGTCCCTGTTTGTCAGCATTCTTTAAGAATATTGTATTGTATTCCTTAATCGTAGTATACTGAAGCAAACGAAACACATCACAGTAGGTATACTTGTTTTTAGTGTCCACTGTCATGAATTAGTTTATTGTTACGGTAGGTGAAAATTGAAGTGAAGTGCTCTCTTAGTCATTTGCTGAAGGAGAGGTATCACATGTTTTGTGTTTATTGATAAAGTAATGATGGATAAATAATGTTATCAAATATTCCCTCTCAAATATGCGAAATCAAGCGTAATTACATATTTTGATAGTTTACTTGCATTTTACACCAAAAAGCGGACGTTGCATTGGGGTATTTTTCAATACAAGTACAATGTTAACGTAAGTAGTTCCAACGTTTTGAATGCTGTTCAGATTCATGTTGAAAGTGCATAATGGATCTCTGGGCGAAACAATCTTTAATTTGTTACATAAGAGAAGCAACGGAAACAGTATCTTCCTAAATCTTTTTAGATTACTTTTTGCCCTGAATTTGCTGTTAAATGCAAACAATGTATTTGATATGGTGTATGTTGTCAATAAGCATAGTGCTTTTTTCACATCAGCACCAGTCTTACCCCTCGTAAGATAGCTGATTACTAAGAATAAGCATGTGTGTGCTCTTTTGTATTATTAAGTGACAATTTTGCCTTGAAAGCGGAAATTAAAGAGCTAGAGAAAATAAACTTTGTGGATTTAATAAAGGGCATTTGATAATTTTCGCACCTTTAGGAGAACCGACTGAATGGTTATTCTCGTCTATATTTCTTTCTCGGTTTATTTGTACGAATTCATACTTCCGGCAAAATTTTTTCCAAGAAACGTTTGGCTTAAAACAGTTTGCCAAGTTTCCAGCAGGCATTGAAATCTATATGTTTGTTAAGGAAGTAGACGAATTTGGGTTTTACATTAAATAAGAATGATTGTTACTAAGTTTGTTTCATAAATTATTCCCACAAGGATATACCCCCCCCCCCAAAAAAAAACAACAAAAACAACAACAACAAAAAATAAATAAAATATAAAAACGCTGTAAAAGCCAGATCAGTCTGAGTAATGATTATCTTTTAAAAGTTACCTATTTCTATTGCTTTCTTTACAGATCGTAATGATAGTTGCTTCGGCAAATGTGGATTAGCATACAACGAAGACCATACATGTCACTGTAATTTTGCTTGCACAAAATATGAAGACTGTTGCAGTGATTATAACCATACCTGCGGTTAGTAGACCAAAGTCAATAACGTGCGTAGTCGAAGGAACCAAACAAATAGGTGGGGCGAGGGGTGGGGGGTTAATCTATTTCTTTAGAAGATGTCTGGCAAGCTTAGGTTACTTGGAGCAAAACCTTTTAGCCCTGTTTCCTCCGTTGAAATAAAGTGCACTGCATGTAAGCCTATTACTACATGTTACATGCTTCCAGTAGCCAGTAGTTTTGTCTTACCAGTGACGTTTACTTTTCTTGGGGGAGGGGCTTTCGACAAGGATATGCTTTCCAATAAGGGAATAACATTGCATGTTGATAATCTATTGAAGATTTACCGTGTGTAGATGGGGTCTGAAACACTTTTCGGAGGCCGCAATCCATAAGAACCCCCCCCCCCCCTTCGCCGTGGGAGTAGTGAAGTCACACAGAACTTACTTGTTTATTTCTGTTATGATTTCCTTTGCCCAGAAATCCTACTGCTAACTTAACTATTCCTAAATTTTATGTCATTAGTAACTGCTTTGACTTAAAAGAGATTGCTTAGCTTATTACAGCCTTTCTCAACGGTTGGACCCTTTGGCACCCTTTAACCAGGCTGCGAAGTCAGTAGGAAAACTTAACAAATAAAGTCTTTATTTTATCATTTTCTATAAATGTAGGCCCTAGGCTGTCTCATCCGACACGTTGTTACTAGTATAGTTTGCTCAGAAGTGATAAAACTTGCCTCATATGGTAGATTTGTAAAATATGCCTAGAACTTCAAATGTCAAAAGTGGGCCTAGAGTTACAAAAGGTTGAGAAACTCTGGTTTAGCCTGTTTCATCCGTGTATTTTCACGTATTACGGTACTTTTCCCCAAAGCAGCATGGACTTAATCACGGCTCTCAGCAATGTGGCACTAGATTCCATAAAACATGTGCACCATTTTCCTCGAAATTTGTAGAAAAACGTGTGTTGTGTATTTTACATAGGACAAAAAGAAAATGTAAGGAATACGTTTACCCATCGCCAAAAGGGTTAATTTGGAGTAAGATCGCAAAGTTGTCATTAGGTTATAGTAAAACTCCCTTCCTTTGAAGCTTCTTCAACAATTTTGGGCTAAAATCCTTTTCTATCAACTTGACGTTTACACAAGGAGTAGATACTCCTGTAAACATGAAAACACTTTGCGATGATCTGTTTCGGGTTTAGATTTATTGCACTTCTGAGTATAGTAGGGATAAGCGCATCGCGTACCCACCATCTGAAGTCACTGGGCAGCTGTTGAAACGCACGATTTTTAGGAAACACCCGAGTCAAACATATAACTCATGTGAAAGAAATATTGGCTTATTGGTTTTGTAAGACAATGTAGTTCCGCAAAAGCTCATTAGAGCTGGTGAGTTCTCAAGCGCTATACATGGGGGGGGGGGGGGTAGGGAAAGGGTTTCCGAAGGAATGTTTTGATTCTTATGTATTTAAATATAAAGTAATATAAAGTAATATACATTCATAAAGTTCATGTCCAAGTAATGTAAAGTAATTATATAAAGTAATCGCAATTTACGAGTCCCTCGATTAACTACTTTGTAGCGATTGTAACCTAAATTTTCAAATGAAATACCAAACATTTCATGATCCTTATGTTCTCAATTTTTGTCTCATAGATCTTTTTCATACTAGCATAGTTTCCTATCACTTTTACTTTTTTGCTTTTTTGTAAAATCCCCAACATGCCATGACAATGCCCCTTACAGAAACACCCACTTCTAAAAACCTGATATGTGGGCCTCTGGTCGGGTTTTCAGCACAATGTTTATTCTGGAGTTAGCACCTCCAGCACATAATGCAGAGATGCTTATCAGGCTTGTGTAAACAAGCTGTGTGGTCATGCACTGCTTTTTTGTGTAAATAGAACTTTTCTCGAGAAAGATAATCAGCTAAGGAGGGATAAGAACTGCCGGCAGGAAATGCAAATAACTGGACAGAGGCCTCAGGAAATAGGCATTTCATGCATGGCTGCACAATTTCTGTCAAAATCTGTAAGGGGCAGTGCTTGACATGAAAGGGTATCTCCTCATGTAGGGTAAAACTTCTACCTATTTCGAGCGTCAGACCAGGGAGGTGTTTACAGTCATGCGATAGCGCAGGGAGGTGTATTTGGAATGACTCCACATTTGCCATAATCGGATAGCTTATAAATGATTATGAGTTTAGTATGCACATTCCGTTATGTTAACCCACAAAACAATGTTATTTCTTTACATATATTTATATTTCTTTCCCCCTTCTACACTATGCACAAATTTACACACCAGTCAAGGAAGAAGAAAATACTAGAATCACAGCAGGTAAGACTCGTTTTCTTGAAATTAAATGATCTAGAGCTTTTGGATACATTACGGTAGCACATTCCACATTGCGAAAGCACCTTAGTCAAAATAAAGGTTGTTTCAATGTTTACTACATCATTTCGTCTCAAAACATTATATGCCACTAATGGAACGTTGCTTTTACTTATTAATTTTTAAGAGCATACCTATGTTTGTAGGTATATTATTTTTTAAATTATGTGTCATTTTAGTAGGCACAACGTTTAAGCAAGTATAGACGAATCCGGAGAGCAAGTGATGGTCTGATTTCAGTCGGCCATACCTGGGGTCTATCACCTTTAATCTTTCAATTTCCTTGCTTACCTGTATGATGGATGGTTGGACATTAAATTGTTTCTTGATTCGTTCAATTTCACTGAATATGTGGGTTTGAAATTCATGTAGAAAATAAATGAAAGACGATTTAAGGCTGGTGGACCCCATTAATGGCTGCCTACAGTCACTAAACACAAGCGCTGATCGGATTCGTCTATACAGTGGCTTAGACTTTTTCACACGGACACAAAGGGGATCCAACATATCATGTGGGTGAGTGGGGGGCTCATTTACGGAAGGGGTGATTTGTTCATAATTGAGATTTCCATTGGGGGTTGCCGGGCCATTTCCCATGCCACGAAAGTTACTTTGAGCCACTGCGAGCTTGTGTTAATTTTAGTCCCTCGTAAGCAATATTGTTTCAGTTAATTTACCTCAAATTAAAAAATGAAAGCTTCAATGATAAGCTTATTATGTTCCAGTAATTAAACGACCTCCCAAGGCCGCCCAGTGCCTACTAGACTATTTCAACATCTTTGGGTAAATATTCAGTCTGCCGTGCAACCCTCAATGTACAAAGATTTCAGAACTAACCGGTACTGTGTAAATTTTGTTTATAGGATATTTTAAGTCCATAAAAGATGGCCCCATGATTAATTGCGTTTATTTCTTTTGAATGTTCTGTTATTCAAGGGTTTTGTTCCCGGTACGGATGCTTCGATTACGACAAAACACAACCCTGTCAATGTAACCCATACTGTCAAGCATACAATAGTTGCTGCCCTGACTTTGAAGTACATGGGTGTAGTGAGTACAAGTTTCCTTATATCCACTTTATTCTTTACCTGTAAAACGTGTGAAACTTATTGTAACTAAATCCTAAATGCGAGAATCATAAGCATTTCGGCTTCAAAGAGCTTACATGTTTCTGTACATGCTTACATGCTTGCGGGAAGAGGTAAAGACTCCTGAAAAAAACACAGTAAATTATTAACATTCTAATGGAAACTAAAGACTCTTTTTTGTTCAAGGCACTTAAGTTATATGTCTAGTACAATTGACTCAATCTCAAGAAAGTAGAGATTAAGGACCCATACGAAGAGTGTGAGAAGAGGTTTACAAAAGCCTTTTGATAAAAATTTCTGTGTCAAACTCCCCTCCCCATTAAAATATACAGTCTGACCGTGATGTCTTATTGACGATGTTAGTGCAGGAAGTTCCCACTCGGAGAAGCATCGTACTGTAAATTACGAATAAAGATCTTCCTTACATAAGCAGATCAGCAAGTCGCTTACCTAGCATCACACTTGGAGTTACTTTGGTCGATACCGTATATCGCAATTTCTATGCTTTTACCTCTGGCCCCCTCCGGCCAAAATTTATTGGTGGAGTTGTATTTGTGATGCATCGTCAAAGAACACCTATTTTCTGGTAGGTTTTATTTGAAGTTTTGATATTTTATGAACTCATTAAAAGAGGACGCGAATTAACAGACCAGCGTCGACCCAAACAAGATCTTACCACCACTAATTGCTGAGATTAAATTGATGAACATGCATGCCACTTTATGAGCAGTCCACAGAGAATATGGTGTGAGAGTGGAACGGATACACTTTGACACAGTTTAGGTGTCAAATTAAGAAAGCAAGTGACAAGTGCAAAGAGAATGGAACTTGTATTTACTTTACAGGTATTTAATTGGATTGGTAAAATTAAACAAATATTAACAAGTAACTTCATGCCGTCATAATTGAAGTTCGTATTATTTTTCTACCTCTTTCAAGCACGACATAAGGTACGAAAGTGGCCCTGCTTCTCCAACAAGAGATTATTTAGGAAAATTACGAGACATTAATTGATTGACCTTTTCTACTCATTCAATTGTTTCAAAAATGAAATTTAGTCATCCTCTTTACAGATACTTGCCAACAGATGGGTGGATGCATATCTTACCACAAAAACTTACCGTGTCAATGTAATGCAAAGTGCATGAAATACAATGATTGTTGTTCTGACTTTACAAGCTTGTGCTCTCGCAATGTCTCCCAAATTACAGGTAAGTTTTGCAGCTTTAAACTTATTTAGTTTGCTATAATGTACACTCAACCTAGAATATATAGTAAAGGATCTTTTAGAAAATCTAAAAACCTGTTATTCCCATTTTGTAATATGTTTCCTTGCTAAGCACATACATCGTCATATTTTCGAACCGTTCTGTGTAAAATTGATAAACCTTTAGGCCTACATTCTGTCATCGTCTAACACAAAAGAGTAAAATCATGTTTAGAAGCTGGTTGTAAAAAATATTCAATTGTTAAACACGTATTTTGGCAGAGTAACGTCGAAGACCTTAAGATAATTTGTTGCATCCATTACACTGGAATTTTTACAATAAATATGATCCATCCAACATCAGTATCGGTACATTTATTATACAAATAACGGCTAACCTTTGTCATATTTCGCTCCTATAAAATGCTGTTTTCATTTCTTCCTTGAACTAGCGGTGAACAGCTGTGTTGGGAGATGTGAAGCTCCTTTCGATCAAGTTAATTTTACGTGCCAGTGTAATGCTGCATGTAAAAGATATGGAGACTGTTGCAAGGATTACGCTCAGCAGTGTCGTAAGTAAAAGTATCTATAAGCACAGCATGTGGACTTTGAATCAGATGCAAGCACAGCATGTGGACTTTGTAGTCAGACTTTGAATCAGAATTTTGTTAGACATCGTTCCTTCATGATCCGTAAATAAAAGATCACGATTGGAAACCGAAAATAAATATTTTGATACAGAAAAAAATGTAAGTGGCAGTTTGTGGTATTAAGTATATCATGAATCTAATTTTGTACTGGAATCTTAACGATTTCGTCTCTTTTTTAGGTAATTTCTGCCATGGAAGATGTGGGACAAAATTCACCCCAGGAGAACTTTGTCAATGTGATGACGACTGCCGCAAACGTAACGAGTGTTGTGATGACTATGATGTCTTTTGTCATCCAAGAAAAAACTTGGAAAATTTACTACCAGTCTAGGCCTCAGCCTTGGAGGAAATCATGCTGAAGTGCATGAAGTTAATTCGGTTTTCAAAGTAGTATTATTTGATTTTTAAAGTTAACATCGACATAATGACTGCTTCGGTTGTGACTAAACTATGTTTTAAAAGACAAAACTTTGTCTCGGTGTTGTATTTAAATTTCAAACGTATTCAGACGAAACCGTGCTTCTTGTTCAACACAGAGCAAGTGCTTGACTGGAGTGAGAACTAGTTTGCCTGCAATGTAAAGGAGGCTGCATATAGCTGTAATGATGTAACTCCGAACATTAGAGAAGACCCTTTTTTAAATAGCATTAACAAAGGATTATGGGATAGACTTTTGGTGTGCGTCGATTTTTGCGACATTAAAATATCATTGACAAAGACGACGCGTACCACAAATCTATCCCGTAATCCTTTAAAATTGCTATTTGGAAAAGGGTACATGAACTGGACTTTTTTACATCACTCTGAACTATGTAGTTCAATACGGAAATATGAAGTAAATTTACAAATGAAAGCCATATTTCACAATCAGGGAAACTAGTTGTCTTATACCATGCAGAACTCTTAATCTGTAATACTTTCTTACAAATAACTTATAAATGACTGTTTACCAAAAAGATGTAGAGATGTACCAGGGAGCTCTTTCGACTCATTTGATGTACTGATACCATACAGGTGACATTCGTCATGTTGTTTCATCGCCAGTACAGTGGCATGTTTTCTTCCGTGTCAGTAAGCGTTCGAAAATAAGAGACATATTATCTCTTAAAACAGGAGTGGGGAACGCCAGTCTGCAGGCCTGCAGGCATGTTCGGCCGACGGCTGTGGCGTGTGCAGGATTTCGGAGGTGGGGGGCACAATCTGTGATTCCCCCGACTGACACGGAGGGGTGTCACAAGTGCACCAAGGGTGCAACACGAGCGCCAAGCCGGAGTTTGCACGCGTGGGGTCCAGGGGTCCCCGCGGAGACCCCTGTCGGGGTCCATGGGCAGAGTCTCGGTGGGTCTAGGGGGCGAAGCCCCGGGAAGCTCCTACGATATAAGGTTATAAGACCGCCGTAAATTGGTTCTAGAGGCCTTATTGATCAACTTTTGTTTGTTTCAGATTTTGTGAAATTTTGTATCGGGCGTAACTTACATTGTACTTTTCTCCTCGTGTCCAATAGCCGTACTGCACTACCTTGAACATTGACTAAATGAGGTGATATGAGGTAAAATTCCCAATATTACCTTAATTCATGTTTTCAACTTCTTTTAGTTACTTGAACAGGTGGAAATGGCTTGAACTATATTTAGCTATAAGTAACAGAACTGAGGAAAAGTGGGCAAAGCGTACCGAAAATTTTGGGTTTCATTGCAGAAACGACCCAATGAAAGCCAAATAAGTAAACCGATCATAAATGGCGACAGAATTTCCCGACAGAGGGCTGGGCCATGCCAGCGACCCCAAGCTTTGACAGCCCCTCTGTCGAAGAGGTGGTGGCTTACTATCCCATGCCATTTCAGGGCATATTTTGCATAATATCACTTAATTCTTAATGAGTCGAGTTGCGAACTTTATATATATAGTGTTCTTTGGAATGTTTTGAATTTGCAAAGAGGGCGAAAATTTTTGGTAGGCTCACACAAAAAAGGATATGTGGCCATTAATAACATAAAGAAAAAAAAAAGAAAAACTGTAGGGGCTCTAGACCATATCGAGGATAACATACATTTTATCGAAACACCTGAAGTACACCCTATGAAATAGCCAAACTTTGGTCCGTGAGTCGCTCGCAAACTGACCGTACCGCATGACACACACAAGAGAATAGGAACTAGGCTTAGCGACATGGGATGGAACTTTCGACCTCCACATGCAGTGTGCTCTGCCTACATGTTTCGTGGTAAGGTTGGCAGGACCTGTGCTATCTAGCAATGCGGAATGGGAACTGCTGAAGATCCTGGAGTGACTGTACAGCGCGCGTAGCGCGCCGAAAATTTTGGGTTCTTATTAGAGAAATTATCCTCTCTCAGGCGCCGTCGGGGGACTGCATACTCTATAGTATCGATTAAGACTCCCCGATACGGGCCCCTTGTTCCCACCTGGCTCTATCCCTGTTAAGTGCTCAGTGTGTCTCTTCAATCTTTTTCTCTTCCCCTAACCCTTAAATCCCCCGACTAAGGGATTTTCCCCCGACTGACTTCGGAAGTGGGGGTACAGCCCCCCGCCCCCCCCTCTTTGAACACGGTACTGGCCGACGGGACCTTTTTTCATCTGTCCAGCAAGACAATTCATTAAAGGAACTTTTACGCTAGAAATACACGCGGTTTAATTAATAATAACTTTGAACCAACTATTTGTCACCATTTTCTCGATCTTTTTATTGGTAAATACACTGTTTGTACCACTATCAGTGTGCCTTCACCGTATGTATAGCGTCTTTACGCATAAAGAGACGCAAAAACTACTGGGGGTACAGCATTGCAGCTGTGAGGGGAAAGGTAGGCTACATGCTATTGAACAGGAATGTACTGTCAAATCTACTCGTAGCAGGAAACTTATGTGAGAAATATTTCGTTGTGGCTTTGTTAATTATGTTGGATTACATGGGTAAGAAACCCTACCACCTCCACTTAGTTTGTTGAAGATTAAAAAATTGGATACCTTTGCGAAGTAAGGCCAAGAAAAAAATCGATAAATGCCTTCAAAATGGCAGAGCTTTGCACGCACTTTTCATAGCTGCCTGTTTATTATTACTTCAAATTAAATGGACGTCTGTTACTCCGAGCTAAGATATGTTAAACAAAATGGCCAAGGTGTGATATTTGTGGTATGGTTAGTCTTACATTTCCAATGTCATTTCAAGAGCGTGAAATGCTTCAGTTTGATTCCCATAGATTTGTAGATGCACTCCAGAGCTTCTGAGGGTGCTGCCCCTAGGCCCAAAAGAAACCGCCTTAGGACGACTAGGCCCCACATTCTATGCGGGGACGGCTCTGTTGCCCCGGCATCTACGGTACCGTTGGCCTGCGAGTTGCACAATGGCTATCAAAATGGCCCATCGTGGGACAAAGGTTCCTCAGCCCTGTCTTAAAGGGTAGCTGATGCTGAGTTACAATTTTCAATCACAAAGACATATAGTGGCTTGTGGTTCTACCCGTATTGCTGTTTCTTATCTGTTATTTCACTAATTTGAACTTGTAAATAGTTGCATGAACTTGTAAATACATGCATGACGTAAGTAGCTAATAATAGCTGTGGAACATAGTCGCGCAAATGTCATGTATCATAAAACTGTGTTACGTGACCTGCAGACAGTCCGGGCGATGTAATGTCTGATAGTCTTATGTACTTAGTGTTAATTGTCGTTTCATGTAAAGCAGGAGCATGGAATAAATTTTAATATGTACCAAAAAAAAAAAAAAATAAAAAAAAAACTGAATTGCAGTGTAAAATAATTACAATAGCGGTTACCTTGTGGCAATTATTTAGAAAAAAGTTCTTCTTCACGTCCATATTAGTGTTGCTACGTGACGCTAAGAATGCTTAAAGCCTTTGTTTTTTCTGGTGTGAAGGCCGGCTCATACTTGAGCATGGCACTAACACTTTAAAAAAAAAAATAATTTGTAAAAATGACGACAATTTCTGGCCGCAGAGTTTCAAAAAAATGTCTGTAATTTTACATTACAGATAATAAACAAAAACAGTTCAAAACTGTAATTTACGACGGTTATTTCTTGTAATTTTACAAGTGTTTGCCTGTAAAATTGCCATAGTAGCTGTCATTTTACATCACACTTGTATACCTGTACTGTCTAAAATTGTAATTCATTTTTCTTACAGAGTGAATTTCTCGACACTGTTAAGATCGTGATGTACATAATCATAGCAGAGTTTCTCCCATGCCTTCTGACTTTCTCAAAAGGGGTAATTTTCCCACGGTCCCCCCGACTCTCTGGTGAAGATCCAAGGGGAAACCCCAAAGGAGCTACGTACCCGAAAGTACAGCAAACTTAACGTTACCAACCTCTCGAGCCTTAGACTTTTACATCGAGGGTCTGTCATGTGTGGTCCTATTCTCAAAGGGGGTGCTTTTACGGGAACGGGCACGAATGGATTAGAAAGTAAGTAGTAACCAACAAGAACCGGGTCCGGAAGTGAACACAAAGGCAAAATTATTTACACTGAGCTAGCAAAGAGAAAAGTGTTTCATGTAATAACTATGTACAATAATTATAAGTCAACGCCTTCTATCTTAACCACGTCGAACCCAAGCTATTTACATTACACTAAGAAAAAGTAATTGGTATTTACAATATTTACATTACATTTTTCACGTCCCCTCTACTCTCTGGGGAAGAGCCAAGGAACGAAAGCGAACGTTACTTTCTAAGCCGTTCTGCTCCCCAAAGGAGATACGTCGACGAAAGGACAACAAACTTAACTGACCAACCTTTCGACCCTCAGACCTCTACATCAATGGTCTGCACATGCGTGGTCCCATTCTCAACTGGCTTAAATGAATAGACACTACACATGATCTTAGCCAAAAGGCCGAGAAGTGATCATGGGCATGACCCACGATGAAAAAAACTTACTGTCGTGACGCAATTTATTTGAAAAGAAGAGATATTCCACATGACCACACATTGCGGACAATGTATCAAAAACAGATGGAACTTGGACTATGTTATGAACCACGTCTATGTCACGTTGGTTATAGTGAAAAGTGGTAATTAATTGTGATATGACTAATGAGCTACCGGTATATCCTGCAGAGCGTTTACTGTGTTATTTTCTAGCAATTTATATCTTCTTTTAATTGGTATTTCAAAAAAAAACATTTTTTTTTTGGAAAAACACTGGAAATACGTTAAACTTCTGTTACACTAAAAGAATTAGTTTTGAAAATATAAAAAACAGATATTTTCTTCAAAATTTTACAGAATATTTACCATAAATTTCCATTAGTACTAAAATATAAACTTCATTTGGTAAACCATGTGACATAAGTAAAACTTATGAACAAATCAAAGAACATTATATCTAAACTAGAAATACAGAAATTATTTTACATTTTACTGTAAATTTACAACAAACTTAACAGTGTATGAGGCTATGAAAGTTGAGCACTACTTCGATTCTGAGCTATGTCCGTGACCGGAAAGGCAAGAGATGACCATATGTGGTTCTCATACTTTATATAGCCCTTGAAAATTTGGAAGTATAAACCGGCCTTAAGGCTTGAGGTTCCGGTCATTCATTAAACAATAATTTTTCAACATTTATTATGAATGTCTTGAAAAATTCCTTTTGTCAATGTCGATGAATGGGGTCAAACATTGTATCATAATTTTTACGAGCGGACATTACGTACTTTTTTCACCAATGTCTCCCACCAGAGCTTATCACGTATTAGCTTCCTTCAAGATCACCAGTTCGGGAGATTCACTCTTTTGGGAGGATCTAGTTTGCCCAGTTCGGGGGAAAAATTTGATCATGGGCGGCACCATATTGTCTATTTTACCCACAATCTGTCTTTGTCTAAATTGTCAGTGGCGAAGGAATTTTGGAAACCCTTACAAAATGTGTTGGTCTAATGTTATGAAATTAAATTTATATTCTGCAAGTGTACTGCCATAGCAACCAAAAACCACGTTTTGACTGGTGGTTCATCACGCCGTTTTGGAGTAAAAATGAGTTTTTGAGATGTCTTCGTTTTTGCTACACCTTGTCTTTGCTGGGTAGGCAAGCTTATACCATGTTTGCTGTTTTCTGCATTTTTACCTGCCACCAAAACTTAAAGTTTACCTAAAGTCTGAAAATTCAAAAATATATATTACAGAGCATGAAAACTGAATTCCAATGGTCCAATTTCCATCTTCACAGGACTTTCTGAAGCTGAGATATAAAATTTTAAAGTTTATTCACTCGATTTAAAAAGGTAGATTGCGCAATAATTTGTGATGTCATTGTTGTACTACTCAAATTACAATCTTTGTATTTCTTTGTTTTTCTGAAAGCCACCGCACCTTGTGCCAAAATGTGATCGCATTCTTACTGCTTTGGGGTGACTTGACTATATAAGCCCTCTCTGTACAGCATGTCATGCAAGAAAACAGAAAGCGGTCAAGGTCATATAAACATTTTTAATTTTAAAAGAAAACAAAGCATTTAATGTGAGTTGTACAACAAGAATGTCAAAAATTATTGTGCAATGAACTGTTTGGATTTAAGTGAATAAATTTTAACATTTAATATCTCAGCAATGGAATAAGCTATGACAATGGGAGTTGGACCAATAAGATTAATTTTGTAACCTCTAAAATATATATTTTTGAATTTTTAGACTTTAGGTCCACTTTAAGAAGTGAGGATGTTTTTTTAAAGGAGGGAAGCTTCCTGGCTGTTGATGGAAGAAATTAAAAAAGCAATGACAGAGGAGAAAATTTAATATTAGCGACCTTGCTTTGTGCAATGGTTACTTCTGAGATCGACTAGTAGTAGTAATTCCACCGTAACAGCTGTTTGGGAGAGAAGGTTCGAAAAGTTTGTCTTTTTAGTTTTCCATGTCGTCATATAAGGGTTTGGAATTACATGGGGTTGTGGAACATGTGTCTTGATTCATTGTTATCAACTACTAAAGGTCATGTTCACAATTTCGTCCTACACAGGCTTCTTCTTTCAGATTTTCTTATTTGTGGTTTTAACTTTGCACAATAGTCCAAGGCTGATTCATTCGCAAAGGTTCGTTTGAAAAGAAAATCAATATCTACCTATTGTTATGGAGAACAAATTTTCAGTCTTAAGTTGACCATTAATGGTTGGAAGGAATCAAATGCCCATCATATAACAATAAATTAAAAATTGACTGATTTCAGTTACTTTCTTTACTTTTTAGGAGTCTATTTTATGAAGATTTTGTTTTATGATTTGATTAAACATTTGTGGGTGAAAAGAATATTACCTTGTCCTCTTCCGAAACTATGTTTGATTTGGCATTTATATTATGATTTCATCTTAACGCTAGATGTTGTCAATTGGACAAGGGTTGCAAGAGACACCAATACTACCAGAGACGGTACCCTGGTTCCAGTCCGGTTAGTTTGGCCATGAAAAATTGGATTAGCAATTTCGTAATAGGGGAGTGGCTTTTCTGTTAGTCCGGATTGGACGCTAAATACAGTGTTTTGGCGTTTTAAACATAATCTTTGCAAGACTGTTTGTACAACAAGGTTTGAGTAGTTTGCAAAATATACCAAGTGTCAGAATATAATCTTATGTCTAGTCAGTTGATAACAGAAAGCGTGGGGAAAGGGTATTTTGCTGTTTTATCGATTAGGATTACACTCCCTTGAGAATTTAATTTTAACAATATAGGTTCCAGTTTTAAGTAATTATTCTTGCTTTCGAACGTTTTGTTATTTTTTTCTCAGGTTAGAGTTCAATGTAATCAGTAATTATAAAAGACTCCATCTCTTTCAATCCTACAGTATCTTGCTGGAATACAAACAATTCACATATTAACACACAGTATGATAAAGAGTTAGAGTTAGATGAGGTTTTACTTCTCAGTTTCTAACCAATTGGTTAAAGTCGGGCTAGCCACGGCCATTTTCCAGTTGTAGCTCACTAGCTTGTTTTCCCTGCTCCATTGCTTATGCTGAGCACCAAGCACAATGGCAGTAGGTTCCGTTTTTAAAGTCTTTGGTATAACTCGGCCAGGAGTCGAACCCCAGACCTTTCAGTTGCAAGTCGGATGTTCTAACCACTTGACCATGCAGTCGATCATAGTATGATAAAGTGAAAAAGATACCATGCATGGAGGGTAAAAGAATGCAGTCACTGTTTGTTTTTGCACTAAAGCAAACAAATGGCCAAAAGTATTCAAAATAAATTCACATCTGTTTTAAATATTGGTGAAAACTTTTACGTCAATGGAAGTCAATTAAGGTGCTGCCGTCATAACTGATGAAATCGTCCCGAAATGTTGTATTTTGTGTTTTGTGCTTTCTAAGGTCACGATTGGGTTATTAGCTACCAAGCCGTGTCCTAAGCCAAAATATTTGAGCTTGTACTTTGTGAAGAACACCCCGCTGGAGCAGTTACCTAGTAAGCCTTGTCGAGGGAAAACTTTACTCGATCGGTGCTCTTGCTTTGAATAAAGGGACCCCCTTTTATTATGAAACGGCGCCCAACAGTTAGTGTAAATGGCAGTCGGGACATTTGGACGTTGAGAAGTGTACACAATTTTCAGAGAGGGACTTAACGCTACTCGGTAATATATCGAAACATTGCGATGAATTCATTTGTGGCAGTTTTCTCTACATTAGAAATTTTCGGTGAACATGTTTTCCAAAAATAGTCATCTTCATCTTCTTGAGAAGTCTCTTTCTTAACAACAGTAGTATCTTCTCTTCTTGATATAAAGAACAACACCAGTCTTTCTACTTCTTTACAACTCTTCCGAACAATGTCTTCAGTTTTCAACCTCAAACTCAAAGTAGGCATTGTGTTTTTTGAAGCCACAGTCTTCCTCGTCAGTTTTCGTTGCTTCGTCAACGTCAAGTCGAAATATTCTAAAGCGTACAATACTTTATTTTTATGTTTAAGCTTATTGTTTAATTCGTTGAGAGCAGCAAGCCAAATGTTTTCCTTGTCGTACATTGGTTGGACCTATGGTAAAGAAGAAATAACGACCGTTGAGATACTTCAAAGAATTTTGAGTTCTCAAAGTTCCATCAGAGGTTAACATGATAAGGTCCATACCAAATTGCATTGTCATATGTAGAAGGTAGTCTGATAATCATGTCTAGTTAATATTTCAAAGGTAAATAATGTCGCCATATTTATATCCTCTAGAAACGTTTTCTCCTTCAGATTATTGCGTCACCAGATGAAAACCATATTGTTGATGACGTCATAGTGTGCAGGTTGTGAAATTGGAAGTCGAATCTTGTCGGGACACTCGACAAAAGCATTTTCCTCAAGATTTAGCATATATCTTAAGAACCTAATGAATGATTATCAGTATGGATCCAATTCCCGGGTCTTCGGGAATAAAAAAAAACAGGCATATGAGCGTAAAACGTCATCATGTTAAAATATAGTACATGCATTTTAAGCCTCTTATTTAAGCTAGTATGAAGGGGACAGGAAAGGGGAAGTGATTTATTGCTTCTTCACCATCACACAGTAAGCCAAGCGTAAAGGCTCAGAACACTGGCTCATTGTTGGTACGTCAAGGAAACGGTGGCAGTATGAGTCGAATACGATCGGGACACGAACTTTTAACTGCTTAAGGATGATCTAGTCCAAACATGTCCACTTCACTTGATAACTGTATCCGTGACGTTACGAAAGGAGTACGTTAATGTCACGTGATGGCTTTGGACAGTCAGACTGTATGCAAAGATTCCTCCGTGACATATTTAAGAAAGGTTCAAACATCTGAATTTACAGGGAGTGAGTTAAAGGTTTAAATTGATCAAGCGGTCCTTATTATGAAAAGAAAACCCAGGTACATTACTGACTACTCTCTCCCGATAGTATATAAGTATAACTAGGATAGCCTAGAAAGCACTTACATGAATTTTCCATTCTTCTTTAATTTAAACTCCACCTTACTTTAAAAAATCAGTTTTTGTCAAAAATGTATTTCACTTTATCTCATTTCCCTCAAAAAAAAAAAAACGTTCGTGCAAGACTCATGCAGACCGGTCAATTTTAGTCTTGAAATCGCAATCGTTTGGAGGGGCAATGGTGATGAAATTAGCAACCCCGAAATTGACTTTGATCTGCCTATAATTTTACATATAAAGGTCACCCTATACAACAATTCCAATACAGTCGTCAAAGTAAAAATTTGTTTTTCGTCTTAACTAACACTGTTCATGAATGGCAACTAGCACTGGCAGTTTGAAGTTTCAAAATGATTAGAAATTTTGGTAGGAGATGAAGACATTGATGAAAAGGGATGAACAATGGACTTACTTTTCGTAAGTTTAAGAACAATATATTCAAGTTCCATTGTCCAAGGAAAAGTAGGCATGGCCATACTAAAAGGTTGTTGCAAGCCACTAGAAAGGAGATACCAACTTTACTGCACATGAAAAAAACTGGTACGTTGCATTGTCAAAGTAATTGAAGGAAAGCCCCTACCTCAAGAATTGTATTATATGTTTCATCCGGCAATTTTTTCATAAACGTCTCCGACTCCCAGTCGTTTGTCATTTTCTTTGCATTTTCTTTGTCAACATTCCCTAATATTCCTTGAAATTTGACAGGGAAACTGCAGTTTTCTGAAGTGTCTTTCAGCACTGATTCCTGTGAAAGAGAAAGAGTCCTTCTGGCAAATTAAGAACAACATTCGCCTGGTATCTATATATGCGTTGCTATTACTTTTTGTTAAATTGCTTGTGCTATCTTTGATTCCCCGGCGAAAAAAAAAATAGTTGAGGTCAGATTCTTTCAGTCGAGGGTGCTGAGGCCCGTGTCGTGCAGAGTGATGCCGGACCTTCCATGCGGTGCAAGGTGGTATCGAAGGTGCTAAGCGCAGCTGAGCGTCCGCAGGATAAAATACCACAAGTAATATGAAAAGGGCATGAGATATACTATACATACATGATTTTGAAGTTTAATGTCTGGTAAGTGGTAACATCCAATGACGTTTGATCTCTACCAAATACTGTAGCATACTTAAGGTGGACAATCATCATGCAAAGTATGGGGTCCCTGAAAATTGTCCTTCTCGATTCCTCCTTAATTTGACCTCTGGTGACCTCTCATGACATGTGACTCTCATCAAAATTGCAACACATCTTGACCTTAATTTCGAGAGTCTTAAAGTTTCAAAAATATCATGTTTACAACTTTTTTCAATTTTGTGACTTTCGATGACCTGCAATTACCTTTCATTCTCACCAGAAACGTTACGGATCTTCCGTTTAATGTATGGCACCTGCTTGCTAAGCATGAGATCTCTCATTCTGACCTTTCTGAAGTAAACTGTTATGAGTTTTAAAGATTTGACCTTCGATGACCTTAAATGACCTGTGACCTCTATCAAAATCAAGAGACTTCTCAAATTTATGTGGAACAGGTACGTGCTTACCGTAGGATCAATCAAGGCTAAAGTTCATAAGAAATCATGTTTCTGCGTTACCAACGTTCGTATAAGCTAACCACAACGAAAAGCAAAATGGCCATTTTTCTTTATGTAACAAATTTTCAGTATTTGGCATCTAAAGAATTCGGATGACATTTGACCTCCGTCAAAACGATTTTTTCCCAATATGCCAATGTATAAACAACATAGGCCTATGATAAATACCCACCATTGCTATTTAAAAAGGTCGTATTTACAAACTAAAATAAAGTTCAATAACTCACATAAGCCGGCCCAATCACTTTCAAACACATGCATACACAGCTCCGAGTGATTACATACATTCCTTTTGTTTGATACAAGGAATCAATTATCACAATTTATGGATTTAAGAATCTACTTCTTGAGATTGTAAGAAGACATAATCAATACCTTATAGAAAGAGATAGCATGATCCAACAATTCTCTCAAACTCCGAATGGTAGATCTCAAAGTTTCCGCGCAAGACCCATTCCAATTCTCGTCGCCTTTTCTTTTGATCAACTCAAGTTCAAATTTAAGACGATTCTCTCGAATTTCTTTGAGCTCATTGAGCAAATCATTACTCGTATCATTAAAATGGTCATAGCTTAGTAGTTCATTTGTTTTCTCCTCGATTACAAATTTCTTCGTTGCTTCGTCGTGAATCACTTCTGATCCATCATCCATTATCAATTTAAAGTTTGTATGGACGATTGGCAAGCAGAAATCTTCAAGACCTACTGTGATCTTGGCGAGGATTTGTGGGACTTTCAGAGCTAGATTGAAGAAATCTTTCTTTAGAGCTGGATTAGAAGTAAGAAATAGGTAACTTGCTTCTAGACTGCGCATTTCTATTGCGAGTTCCAAATTTTGAAGTAGATCGTGAGCAGACACGGTTGCTTTAATTTCCAATGCGGCTTTAGCTTTCTTCAAGTAGATATCGGCATAAAGCTCACTGGCACTAAACACATTTTGATCTATCCTATCTAGCTCGCTAGCCATCGTTAATGTCTTTTCTAAGGAACCTTGCTCAAAGTAGCATTTTCCCAGACCCCATATAATTTCCGCTTCATAGCTGAATTGAATATTTTTCTGGTATAATTTCAAGTAAAGTTGTTCGGCTGCCTTAAACTTTTTCAGGCATCGATTAGCATTTGCTGATTTTAATGTTGCTAACCGTCGAATAGAATCCTCGGTATCAGGAGAGCAACTAATCTGCAACAATTTTTCTAAACATCTCTCAACCTTATAATTGCTGTCATCTAAATCGTCTTGCTTTGCCGACAGAATTATATACCTGTGCAATAAGGCAATAAACTCTTCAGTTGAAAAAACTCGCTTGTGCCTAGGTAAACGCATTTCTAAGGCAGTATTTATACTCAAAATTTCATTTGGCTCAAGATGGGGAGAATCTTTGTAAATGTCTTCAAACAGCTCTTTAAACAGATCATATGCTCTCTGCGTCTCACCTAACAATGCGTGCATTTCCGCTCTTTTTGCGTAACAGGGGTAATGGCAAGCATTCAACTCAACGCCCTTATTAAAATACTCTAATGCTGTCTTCAATCGTTGGGAAATATGAAAAGTACGGGCTTTTAGAGAGTACAGAAAGCCCATCTGGTAATTGATCTCTGCCGTATCGCTAGTCTCAAGTAACCTTTTGAGAATTATTTCCGTCCATATAAACGGACTTTTGTTTCGTCTGTGATATCGTACAGCAACCATTGCAATTGCTCCGATTTAGAGGTTCTTTGTTTAGCGCTTTAGATATCTCGTTTCCTGCTCCTTGTTTACCAAGAAAGAATAACACTTGTCCATAGTATGCTCTAGCAAGATTGAAATTAGGATCGAGGTCCAGTATTCGTTCCAAGACGTGCATTTCTTTTAGAAAGATAGCTTGAACGTTGTCATGTTTCCATCCTTTTATAGATCCCATTTGACGTGCTTCCCGGCCCAACATCAGTGCTTTCCCGAACAACCATTCGCAGTTATTGGGGAATTTCGCCAGTGCTAATTCATACAACGACAAGGCTTTTTCTCTCCACCGGGGTCCTAATCTCGACAGAAAGTAAGCATGGACAATATGTATGTAGGATTCATGGTCTGGATGATTGTCATTCTTGGCTATGAAACCTCTCAAGGCGATTTCGCCTACCTTATCAGCACGAATCCATAGATGGAAAGTGTGGATAATAATGCCATAACCTATTTCTGCTCCAATATTACCTTGAAATTTCATACCGACAAGCTTTTTAGCTGATTCTAGATATCTGAGAGCTTCAGTGGGATTGCCTCTGCCTTGATAATAGAATCTTCCACAAGGATATTCAAGAAATGCTCGGTAGATTTCAGTTTCGACAACCATACTTTCATCGTTATCTGTGTCTATTTGTTGTTTAAGCTGACGAATATCAAGGTCCGAGATGTCATCGAGTCCCCAAGACGGATGTAATGGGCACGGAAGTTTTTTAAACCAGATGGACATATTCTGTGTGTGATCCAGATGTCTGTAAATTAATATGAGACACTTTTCAAATAGTTTCATGAAACGTTAAACACAGTTTCATGCAATCACTAACATGCACTACTTAAAGTTTTAATAAATCTCGCATTGAAAAATAACACATTAATTTCAAACAATAAGACAATCCACGGAGTTTAGACGCAGAATTCATACCTAAAAGTTTTTTCTCTCTTTCTTTTCTAGAAATGTGTGCATCTATACTTCATTGCACAAAATATGCAAGATGTATCAGTGTTATTGACGTTAAGTGTTGCAAAAGACACTTGTAATATATGATGTTGATACGGAACCCTATTTCAGTTTGATATTCTATTGCAACAGTAAGTTGCCGTCTTTAACTTCCTGGTTGCAGGTTTGAAGAAAGGGCGTCCCAAAGTAGTTTTGTGTATCTTCTTCAGCTATGTTGAAATCCTTATTTAAGCAGCCTGCATGACTCCGATAACGAACAACGTACGTACGTACGTGTGTAGTGTATTTGCGTTGCATGTTTCAGTGCGAAGAATTTAACTAATAAGAGCACTTAAGACATAAGCCTATTTCGCTCATCATCTGCTGGAGATTCATGGAAAACATTGTCAATTTTGCAGGTAATTGAAACTCTTTTCCAATCAATGACTTTGTTTTCATGGTAGATCTAGGCCCTAACGCTAGTCTTTGTTGGGTTTAAGTTAGCACTGCTATCGATCAGAACCGTTACAAATGGAAACTATTCAAAAACGTCTGTGCCATGCAGAAGAAAAAGTAACGAACTAGAAATTTAAAAAACAAATTGTCTAATATCTTCAAGGTGGAAAATAAAAAAAACAAAACAAAACATATGAGAACGATATAACTAAATTAAATTGCAAAAATTATTTTAAATGAGAATTTAAAACGTATTAAGAGGAATATTTTCAATGTTAGACTCACACTGAGGGTAAACATCTCGTTTGGTATGACATTTTCATTTCGGAAGTACGCCACTACCGAGCTCCTTTAAATTATTTGAAACGGAAAATTATATTACAATATGTATCATTCTAGTAATTATTGTAGTCAAATCATCACATAAGTAGTACACAATCCTGCTTTTCAGCCTACAATTTCATTGGCCCCATGGGGGTAAGAAATGGAAGGAGGGCTTTGAACCATTTTGGTGCCAAACTCTGCTTTACTGGCTCCTTGTACTGCTATGTGGGAGTCAACTCATAATAAAAATTTCCAGTTGACCAGTACTACCTAAGGTGGCTCTGGAGGGATGTAAGAGATGCTTGGAAACTGTGTTCTGATAGTAGTAATTAGTGTTGTAGTCGATATACCAGCGTATCAGAGACCGAGACTGCGACCGGGACCAGAGGGTGTCCAGACCGAGACCGAGACCGAATGAGCATATTGTATAGGAAATGAAACAAACTTTCCAACTTTCTGAATATTTTTTACCTGATTTTATTACCTTATGCTCTACAAACGACGTATAGCACCACGAGTGCATCAGCTCATTGGTACATACACCTATTTTCTATTATAATATGCCAAACATAGTTAACATAATAACTTAAGATAATCATGTATTCTGCTAATGTATCCCTTCTCTTTAAATCGGAGTCAGTCAGTACTACAGTGTTGATGAACTTGGTGCCAATTAATGCATCACAGTGAGTGTGTCCAACCCACAGAAAAAATGAGTCACAGAACTCTAGTTAGTGTCAACTTTTCCTTCGGACCAAACATGACCATGGAGCTACTCGCAGTTCACAGAATGCCTTCATTGCACTTGAGGAACACGAGTGTCGAAAGCATGTCTGCATAGAGGCGTGTTCGATGTGGGCGCATGATTGTGCCACCCCTGCTGAAAATCCTCTTCACGGGTGCTGAGGAAGCCGGAACAGACAGGACATTGTAAGCCAATCTGTAAGGGCTCGGCAGCTTCGTCGACATGTCCTGCCAGAACTGTAGGGGGTAAGTTCCGCTTGGACACTGACACGCCTCATCGAAGTACTTGACTAACTGCCTCCTGGTTGTGGTCCCCTCTACAGGGGCCCCGCTTCGGTTCCTTTGACGGGTATTTGGCCATGAGTCCCGGAACCTTGGATAGGACCTCCCAATCCTCGAGTCTAGATTACGATTGCAGGTATGTAGGCCTAGTATATAATATACAGTTACAGAGTGTATGTTTAGGTCAAATGTTGTGCATTTGCACTTTTTTCCCATCTAAGAAAGAATTCTGGTCGATATTTTAAAGGTATTTATGTATGGAACTAGTATATTAGTTCATTCTATTTTTTGATAGCCAAATGAATATTAGTAGCCAGATTGAATTAAATATGGTCAAAAAAAAGGCCAACAGGCAAGTTAGAAGAGCTAGAAATGGATAGCACTGAACAAACACTAAGAAGGGGATTTCATCACACACACACACCGCGGGTGCACCCATACTCACCCTCGCTTCCTTAGCGGTACGCGGGAAATGTACCGGTAAGGAATTCGCGGGATTTCCCCATTAGCCTGGCTGACCTCCAACTAACCCAGCAGACGTACGTGTCTGGAGGGCGGGCTGCCTGCCAAGGCAGGCACGTGCAGCCGCGCGAGACTTCTCATTGCAGAGACGGAATTTTCGGGCAGCTACGCCAGTTTCGAGCTCCGCGTGAGCTAGGAAAGACGTGCGAGAGCGGAGCTCTCGCCGGCTGTACCGTGTCCTGTTAAGGACATGTTGCTGAGTGCACCCATAGCCACAGGATCGCTCACACACCGCGGGTGCACCCACACATACACACGCACACGGTGAACACGCAATGCACTGCAGCACCAGACTGCCTCTGTTCTGATTACAACTGAAGCCTGAAACCTGAGCTGTGTGTTTGTCCAATGCAGTATTACCCCATTGACCAAGTTAAAGACATATCACTAGCTCACAGAAGAAAGTTCAACCCATATAGTGTATGGACTAGCTGGATGAATATTTTCTCAATGATTTTTCAAAGTAATGAACTAAAATTATTTTGAAATAAATGAGTTTATTTTACAAAAACAGAAGGAAAAAAAACAACGACAACTTTTTTGCCCGTCTCGAAGAGGCCGGTCTCTGGTACTACAACTATGGTAGCAAGAGGACATTATCTTAACAATATTAACAAGTCATAATATGGCACATTTCATGCTGTATGAAATGCGATGTTAAAGACCTAGTACAGGTCATTATAATCCGGCTAGTGAATTTCGATATTCTATTCCATCAAATGAACTCTATTAATATATACTTCAATTTGCCTGATCAAAGGACAAGCTTCCTTTCTAGCAGAGTGCACTGGGGTAGGGTTATTAATTCACTCTCCCATTATTTTCTTTCCGTCACGCTACTTAGCAGACGGACCATTTCGAATTCTTTAAGTAGTAGCGCAGTGAGAGATGTTGGTTACGTTGAGGGTAAAATGGCGATATCAATATTCAAGGACGACGGGAGACACTGAAGTAGGAGCTGTGAATCACTTCCGCCAGTGGCGAAGAGGATATTATACACATTGATCTTTTCACACCTCATCGCGTGGGTCATCTAGTACGGAGACACATTCTGTGCGCATTCTTGCCCGCGAATGTCGATCACATTGACGCTCATTCTTAACAGTGGTCAATCCAGGATAAATTTATTAGAGCGGTTTAAAGGAGAAGGCGCACGGTATTAAGCAAACCTTATCTCAGCCATGGATGGGACCAAAGTCAGAATAATTTGGCACTCCCAAAACTCCAGATTGTAAGAAATCGAATTCTAAAACACATTTTGCCTCAGCTACAGCTCTGTTACTACCATTTACTTTGAATACAGAAAAAACCGTATGAAATGGCACTGAAAAAAGAAATGGAAAATGATAGAAATAAAAGTGAACACTCATTTAAGCGCAAAAATTTACGTAGTTTGCAAAAGATATGTGGTAGATTTCTAAAGCTTGAAAATTATTTTCGATCATTATAATTGCGATTTTCGTTCTGAGTACACTCACCCCCTCACCCCCCCCCCCCCATGCAATGCGTGCCGTCCGCACTATTTGTCGCCAGTTTACTATTGGAAAGTGAATTATTAAAACGGGGGAAAGAAAAGTAATCGGCAGGTCCCAGTACTTGCTTTCCTGCCGGTCAAGCGTTTGTCATCATCCTGGGATGCCTGTATACATTGATGGAGATTTTTTCTTAAACTTGGAAATGGGATTGGCCAACTTCGTAGAAGGTATAGGATCCAGGCCTGCGGAAGTTCTGTGAGTATTTAACTGGTTAAAAACGGGGATAATTGCATGAATTTATCAGCTAAACCCTGTTACAACCGATAATGTAAAAATCAACCGATAACGTAAAAACGACCGATTATGTAAAAAATAACTACCGATAATGTAAAAAACTCTTTGAACCGATAATGTAAAAAAGTTCGTCTACCGATAATGTAAAAGAAAAAAAAATTACCGATAATGTAAAAACTGTATGGAACATATGGAATTGGAAACGTGGAATTTTATCAAAGAAACCATACGTTAATTCAGAAAGGTTGTAGGTCATACCCCAGGGCAAGGGGCTCTTACCCTATTTTACAGCGCCCTCTTGCAGGTATATTTCCCTTAAAAAGGTACATTGAAAGACAGCAGAAGAATTAAAGGCCACTTTCTTCTCAATTGTCTAGGCCAAATACATAATGCTGTCATATTTCTCCTTCATATACTTAAAGCGCCCTCACTCCTCTGTTGTTCCGCAAGCTCACCAAAAAGATCATATCTACGATAAAAAATATCATGAAAGGACTGCAACATATTTTATAACATAAAGGTAGGTCAAATTGATGACATAGCTTATTTACATAGGTCTATGACCCATTAGAGGGCTCCCTCTTATAAAAACCAGATATTTCAAAAACTAAAGAACTGACAATTATATTTTTGAAATGAGCATGTCCGAAATCGCAGGAGTGTTATTATCGTTGAAGGAAGGTCATCCCTCTCACCCATTCCCCACCCCAGGGGAAGAAGGGGATGAAATCGAAGCTACTCACGCTTGGTAAGAATTGGTCCTAGAGGTTATCGACCACGCTGATCAGCATAAGCAATGGAGTAGGGAAAACAAGCCAGTGGGCCACAATTGGAAAAAAGGCCGTGGCCGGCTCGACTTGAACCAATGGGATGTAAACTGGGCCGTAAAACTCCATCTAACTAACTAACTAACTAACTAACTAACCACGCTGATCACAGATCCGAAGTCAGTCATCCCGTCTGTCGGTCGTAGTGGGATGTGCGGGCCGTAAAAAGGCCAGTTTTAGGGTCAGGTATCCCAAGAGCAGATTTTAGGCATTCCAAAACACCCAGTTTTCATACTAGATGGCTACCAATTAAAATTTAGGAATATGATTCCGACTGCACTTGTTAAATGTGCAGTACTTCCTGCTGAAAGTGAGGGGGCAAACCCGGGTAGACTGCCAAACGGGCCCGGCGGCTCCATTGGAGCGCCAAGCGCTCCCTCTAAAGGCGTGGGGTCCAGGGCCCGCCTTAGGAACCCTGGTGGGGGGAGGTTACGAAGCCCCTCGAAGCCCTTGGTTATTTACGAAATTGTAGGCATTAAATGATACACTTTAGCGTCAACTTTAAATTACATACGGTGGGCACTTAACAGATCACAAAAATTACAATTTGACTCTTTTCAACTAGTATATTCTTTCTCCGTATGACTAACAGTTGGCTGGGATTGATAATTCAGAGGGCTTGAGGAAGGAGAGGAGAATGGATTATTTGTAGTGTTTCCAAGGGCTTTGGAAAAATAATTTTAAAAATGGGAGTTCTAGAAGTAAATCTCGCAATTTTTTGACGTTTTAGCGTAATGAGTGATAGAAAAGCTAAGAAAAGTAACCTCAAAAGGAGGGCTCTCTGTGGGGTCCAGGGGGCAAAGCGTAGGAAGCTCTGAAGCTTTTAGACGATTGCGGGCCCTAGCATAAAGCATTTTACTGTCTACAAATGGCATTAAGCACGCACTTAACAGATCATAAAATAGCAATTTGTCTAGATCTTTTCAAAATAGCTTAATTTGGACTAAGCACTGGTCGGTTTCTTCAAGATGCAGCGGGATTGATGGTGTGGAGGGGAATAAAATTCCCAAGGTGTGGAGGGGCATAGAGTTTTTACGGAGTCTGGAAATAATTTTACTCACTTTAGAATATGGGAAGTCTTAATAGGCTTACAAGAGTACAAGAAGAATGAGCCCAAAACGCGCCGAAAAATAAGTAAACACTTTTGAGGGCATTTTAGTAATGTTCGCCTTAATTTTACAAAGCAATTACTTCTCTACAAATTTGACTCAATATGCACTTAGTGATGCAGCAGGTCTGAGGGTTGCAGAAAGCACGCTCCTGCCATCTTGAATTATTAATTGGACAATTAGTAGACATGAAGGATGCGCCCGGGCGAGCCGAAAAATATTATTTTAAGGGATTTTACTAACGTTGTAGGCACTGCATCTACAGAAGGAGTATAGGAAAGCGAGTCTCCTTCGCAAATACCACAATGCAATGCGTACGCACTTTCAACTGTTTACAGCAAACATAAAAGCGCTCCGACTTTACGATTTGAGTAAGTGGAAAGCCAACCTACGCTGCACCGACCCGACTTCCAATTTTGTTTCCTACCTGACTTTCGGTCCCGATTGCGATCCGTCAGTTTACATCATGACCACTTGACAAATATCAAACTGTTTTATATTCGTAAAGTGGAGTCGGAAGGGGTGGGGGAGTCACGTCGCAGTAAAGTCGTTCTAGTGTGCAGCTGTCATCGACCCAACTACAATCCATGTTATGAATTGGCCACCAAAGAAGGGTTTGGTGGAGAAAGTCAATGTGCCTGCCCTCATGTGAGATTGATGAAAGGTAAATTGGCTGATATCCATCCCGACAGTGAGTTGCGTGGTCACCCTGCAATCCGACTGCCACCCGACGCAACTGACCACGAATACCTACAATCCATCCCCGACGTTGAGTTGAATCACATGCCGAAAGGCTTTAATATCACAGGTGTCAATATTGAAATCGTGTCATGGCAGAAAATTATGCAATGCAATGCGGTGCTACTATTTTCCCGACAGTCTGGATTTCGTCAAAAGGCAATGGCTTCCCGAATAGTGTAGTAAGTCTTACTGACATAGAACCATAGACTTTTGGTAAATTTCCTAAAAATATAAAACAATTTCCCGACAAAAATAATAGTTTCCCAGTGCAGTTACATCTGGAAGGTTACATTTTAAATGTATCCAAAGCATTTATATCTATCCGACAATAATTCACTTTAGTAAAACCTTATGCTCATTAAATTTCCCGACATTTCTGTAGCCACAAATAGATTTTTTTCTGACTATGTAAATAAACAACAAAAACAAAGTGGCAATTTATTCCCTACCTACCGATTTTTTTCACGACAGACTCGACTTTAAAAAATTCTGGGAGTGTAGCAACCCCACACCCTGGTAGTGACGCCCCCGAGCGTCAACTTTAATACGCTTATTACCAGGACTGTAATTTACTCCCGGGTTGTAGGACACTGCTACAAGCTTTTTAGCCTCATTACTGGTGCGTGTACCGTCCAGTTTGGGCATCAACATCCGTTATCAGTCGGGCCGATCCAGTCTTTTGAAGTACGGTTAAGTTAGTCATTCGTTAGGACGGGAGCCCACATAAGAGATTGTCTGTGGTGGAGGTCAAATTCACGAAAAAATATATGTGATTTCCCAGGTTCTGAGGACTTTCAAATTACAATCAGGGTATAATAGTTTTTTCATCACTTTTCAAGGAGACCAATTTTTATTTAGATTGTGAAAATTCAGGAGGCAGCCTCCCCAATGATCCTGTGGGCTAAGACCTTTATAAGCCTAGGTGTACAAGAAGAGCAAATGCAAATGTATAAAAGTATAACGTAATTTTCCGTCGAAGGAGAGATTTTGGTTTTGAGTACGATGTACTTAGACGTACTGCGATAAAATAAGAATAAATATCCAGTGATATGTGTTAGATTTGTAGACAGTTTCTGCATTGCAAAGGGTAGGAAAATGCAAGACGAACCCACCCATATAGTTCGAAATGTGTTTCAATTTCAAAGGGGGGTTTATTTTCAAAGGGTGAGGGTTCGTCTCAAACACTAGAACCCAAATCCTCCCCCGCCCCTTGTCTACGGCCTGATTTCGGCAAAGCAACCCAACTTCTCATAAACTGAACCCCTCATGCCCAAAAATATAACAAATCAGCACATTTCATTTACGTTTGATTAATTTAAACATTTCTCTTTCAACTGTTATAAGTCTCATTCTCATATCTTGAAAAAAAAGTCTCGTCAATTTCCAGTTAAAAAAGAGATGATTTCATGATTGTTCTATTGGAAACACAAATCTTAGTGTTTTCGGCGAATAGCAAAAAACAAAACGTGCTTTAATATCTTGCTGCGTTTAATTGGACATATAATTTCACGTGGTTTAAGAAATTTACATATCTTTCCCTAAATCATTTGTAAGATTCAGTTTGATTGGACAGAGAAAACTCTCGTCATTTTGATATCGAATTGGAAAGAAGCTAAAAAATCTGTAAACCCAATTACGTTGTTTACTCACAATTATCTCAACCTGGCCAGCTCACAGGCCAATTCCGCGAAAAATCCTGCTGTGCGCGATTTAGAGGTGGACATTCCCATATACCAGCAAGGGAGGATCTACATTCGACCTCACATAAGAGCCCTAAAGATGTACAACGGTGGAGAGTTCTGGGTCTCTCCGAGAAAGTTTAAAAAGTTACGTTACTACATAAAATTAAGACCTAGTGATTAGTTATGTGGTAGGGGGGTTGTTTGGGCTTATCGAAGACCCTATACCAATTAGATGCACAAGCTTGTTATTCATGTCTACGACCATGCAGACTTCTCTTCAAGGTCAAGTAACAAATCAATGGCTGTAGATACGGCAAATTGAATAATGTATCGCGGGCTCATAAAGAGAGTGAGCCGTGGGTCATAGGTTGCACCACCCCTGCTGTATCGAAAAGTAGAACACACGCTAGCTAGCAACAGCGAAACACTTAGTTCCATACCACACCCCATCATCGCCGCGCAATATTCAGTTAGGAAGCAATGTATCAACTACTCAGTGTGGTCTAAGACAGTCCCAAGAACCCTCCGCTGTGGGACCTCGCACTCTTCGGTATCTTACCGCTTTTCTACCGGTTTTTCGCTGGAATTAAACTGGAAACAATTGTTCATATTTTCACTTTTGTGATAAACGAAGTAATGTTTGCGTGGGAAATTTTCGTATGAGCCTGAGAGAGAAAATTCGAAATGCGTCAGTCTTACGTCACGCTCAATGCGTGATAGTTGCCAGTCCTAATATAATCAGTTGAAGCTTGCGGTTTTCAAAGACCGATTTCCAAATGATTCACACACACATGAAAAAAAAAATACCAGCTTTCCTAAAAATCTTTCTGTAACGAACTCAAATTATGGAAAAAATATACATAGGACCTACTGATCCAAAATGGTGTTAGCTTTTTGTGAAGCTTTGGACTCATAAAATGATCTAAACTCCTAATTATTTACTGAATTCTTAGGCTGTGGCATGCATGCCACACCTGCAAGGCTGGTACCGGTTACAGGCTTCCCCTAGCCCTCTTAGTGCGACACTGCAGGGGGAGCACTATTGGTTGGTGCCAGTGCTGTAGTCGAGACCCCACCTTCCGAGTCCGAGTCCAAGTCCGGGTCCTCACCTGCCGCGTCCTATCCGAGACCGAGTCACTGGCATCCAAGTCCAAGACCGAGACCGAGTCACAAGCTCCGAGAGACATGTCCGAGTCACGAGTCTCCGCTATGGAAAAGTGTACACTACGAATAGGAATTTTACAAATCAATTTTACACTGCCTTTTATGCAGTGTTGTTGTGTGGTATGATATACCGGTACTCCCTGCAGGCATGATGGCAACCCGTGAACCACATTCGGCCCACAAGGTGTTCCAGTCCAGCCCGTCAAGCGAACTGAGATTGGAAAATGAGGGTTGAAAAAATGTGCCAACAATGGAGAGTTATCAGAACTGAAGGCATTTTATACAGGGGAAATTTTGGAATGAACTCCTATTGTAACTAGTCATCTTACTTATTACTTCATGTAGGATAGCCGTGCAGTTATTATTCCAACGCCTTATGCAGCCAGGAATGTCGCCAGAGGGGTTCCACGCCCCTTCCATCTTGGTAAATTTTTCAGTAGGTCTTGTTAGTAAATGGAAGTGTGAAGGCTGAATTTTCGACTGCCGAACTCACTCCCAATTTCCAACTTCAGGCCTGTGACAGAAAAATTTAGGTTCACTGGCAAGGACATGAGCATTCTGCCTACCAAAATCATAAAACATCGCAACCTTTGCTCGCGATTGTTGTCCTTTTATCTCTTTAATGGACATGTGGTGTTACTGCATTTATGCCAAATGTGGTACTGCTTTGTTTTCTTTCATATTTCGTATAGGCGGATAGGTAGGAGTTAACGAATAGGTTTGATGGGAAAATTGGTGTAGACATGAAAGCTGCGCCTAGAGGTAGGGTGGTTGTCTTTTCAATGATCGATCATTTAGTATTTCTATTAAGACTTGGTGAATTAACGCTGTCAAAATCTTCTCGCGTTTATTGCTCTGCTCATGAAGTTTTGCATCGGAAAAGAAAATCGCATCGACCTTTTCTGTAAATGTTCCGGGAGCCCACCGGACCCTGCACGCGAAGACATACCTTTGGTACTCTTTACATAGACCCTTCTCCAAACAGCAATTACAAAGCATTGTGGGGTCACGGTAGCTCTAGAGTTCTGGTGTTAGTCTTTTTTGCCACAGTAAAATGCCATTGACAAACCACGCGTACCAAAACTCTGTCCCACAATCTTTTGAAATTGCTTTGTGGAATTGGGTCTATGAGAGCGTCTTCTTTACGAATGAGTCCAAATCCTGCAAACCGTTTCCCCTTCTGAGGGTGACTATTACCAAACGCTTATGAAAAGGGTTAGAGTTAGAGTTAGATGAGGTTTTACGGCTCAGTTTCTAACCAATTGGTTTAAGTCGAGCCTGCCACGGCCTTTTTTCCAGTTGTGGCTTACTGGCTTGTTTTCCCTACTCCATTGTTTATGCTGAGCACCAGTGGCGTAGCCAGGTTTTTTGTCAGGGGGGGGGGGGCAAGAGCACCAAGATTCCCCCAATTAGTGATCTGTTTCCTAATAATCAGTGTTCTCCGCAGGTCCCAATTTTGTCCGGGTGCTTTTCTCTGACCTGGCTGATGTGACTGATCGCCGTCCTGGGGGAGGGGTCTAAGGGGCCCCCTCCCCTTTGGAAAACGTTTGCTCATATAAGGTGGGCTGGATGCAAAATGGTGCCACATTTGGTGCTAAATGTAAACTGAATACATCACCAAGAATTCCTATTTTTTAGGAAGCTTTTTTATCTTGCTTGTCTTCAGGTCTGGTGTATATAGTTGTGTCTTTGTGTTCCATGTCATGTCCGGTATTTTGTTTCGACCGTGTCCGTTCCCGAGCACGTAAGGAGCACCCATAGTTACAAAGTGCGCCTTGTACAAACTCTACCTGAACACTCTTATGTTGATGTAAATGGGTATATAAATAGTTTTACTTTTGTGAGATTGTAAATAGTCCATTAGCGGCTCGCCATAGGGGCACAGGCAGCACTTGCCCCCCCCCCCAAAAAAAAAAAGTTTGCAAAGTATGGTCTTCAATTTTCCACAAAAAATAATAATAAATAAATAAAACATGTAATTCGAGATGGGTAAGGTCCTGCCTTTTCCTTGACTCGGTTTAAAATTAAAGAAGTGAATAACTTTCCAATGCAATGCGAAGGTTAAACATTAACAAAGTGCTTTCAAAACGCGCGCTTCTTCTTAGTTGCTTGTTTGCTACTTACTATACTACTTCAGACATCACAAATGGACCTACCTTTAGTGCGAAGCTAAGGTAATTAAAACAAATGATGACTTTGTGATATGTGTAACCTGATTAGCTAAGGCATCATAATGTCATTTTCAGAGTGAAACGGTAATGCTGGAATTAAATGCCCATAATTTTGCAGACACTTATATGAAAACGTTTGTGGAATCGGTTTCCGTGCGAACCCTTTTGTCCAATATTGTCCATAAAATAGCCCATTTTTGAACTTTAAACTGCTCTGTCTTTTCTGTCTTGTCATAAATTTACTTCTTCCCAGAACTGTTTAAAAGATAAATTTGTCTTCTTCAAACATGCTTTAAAAATTATGCAATATGAAACCGTTCATAAATGTTATTTTGCCAATTTCTGAATTATTTTAATAACACGTCACGTGCACGCCCTCAACATTTTACCATATTCGCCGGCTTCCAAATGCTGTAACTCTGTGTTGAATCTTCGTATGAAATTCGTCCCTTCGACATCAAAAAGTAGACAAATTTCTCTGTCGCGTGATGTAAGATACTCTTTAATTGGTCAAAACTACCCTATGTTATTTTTAGAAACCAATGAACATCGTCGTACTTAAAGCACGAAACGAAGGAAGCTTATACAACACAACCCTCGAGATTCCATTGTTGTTTGTATTGTATATATGTTTACAGTGTACACAGAGTTTACGGTTTGCTCAAACCGCAAGTCTTTGAAAGGCTCTGTGCAGCAATAATCTCTGTTTTTTGGGGCCCATGAGGGTGGGTTAACGTTTCCATATGAGAACTTTCGGGGTCATTAGATACACAATCCATTTGCCGTGTTGATTATCATCTACAACTAAAAGCAGTTTTGCCCCGGTGTCACCTGGCCAGATTAGCATAGGTACCTGAAGTTGTAACGGGCATGTAGCCTAAACGTCTTGTGTTTCCCATAGAAGGAGAGGTTTCCCTTCCCGTGTCCAGATTGACAGCGCCGTTGGTCCACGAGCGATATACCGTTATACCGTATACCGTTTCAGTTGATTTAAAATAACACACCATAGAGTCAATCTAAGCTCAGTGTAGTGATACTTTTGGCCTAGCTATTTGTACAGTATATAGGATGAGACGTCGTTCTGAGTGATGGGATTTCCCCTCCCCCTTAAAAAACTTTTGTTTCGGAACGGTACTGAGATCCAACATAGTGCTATCATAACATCGTTTTCAAGTGTCTTCAGTGCTAGAAACTTTCGTTAGTTTAAGACAACAATCCAGAAAACCCACATGAAAAAAAAAAAACAAAAACAAAAACAAAAACAATCCAGAAAACTCACATTTTATGGCTTCTTGACAAAGCTGAAACATATTGTGACACAATGAAAGAAACAAAATATTTAAAGGTGAGGCTTCTTTTATACAAATGAACCAAGCCGCTTTGCCCGGCATTTCACCTGCCTCTGACCCCCCCCCCCCCCCATGGAGTAGCGATCGGCTGATATGGTTGTATTTTTATTTTAAAAGTAGTCAGCTAATGACTAACTGTCTGAAATAGTTTTTGAAGAACTCTTGAAAACTACATGGGGCATCGCTGTAATACATAATAAAAACCATACTCCTATTGTACTATCCGGAGCTGACCGTTAATATTGCCCGGGGGGGGGGGGATCTCCGAACCTCCCTAAATACGGATTTGAGTTTGCCCCCCCCCCCCCAAAACAAAATTTCTTAGAGCCGCCCATGAAATAGTCCTATGTAATTAGCTTGGGTTCCCGGTGGTTTTATACATAGTTAACACAGAAATTTTGTTTGCTATGAGAATTCTGTAAATGGTTCACGGTTATGGTTTTGTCCGGCCCGGTTTGAGTTCTCCTTTTGTTTCCCGTGGCTGTTTCTATGTACGTAAAAAGCTCCTATCTTATTTCTGCCTTACCTACCTGGCGCAGTAGTATCCGTAATCACGACGGCGGAGCTCAATGGCGGAGGCTGTTCTATTCTGCAGCCAGTCTAGAACGAAAATTCGCACGTCAGGTTGTTCAGTAGTTGTTGAGTTGTCTTGGGGACGTAGCTCCTAACGGGAGCAGAACTCCTTCAGGAGTATTATTTGCTTTTCCCCCTGGCTCTTCGCCAGAGAGTTGAGGGGACTTTTGAAGAAAAAAAAACCTTATTTCTGCCTTTTTCTCCTGTAACGAAGTCTAATTCAAGGCAATTTTTGGGTTACTTTTAGGACCTTGAGAAATGCTACCCAATTTAAGCCTTCGTTTTTTCACAAAGTACAAAGGAAAATGGAATTTTTACCACTTCTTCGTAAACATTAGAGCCCCTAAATTTATTTTTTCTGCAATATGATAACAAGTCAGGTCTTCTCTTGCAGTTTTCAATTATTTAACTTACAGGCACATTCCTTGAAATATCGCAAAAGGTACATTGAATGTTAGGAGGGGGCGGGCCCACGAAAACTCGGTCTTGGAGATCATTACTTCACTCGTTGCCATCTGGTTGCTATATTTGACTACAGTTCCTATCAATTGAATGAACAGGCCAACGTTTAGCTCCCTTCACATATTACATGTAGTTTCACAATATTGACAAAGTGTTAATTGGAATGGTCAGCCCATCAGTATGAAAGCCTGTAGGTCAGAGGTGACGAACCTTTATTCTATCAAGGGTCATTTTAATGTTGACAAAATCATTCGTCAGCCTAAAAAGTTCTCCCGTGTCAGTCAACTCCCGGTGGTTTATTGTGTGATGTGCTCCCTTTCTTTAGTAATATTACATGGGACATTATGAAATTATGTACGTTAAGTACTCGGCAAACTTCAAGAAAGGTAAATGATAGATCAAAAATATTAGAATTACATCTTACATCTTAATTGTATTTTGACTGTCTCCCACGCCGAATTAAATGTTCTCACGTGCCGTACATGACTTGTGGGCAGGAGCTTCCCTACCCGGCTTGTTGTAGGCCTATAACTTCTAAGAAGCGCAAACCAAAGCTAAGCTTTGTAAGAACAGAAAAACGTTCATGTAGGCCTAAGAGGAATACTTTACTAAAGAAGAGACACTTACCAAGCCTTTAAAATTGTCCCCAAAATTTATACCTTCATTTCGAGGAGTGTTACAGGGTGGTAGGATGTACTTTGATGGATGAACTCTTCTAGTTACGTAGGGTAATACTTGCCATTCAGCCCTTGTCTTTACCTAGAACAGTGAGCTGTAGAAACCATAAGCCTTTGCAGTACCAATCGCCCGTGTACAATTCTAAGGATTTTTTTTTTATTAAAAGTCATTGCCGGGGTTTCCCGATTAGTTATATGTACTTACGGCGTCTCTGTGAGGGCCACTACCTAAATGAGATAGAGTGAATGTTGTGAATGAGCAGATAACTCAGATAATGGAAACAAATTATTTCTTATAAATGGCACAGTAAAGAATAAAGTAGAGAATGGTGATAGGACTATGTCATTCTATTTGAGAAAACATTTCACATGCAACCATCTAAACTGAAAATGCGTAAAGACCACCGTATGCATTTTGGGAAATCCCAGATGTGCTAGATTTTACTTGACTGTTCATACAAACGATCAAAGTTCACTGACGCATGACAATGAACCGAGGTGTAAGAATTTTTGCAAACAATCCAAAGTATAACCTTAGCAGAGTAGGCACACTTATCATTTATGGCTCACGAGAGCCATATATACAGATATGCAGACAGATCTGTAAATATGGCTCTGTTGTGCCTCAGCGAATGGCGATAAGTGTAAGCATGAAGCTTAAAGTGTGTGTGATGCCCTAGTTTATGCATAAACAAACTCATGGAAGAAAGTTGTAAGCTTCTGGGCACCATACTTGGTAAATATGTTGTTGATTGCTCGACATTGTGTGCTTTACGTTTTTTACTATACTGAGTAAGAAGGCCGTACCAAATATTTGAAAACAACTAAACTAATTTTCAAATATTTTTCTCACGGTATAAACTCGATGAGATTACAAGCTCAAATCTTTGTAAACTATAAAGTTCCATGCATGGCAGACCGTTGATGTAGAGGTGTGAAGGTCGAGAGGTTGGTCAGTTAAGTCTGTTGTCCTTTCCGGGACGTAGCTCCCTTAGGGAGAAGAACTCCGGGAGTAACGTTTGGTTTCCCCCTTGGCTCTTCGCCAGGGAGTCGAGGGGACTTTGGAAAAAGTAGGTCTTTGTAAACTACGTAGTTTTAATAAATGTCACGAATGAAGGACATGAGCCATACATCACAAACAGTGACCATCTCAGCCAATGAAGTTTTTCACATTGACATATTTAAAAGTTACATTCGTTATAAAATGAGTGCTTTATATTTCAGAATTATATTTATATTTCAGAATAGCTTTATGGACTTGCTCTCCTGAATTCTGGAAAAGTCTGTTTGTCCTTGGTTTGGAGAAGTGAATTTGTAGCGCAAGGTCATCATCAAATTGCTGTGGATTTTTTTCGTCAAAATAATGCTCCGTTCAAGCAGTTTCTGCCCAGTTTGATGTGTTGGTCTTCAGCGGAGAGATTCTTCCTTTAATCAGAGTAGAGAGATCTCCACTATGTCTCATACAATCATTATAAATTTTTAGGGCCATTTCACTACTGTTTTTTTTTTTTTTTTTTAGTGCCGTGTTTTTGGTGATATACTTTTCACTTAGTCTGTCGCAAACACGATCCAATAAAGATGTAGCAAGTTGTCCTTAAGGACATAAGCTACTGCAGTTATGACTTTAAGTTTATGGTGATATAGGCTACGCATATTTCCATTTTATAGTTGTAATGAAAACGTGTATAATAAGAGCATTACATACTTTCTAACCACCTCATGCGCTATATGATCTGTGGATTAAAATTTTTACAAGCCACATTGTACAAACAGAAATTTAAGCGTTGCATATCAACCGAATTTCAAAAGATCTTCAGCAAACAATTGATTTGCGATGAAGAACTTATGATACTGCAATCTTTGAGGCTTCACTTTGTTTTTTAAATATGCAATGTGAACTCAATAATCAAAGTTGCGACAGAGACATAAAAATAAACGTAAAGAGTCGGCCAAACCCCTATCTATCTTTCAGATATAATGTAAAAAGTTAGTCAGTTACATAGAAAAACGCGCAAATCATACGCGAGACAACAGATGCTAAGGCCGAACTTGTCTTCTACGCATGTTACATAATACTCATTTTAAGGATGAATGGATAAACGTGAAGTACACATGTTAAAAAATTTTAAAATGGAGAAGAAATTGAGCAGGATTTTGTCGGTGAGCTCGTCAAACAGCCGTAGCTACCTATCCTCCGTGTGTAATTGTTAATGCAATCGAACGTGATACTATTGAAAACCTACTTTAATAAATTAAAGTTGATCCTTACTTCCCTCTCACTGATCACTTCCAAAGCATGGACCTGTTTACATAATCCTGGTTCATCGACTTGTGCTTATTCTGGTTTATTTTACCAATTGAAAGGAAAAAGTCAAATTGGATTTTAGGGGCACTGAAGGTATTTATGAAGTAAATTCCTACTTTCCCATTTCTGAAAACATTTGGTTTCAATTGACGTCCTCTTGTTAAGAAAGCGGTTGAGCTCTCAGAACTAAGAAGGCGGACGGATATCTTGGGAACTACTTTATGATGACCAGAAAAAATTACCTTTCTAGGGTCAGTTTGCAAACTTTGAAAAAGGCTTAGGGTTTTGAATTGATTTTTGAAAACCTCAAATCTCCAACAAAAGTGTAAAGCTACACCCATTTGTTCTACATTTGTATAGGAAAGGCCAACTTCTGCGTGTGTCTTGTACCAAGCGTCAATTAAAGAACAAATTACGGCTTCCCTCTAAAACCTAAATTTCTTCCCCGTCATGTCCTGGTCATTCAGACAAGAGCGTTCCAACAGCCTCAATTAGTCTTAGTCACTTCCATGGAGAACTTCTCACGCGTCGCAAAATGTGTGATATATTTTTCTAACTTTGAGAGTGACCATGTTATTCAACCAAATGTGTCAAACCAATCACCAGCAAAATGTCAGTGTAATGAAAGACATGAAACGTACTGAAGTGACAGTATTTGATGTACTGAATATATCTGGATTTGGGAAGTGCCTAATTATGTGCTAGTTGTGCCAATAAACGGTTGAAAAGTACAATCGTTAATTATGTTACCGGATAGAACCCGATAGAATTATGTTTTTTTTTACTTCTCACCTGCTTTTAACACTATTCAACCCCACATTTTAGCCAAAAAGTCACGTAAAATAAATGGTCTTATGATTTAATTCCTTGGATTTTTTGTTTTGTACCAAAAGGTCCCAATATGTTATTATAAAAACACACGAGGACCACAGCATGTTTAATGTAATTATGTCAAACACTGGTGCGTTATGGCACCATTTTTATTCACTTTGTACACTTCAGACACTAGCTCAAAATTTTGAAAATTGCTCTCTTTTCAAGTTTGCAGATGATACTGCTTTACTAGGGCTCATATAAAATGAGGGTGATACGGCCATACGTGAACAGATAATTGGTTTTATAAACTATTGTGGGATCAAACTCTTGGAATTAAATGTAAAGAAGACAAAAGAAATGGTTACCGATTATCGGAAGTTAACGAACGTTACCGATTATCGGAAGTTAACGAACGGTTCCAAACCCAGTAACTTTAAACAGAAGGACAGTTGAAAGGGTGGATAGATGTATCTCAGAGTGATTGTAAGCAATGGACTCTCCTGGCATGAACACGTGGATGCGTTTATGAAAAAAGTGAAACCTAGAATGTATTGTATGATCATTTTGAACAAATTTAATGTTGATAAAAATAACCTTGTCATGTTTTATAATTCAGTCATGTGTGGGTTTGGCAATATCATCTTTCCTCATGGGGTGTTTGACAGGCAAGTCATATAATTGGGGAAGTCCAGCCATCATTGGTCTTGTCTTACCAACGTCGAATATAGATGAACCTAAAGAAGATTATGCAAGACGACGGCCATCTACTTAGTGCGACTTTGAACATTGCGGCAATCATCCTCGAAGTTGTAGAATGAGATAACCTTACTCGAGTAGTAATCGTCACCCCTCTTCTTATATCCCACAATGTTTTAAAATCCATAATTCTACTTACAAACTCTAAAGGCCGGTTCACACTCCATTATAGCGCTATAAAGCTGTGTTTAAGGATGTTAGCTGGGTCTCGATATGCCGATGTAAAATTGATTCATACTTCAGTTTTCTCGCATAGCTCTACTTTCGCAGTTCTGCCATGCAATGCACAGTCTCCCAATACCTGCGTATGCAAAGGCCAAGTAAAGTACATATGTGTATGCGGTGTGATCGGCTCTACGACAAGGAACACTATTGATTACCGTGATAATTTTAGGGAATACAAGAACATCCTGCCTTACTAACCTTTATGTCTTAATTCGTGCAAAGCAATAACTGTTTCCCTCCATTCCGACAAATCACTGTCACAATCAGGCCGCCGATAGTCGCACCGAACCCGAATACATGTAATGAGCCAATATCTGAAAAGGTCCGCCATTGTTGTCGAGTAGGATCGTGAGCTCGTTTCAAAAGGTCGTTCACCTACCAAGCAGCCAATCAGAAGCCGTTTCCTTTGCGATATCTCTAGAGCTTGCGAGAAAAGTTGAACAATGTTCAACTCCAAGTGATGACCGTGAATTGAACTGGCGGCAAAGATATTTTGACCAAATATGGTTATTGATCGCTTTATCGCGCCAGAAATGTGGAAGTATGAACCGGCCTTAACGCTGGCCTGGTTGGTTCCTATTGTTTTATACCGTTATCGTCCCTTGATTTCTTCTATTTTACTTTTTAGGATTGTTATGCATGTATATTTTTTGTAATTTTACAGTGTCTATTGCTGTTTGTTTTGTCTAAAGCGAGCTTTTAGTTAAACTTTGTGGGGTTTAAAAAAGTTGAATTTATCTCGTCTTAAACCGATAGAAATGAAATACATAGCATGACGCAGTGGAAGATTATAAAACAAACCCTTGTTCGGGTTCCATGCAGGAAAAATAGAATCTTATTAGATCTTTTGCACTCTATTTAGGGGAACCACACTTAAAAAGACGTTGAAGTCTTTCCAAACGTGGGCAAGAATTAAAGAAAAACGGTCCTTTAATTTCTAATTAAACATAACAAAGGTGAAATATTGTAAAAATTTAAATCTGGACCCTCACAAACAGTATAAAATAATCGTTTCATGAAGCATTCATCAACCGTACGGCCAAACCGAATGAAGTTAGCCATTGGAGCTATTATAATGTTTCCATATGTCCACTTTGAAGGTTTCATTTGTAAACAGGAGTAAGTCATGAAACAAATTTGTAAAATAATTCAACAGTCCCATTTTTCAATGGGAGGACTTTCATTTTTTGCAGCGTCGTAGGCCTATGTAGTATTTTGTTAAAATTATTAGCAGATAAAGCTTAGGCTTTGGCTAAATCACCTTTCTTTTTCCTCATGAACTATGTGGAATATTCCCTTTTTAATCAAACGAGTTAAGTAAACTTTTAATATTATATGGCCAACCTCTATCCCTCCACGACCCTTCACCATCTTGAACACACAACAATTAGCCCATGAGGCCGTGGTGATTTCTTTCTCACTGGAAAAGTCCGGGCCAGCCAGATTTCATGTAAGATTCAACCAAATCATTTTCCACTAGGATGTAAGATATTTATTTCTTATTCATACTGCCTCAATTGTGTCGGATGTCATGACCAAAATTCGGTTCCGAATCCATTCTGATACGGTACATCCTTAGCCATATGCAACCCGTAACTTTCTTAGTCCCTTTCCCTATCTTTTCAACAATATTTTCCCTTTGTTGCTTCTTAGTCACATTCCGTATTCTTATTCGTTCTGTTCTTTCTTTCTCGCTGCTTCCCATCCTATCTTATTTCCTTCCTCGTCTACTGTAGTTGCTGTCTCTCCCTTTTCGATCGCTTCCACGTTCCCCCTCGTCCACCCCCCTCTCCGCCTGCTTTAATAGCACGTCCTCCGTTCTTTTGTAATGTAAGGGATGCTGAAGAAGCGCTGACGTCTTTCAAAGTGTAGTTGGACGGAAAGGAAGGCATCAATCGCTCTACTGCCAGGATATCTTCAGTCTGATCCACTCAGCTTTCTTTAGCTCCTATTTATAGGTGCACTGGTTAATTTTGATTTTTTTTTTAAATTATGCGATTCCGCCTAGGCTGCTAGGGCTTTAGTAGATTTAATCTATACAGCAGTTACACAAGAAGTACTAAAGCACACATGCACTTCCGACAATTACTATCACTTAAATTATGCTTAGGAACTCTTAACAGTACACGAGGTTATATGCAGGCTGTAACGCCGGAGTCAGGACTCGGACTCGAGTACCTCTTTTACTGGACAAGAAATTGGCCCGGAATGAGAGGGCCCGGAATGAGAGGGCCCGGAATGAGAGGTCCCAGAAAGGGGAATTGGCTCGGAATAGGCTGCAGCTGGGCTTGGACCCGGAGCCGATTCCAGCCGATTCCACAGAATGTGAAATTTAAATAATTTTCACATAAGGCTACATTCTTTTTGAGCAGTTTAATACATGAGTGATCACACACAGTCAACAAAATTACAGAGTTAGGAAGCCATATGAAATTGACTGGTAGTCCTAATGCATCCAGTGTTAATTGACGTTTACTGAAAGACAGGAACATAAAGAGGAATCTTGATATGTACATAAACATTTAAAGAAAAAACTGAAATGGAGTATTTTATGTTTACATCAATGGTTATCTTGGGGTAAATATTGCCAAAGAAAGTTCTCGCGCACGTCTATACAGTGTTATCACAGAAACTCTAAGAATACTTATAAGGCCTTTCGTTTTTCTACTGTAAAAGCCGATTCGTACTTCAGTGTAACACAATAAAGCTATGGAAATTGAACACAGCTTCAATTCTGAGCTATGTCCGTGATTGGCTCGGAAGAGTAAGGGATGACCATATATGGTTCTCACAACTTTCTAGCGCGTGAAAATCTGGACGTATAAACGGCCTTAAGGTACAGGTCATTCATTGAACAATTGTAAAATTGTTTTGAGAAATTCCTTCTGATGAAGTTCAAAGTCAGTATTCTGTACTAAAAGTAAGTCTCAGTATACGAACCACTAGCTTTCATGGGGTCAAAATTTTTTTGTCATTTTTACGAACGAAAAAAAAACGTACTTTTTTCGAACCATGTCTTCCTCCCTGAGCTTAAAAATAACTTACTTCAAAGTCACGTCAAACTTCGAATAGTGAGAAAACGCCCCATTTTTTGGTTGCATCTTCGGTGACGTCCTGATAAGACCGTGTGCTGATAAGACAGTGAGATTCCCTTTCATAACGCATGGCGAGTGTTTGGGATAACTTTCACGAACTCCAAGATGAATGTGCAATTGAAATGATCTCATCATGTTTCGTTTATAATCACACGATAGCTCTAAAAATGCAACATGTATCGTCTTGTGCTCTGTTGTTTGTTAATAAGTAGGTTTATGGTTCCCCAGAGTGGATAATCATAGAATTTCCGTCAGATTTTATTTACAGGTTTACGCTATTGCTTTCTGGTTAAATTTTTGAGAGTTTGTTTTAGTCGGAAAGGAAGGCTGAACCCGTGCCTCAAGTTCAGATTGCCTTTCACTGAAATTTCCTAAAGAGGACGTGGTCTTAGGCATTTTTGTTTAAAGGCATGAAGGGAAAATTCAGGACTCACCTCATACAATAGGTCAATCATAACATACACGAACACTGAATGTTCAAAAGGTCCTTTGCACAATGAGGGATGGATGTTATGTGATTAGCGATGGAATTCAAACCAGAAAGCCCAAAGGCTTAGTCATTGCTTGCTGAAAGGAAATGTTTTTGTTCGCTGAGATTCATCCCTCAAATTTATCCTTCTTAAGATATCATGTTTTACGATGTTTTCACGGTTTGACCTCTGGTGAACTGACATGGTCTTTGAACTCCACCAAAAATCGAACAAAAAAAAAAAAAGAAAAAATTAAATGTCCTAGAATGGAGTTCGGAACCGGGCTGTTTGTGTGAGACACCGAGCACTTTCTACTAAACCATCGACAAAGTCAATATACGCATGGTATTTCTAATCATGTTATAGTCACAGCATCCATTACACGTTTTCATAATTAGATATTTAAAATGAGAATTATTTATTACTGTAAAACTTAATGCTTTTGCAAAAACGTGTTTTTCTCTACTCTTTCATTGTTGCAATGGTACAACGGTTCAGCCCTACTTTCCAGTGGTCACGAAACGACACAATTCCGAGGTACCACCCACTGTCTCTTTAGTTTACGAAGTTTTCATAGTTTGACCTCTGGTGAACTCAGATGACCTCTAACAAAGCCCATATGGTTCTCTCTCTTACAGAGACAAATCTATAGCCTATACCAAGTATAAAGGTATCCATAATCCTTGTCTTGAAATTTCGTTTTTTAAAGCTTTTCGGTTTTAGACCTCTGCGGACCTCAAATGACCCTTGACCTCCACTGAAAACAGTATGTTCTTTCTCGTAATATGATAAATAAATATACCGAGTACAAAAAGTGTCCACCATTGCTATCTTGAGATTTTGTCTTTACAACGAATCGGTAATTTCACTCCCGCTGACCTCAGATAAGCTTTGGCCTCTACTTAAAACAATAGGGTCCCTAGTCTGGCTAAAACGCATCCACATGCCAAGTACTGAAAGTATTCGTGCTTCCTTTTGTAGAGACATCTTGTTTACAAAATTTTCGATTTATGACCTCTGGTGACTACACTTTACACAATGTGGTTAATTCATATGCCAAATATGAGAAGTATCTATCATTGCTATCTTAAGGTATCATGTTTACAAGCCAAGCGTCACAGACACATATATACATATATACATACCCACTTACACACATACAAACACCTTCCACCATGATTGCATAGCTTCCTTTCGCCTTCGGCAAGGAATCAAAAAGGAGGCAATGTTTGTTAACTCTGAGCAGTTAGAAAGTAGGAAGCTTGACATCGCCTAGCCTAACGATATCATGTAACTTCGAGAGACTTGAAAACAAGTCACAGTTCAGTCATGCAATGTGTTCTCTATGATATTGCTAGATTCAGGTGTCTATCATAGGGCCGTTTACCACAGGGAAGGCGGTCGCCCCCTCCATCCTCACCACATAGCACATAGCCAACTCTTGAATGCAAAGGTTGATTTCAACTATAATATTGGTTCCACCCATGGGAAAAGGAAAACTGAATTCGTTGGGGCTGAAACGGGAAGGTGATATCCATTTAAATATCAGACGAGTATTTGTCGTCCGCTCGATTTTTGCTAAAGATCAAAACAAAGTACTGACTAAATGCTGTGAAAAGTTGCAATAACAGGACGAAGAGGAGCTAAATTAAGAGTACATCCAGATAATAAACTATAATCTTTTATTGAATAGTAACAGAATCCAAAGAATATTTATATTGTAATGCCGTTAAGTCATCAGTTTGTGGGTCCTTCTAGGCTTCTGTAGATGTTAGGGTTGCCCATCGTTACCCATGCCCTGTCCATGTGACAATCCAGGGATGACCACGAGCCGGAAGGTCAGAGGTCCAGACACCGGTCTGGCCGGATCTGGCTTATCCTCCTCGTGGCCCGTCAGTCGAGAACTAGTCTCTGACTCGGTAGGTTGTGTGTTTGTCTCGTCTATATAGTCGTTGTTGCGTCTTTTCGTTAATCTTCGGACTTTAATAGTTTGTACCGTGTACAACTTTGCTGGGAAGTATTGTAAATAGATTTAGCTAACTGTACTCCTCTCTCTTGTACCTTTTTCCCTGTTCTGTGTGTGTTTTTATCGTTAATTCTACCTCCGCCGACTGACGTTTAAAAGCGCCTGCTTGATTTGCTTGTGGAGATAGTTGGAACTGAAGTGCCCCCCACACTCCCCGAGTTGTGTTACAATATAGACCTACAATCAAAGTGAAAAGCTGATGCACAACATCTCAAAGCTATGATATCGTACTTTGAGTTTCATAACCGAAATCACACGTTGCCAGACTTTTTTCTATCTATTTGTCGTATATTTTGCTGCGCTGGATTAAAACTACCGTGCTAAATTTATAAATAAAATCCTAGCATTTCGACGTTTCACCATAAATTGAGAAGTGGGGGAACTTCTTCAAGGTCGAAAAGCTCCTGACTGCAATGGAGGAAATAAAGAAGCAGCAGCGTAGCAATATCCTCGGGAACCCATGGACAAGCGACAGCGAGGTGCCCCCAAACCAATGGTATTACAAACCCATTTTCCGGATTCTTAAGAAACCTCCAATCTCCATGGGGGAGGTAAGGGGTACTGAGCGAGTCCTTGCACGCACGAGATCCGGTTTCAATTCCCAATTCTATTCTTACCCGGTTCTTCAAAATCAATCCTGCAGTTGTTGAGAGCTTTGTGGTTCCATTCCTATGCAATTTTAAGTAACTGGCGGGGATTTATCAGGGGACTCCCGGTGCGCGCCCCCGCATAGAGTCATTATTATAGGTGGTCAAGGGGCCACATAACTATATTCCTTGACTTCGAAACTACCTAACACCATATTCTAAGCCACCCGGGGCCAGTTCCTAATTTTCTGGATCCGCCCTCCATTATTGGTATATCAAAGTAATAACGTAATTCAACCAAACTTTCATCCAAGGTTTTCTATACGTGATGATGATTTTTTTTTTAAAAGAGACATTTCTCCTACTTCAAGTAATTTTTCCGAGGAACTTCGTTCAGTAGACTGAAAATTTATCTACACTAATTCTGATGCTAAACGTGCCTATAATAATTTCATTCATGTTGTTTCTACGTTGTTTAACCAGAACTGTAAGTTCAAAAGATTCCGCAAAGGAAACTTGAAAAGTAATTCTCATTAGATGCCCCGTTGTATCTTGAAATCAATAAAAACTAAAACACAAACTCTTCAAAAATTTTCTGAATATGCCTCCTGAGAGGAACAAGACCACGTTTACTGTTTATAAAAGCAAATAAACTAAAATTATTACACGGGCCAATGCATTACCAAAATCTTTTTAATGATATTAAAGATAGTTTGATTGAAACATGGCAGATAATTAAAGACATCATTGCATCTCACAAAAAGAGGAATACTAAGTTTTTCCTTTAACATCAACAATAAGATTGTAACCAATAGGAACGAAATTGCGGACGCCTTAAATTTAATTACTTTACTACTATTGGTCCAAAGTTGGCTCACAAAATTCCTGATTATCCTTCTACCACCTTTGACTTAAAGTCCAAAATTTCTTAACCTTACTCTTTTTTGCTTTCACAGACAAAAGTCTCTGAAATAATAAAGTGATTAATAAACTACTAAGCAAAGCCGCCCCTGGTATTGATAACATTCCTGTGAGTGTACTTCAGCAAAATTGACTTAGTATTGCAAGCAAACTGACTCACATTGTTAAAAGAAGGGTCTACGCTCAAATTAAGTTTTGATATGTTAGAGGGGAACTTATTCTAAGCATTCTGGTGAAATTTGCATTGGAATCCGATGTGTGGTTCTCAAGATATTAGCAGTTAAAGTTGTCACATTTTCAACACAAAGTGAACTTGAAGCAAGCACATATGGCGTCATAGCCTTACATTAATGAGTAGTCTTTTGCCTTTCTTTAAACTTTACAACCAGGTTTCTTCTCCACAATCACATGGCATCGGAATGTGATCGCATGAGAGGCATAAGAATTTTACAAACTTTACATTCCACACCAGGAGGTCCTATTCCTATTAACTTCAAGGTCAGCACAACAGACTGAATAAACAAAAGGAAACAAAGCATTTCTCATCAATGTGAGGAAGTGATATAACCCCCGCTTGCCTCAAACGCACTTTGGTTCACAAATGTAGTAACTTTTAATTTGCTGATATCTTGAGTACTACATGTCAGATTTGAATGAAAGTTACACCAAATTGCATGGATTTAGTTCCTCCATCAAAAATAATTTTTTTTGCTTAAACTCTTCCTTTAATTTATATTTTACCAATGGAATTTTCCCCGATCACCTCAAACTTGCCAGAGTCACGCTTGTATTTCAATCTGATAATCCTGTGAATGTCTCTAATTATCGACCCATATTTGTCTTAAAGGGAAATACTGCGTTTAAAATGCACCAACATGGCATACAAAGAAAATACCTTAAATCATTATTAAACCATTAAGTCTCACCAATAAACGCTAGCGATAGCTTCATCTCCACAAAATGTTATGCATTACAAGAGTAACTGATGTTGCATCGTTTGGTTTTTTAACAGTTTGGGTGAGAGCCTTATTTCTTGAAAAGAAAGCTACCATACTGCCTTATTTTGAATTGTCTATCATTCTGTATCTATTAATATTGGTTTTATAAATAGGAAAATTTTCTGTAAAATAAATGCAATATTTCCCTTTAACTGCTGTCTCCAAAATATTCAAAAGAGTAATGCATAATAAGCTTTCCCAATTTCTGGAAAAACATAAGCTCCTCTCAGACGAATTCGGCTTTCGTAAGAACTATTCTACATACATGGCCACACTAGATTTAATAAATTACGTTACTACTGGGTTTGACAATAACGAAAGTACTTTGGGTGTTTTGTGGACCTATCTAAAGCCTTTGATACCGTAAATCACAACATTCTTTCACGTAAACTTACTCATCATCTTATTAAAGTTATAGCTTATGATTCTTTTGTAAGTTTTCTGTCTAATCGTAAGAAACTTGTATGTATTAATAACTGTTCTTCATCATTCAAAGATATATCTTGCGGTGTACCCCAGGGGTCTATTTTAGGTCCCCTGTTATTCCGCATCTACAATAATGATGTTCCCTTTTTATCAATAAGTTAAAATTTCTACGTTTTGCAGATTTATCCCTCAAATTTACCCTTCTTAAGATAATCGTGTTTTACAAAGTTTCCACATTTTGAACTTTGGTGAACTCACATGGCCTTTGAACTCCACCAAAAATCGAATAACAAAAAAGAGAAAAACGTAGATGTCCTAGATGGGATTCAAAACCGGGCTGTTTGTGTGAGACACCGAGCACTTTCTACTACACCATCGACAGATCGACAAACTCAATATACGTATGGTATTTCTAATCATGTTTTAGTCACGGCATCCTCTACACGTTTTCGTAATTAGGTATTTAAAATGAGAAGTATAAATTACTGTAAAAGTTATGCTTTTGCAAAAACATGTGCTCTAAAATTTTATCGTTGCAATGGTACAACGGTTCAGACCCAACATTTCGGGGGTCACGAAACGACACAATTCGGAAGTACCACCCACTGTCTATTTAGTTTATGAAGTTTTCATTGACCTCTGACCACTACTAAAAACAGTAGCGTTTTGCTCGTACTATGATAAATCTATATACCGAGTATAAAAAGTGTCCATCATTGCTATCTTGAGATTTCGTCTTTACAAGGAACCCGTAATGTCACCCTCGGTGACCTCAGATAAGCTTTGACCTTTACTTAAACAGAAAGCCAAAAGGCTTAGTGATTTCTTGCCATATGGATATACTGCAACAAACATGAATCACCCACATGACAAGCATGAGATCACTCACAGTTATCGTACTTGACATACCATGTTAATAAGGTCAAAAGCTTTTGAAATCTTGTGACCCAAGATGACATACAGGCTAAATATGAACAATCCACAGGCCAAGTATGAGATCCCTCATAGTTTCACTCCTTAAAATATCATGTTTACTAGGTTTTGACCTTTTGTGACCTCAAATGACCTTTGACCTGCAGGAAAAATATTAGGGATCATCTAATTAATTTAAACAATCCACATGTCAAGTGTGAGATCCCTCACAGTTATCCTTCTTGAGATATCGTTTTTACAAGGTTTTAACCTTTTGGTCTCTGGTGACTCCAAATGACCTTTGACCTCCACCAAAGACAACAGAGATGATCTACTTAAATGGGCAAAACACAAGCTAAGTGTGAGATCCCTCACAGTTACCCTTCTTGAGATATCATGTTTACAAGGTTTTAACCTTTTGACCTCTGGTGACCCCACATGACCGTTGACCTCTACCAAAAATGATAGGGATCATCTACTTAATATGGGCAATCAACATGCTAAGTATGAGATCCCTCACAGTTACTCTTCTTGAGATATCTTGTTTACAATGTTTTGACCTTTTGACCACTGGTGACCTCAAATCACCTTTGACCTCCACCAAAAACAATAGGGATCATTTACTCAACATGGGCAATCCACATGCTAAGTATGAGAACCCACACGTTTAGCCTTCTGGAGCTATCGTGTTTAGAAGGTTCTAACCTTTTGACCTCTGATGACCTCAAACGACCTTTGACCTCCACCAAAAACAATAGAGATCATCTACTCAATATGGGCAATCCACGTGCTAAGTATGAGACCCTTCACATTTATCCTTCTAGAGATAGTGTTCACAAGGTTTTGATGTTTTGACCACTGGTGACCCCAAATGACCTTTGACCTCCACCAAAAAACAATAGGGATCATCTACTCAATATGGGCAATCCACATGGTAAGTTTGTCATCCCTCACATTTATCCTTCTGGAGATATCGTGTTTACGAGCATTTGCAGGGTATTTACCATTCGACCCCTTGTGACCCCAAATGACCTTCGACCTCTATCAAAAACAGTAGGGATCATCTACTCAACAGGGGCAACCTACCTGCCAAGTATGAATCCGTCAAAGTTATCCTTCTGGAGATATCGTGTTTACAAGGTTTTGACCTTTGACCTCTTGTGACCCCAAATGACCTTTGACCTCCACCAAAATACCAGGCATCATCTACTCAATATGGGCAATGCACAAGCTGAGTATGAGATCCCTCACAGTTACCTTTCTTGAGATATCGTGTCCTCAATGTTTTGACCTTTTGAACACTAGTGACTCCAAATGACCTTTGACCTCCACCAAAAACAATATAGATCATTCACTCAATATGGGCAATACACTTGGTAAGTATTAGATCCTTCACAGTTACCCTTCTGGAGATACAATGTTTACGTTTTTACCTTTTGATCTCTGATGACCCCAAATGACCTTTCACCTCCACCAAACACAATAGGGATCATTTATTCAATATGAGCAGTCCACATGGTAAGTATTAGATCCTTCAGAGTTACCCTTCTGGAGATATAGTGTTTACAAGATTTTGACTTTTTGACCTCTAGTGACCTCAGATGACCTTTAACCTCCACCAAAAACAATAGGGATCATCTACTTAATATGGGCAACCTACCTGCCAAGTATGAGATCCCTCATAGTTATGCTTCTTGAGCTTCTACAAGCAAGCGTCACATACCCCCCCCCCCCCCACACACACACACACAGGACGTCACCATCGCATAGATTCCTTCGGCCTTCGGCAAGGAATAAAAAATTGCAGCAAAATTGTCTCAGTATTGCCAGCAAACTGACTCACATTGTTTAATTTATATTTTGCCAGTGGAATTTTCCCCGATCACCTCAAACTTGCCAGAGTCACGCCTGTATTTAAATCTGATGATTCTATGAATGTCTCTAATTATCGCCCCGTATCTGTCTTAACTGCTGTCCCCAATAAATTTCTGGAAAAGCATAAGCTCCTCTCAGATTCTTTCTGAATTAAGGAATACTTAAATCCTAAGTAATCCTTCAGTACAATAAAGAGTAATGCACCTGTCTGTCTGCAGAAATTTCTAAAGGTATTAACAAACGAAAAGGACATTTTACCTGCCCGTGACACAGACCAAGTGAGGAAATCACTGTGAGGATATAGTAACGAAAACGTCTAAGGAACAGCGTATCTCACAATAGGCATATAATATTGTAATTAAAGATATTCTCATTCCACCTATAGCATTGAAAAAGAGAACTTCAATTTTAATTGTGACGATGATATTTTGTCAAATATTTTTTCACGTGTCTGGTTTTCAGTACGGGAGGCAACTAAAACATTTTCAATTTCGTTTTTACACCGAATTTTAGGTACTAATGAAAGATTGCATCACATAAAAATGATTCAAACGGTGCGTTATCTTCATCTTGTAAAATTCAGGAAGAGACTTTAAAACACTTTTTGTTTGTTTTCCTCATTTTTGCTAGATATTGCAACAAGCTTAATTGGAAAATGTTTTATTTTTGCAAAAGAAGATATTTCATTTGGTTTAACAGATAAGCATCCTTATATTTGTTTGATTGTTTTATAATTTAAAACCCTTTTCATCATCCTAAGCGAGCAGGAAAATAAGGTACCAAATATCTTTGAATTTTGAGTATAAGTTAAAACTTACAGTGGCTTAATGGCTAAAACATTGGCAAATATTTCAATACGAGAAAGCAGAAGACGGTACTTTATTTACAAGGAGCTAACAAAAGGAGAAAACGGCAAGAAATAAATTATGTTTGGAAAAAGATTACTGTTATTGTTAGAATTTCTGTTGTTGCTGTTTTTGTTGCTGTTGTCTTTGCTGTTGTTATTTACTTTAACGTTTCTATAGAGGGATTTCATGTGACATCACGGGAGTGGGTTTCCCAGACACTGAAGGGCAAAACACACACGCAGTAGACTTATTTACAACACACGCGCGCGGCATAACCATAGATACTACTGTGACACAATGGACGCGTGCTCTTCAAAACCACTATATAGAGACGCGCGATCTTGCCCTTCAAAACCAAAGAGACGTGCGGTCACGTAACGAGGCGAAACCCTTCTATAGCACGAATTCTAAAAGTAAGCTCTAAGTGCTTTACAAGTAACAAATTCTTTAAAACGTATAGACGGAAACAAAGCCTAAAGCAAAAATTAAAACGTAAATCGAGAAAATGAAAGTAACGTAAAGGTCAAAAATGAAGTTAAAAAGTAACACAACAAGAGAACAAACGAGTCATCAGAAATCATTTGACACTGTTAAGGAAAGTTAGTCTTTAAATTACTTTTAAAAGAACATAAACAAATAACAGACCTGAATAAAAATGGTATTTGATTCCATTATTTAGGAGCTTAGACTTCAAATGACTGATCTCCTAATTTAGAAAACATGGTTTGGACACACTAAATTGGAGCCGGTAAGACGAAATTAAGGTACGATTGGGTTCGAAGATTTTCAATAGTCCCATCTAATAATTGGATGCAGGTTTCTACAACAATTAAGAAGGGGCAGTGATCTCTAAAAACGCGCACGGTATTCTACAGGTATCTTTCAAATAGATATATTACTCAACAGTTACATGATAATACATCATGGTGACAATAAAATATTCAATTTACATTAAGAGGTAATTAAGTATCTCAATCCCTCTTTAAGTGTCACGCCTTCAATCGAACAAACACTATCCCGTATCAGTACTGTATATAATTTCGTACGAACAGTAAGCAGCAACAAGCCATTTTCAACAAAATAGATGTGAACACCAGCTTCTTATTCATATGGAAAGATGATCAAGTGACCAATACGGTCGTCGCCGTTTGAGCAAATTTATGCTTACCTAGACGTCCGACGCGCTACCGTCATTTGCGTGATTTGACCATGAATCGGCGAAATTTCAGACTAAATAGAATGAAAGGACAATCACAGTCTTTCATTCTTCTTGCTGAATTTGACCTAGCTTTTCATTTCATTTGAAACGTTTTCAAGTTTCTCACAAAATCTGCCGATACCGAACCACTTGGTAAGTCCAAACTTTGCAAACAAAGCATACATAGCAGCCATATTGGTAAGCCTAACCTTGTACGTCCGGTGGTCATCTATCTAATCTATCTGTCTGTCTGTCTGTCTGTCTGTCTATCTGTCTATCTGTCTATCTTTCTATCTATCAGAAGTTCGTGGATGTGACATACTAATATCGTTCAATTAGAGAGTAGATATAAACTTTGTTCCCTTAACTCTAATAACTTCGTTTAATATGAATTGTTTGTGATGTTTATAGAGACTTTCTAATGAATTCTTGCTTTTGCAAACCTTCGAAAAACACATCTTTTAAGAAACGTGTTGCTCTTATTGTTGCAATCTACGTCAGCTCCTTATTTGGACAGAAAATAAGATACAATTCTTTCAACTTCTTGACAGCTTTTTCGTACAATATCTTCACTCTTCATTGTCAAACTAGCCCCTGGTTTGTCAACACGCAATTCAAAAGTTTCGTTAGCGTAGGACTTGGTATTGTGTTTAAGATTATTGTTTAATTCGTGGAGGGCAGCAAGCCAATAGTTTTCACTGTCATACATCGGTTGAACCTGTTAGAAAATGTTTAATGAAAGAGGTGTTAAGTTGCCATTTAATTAACATCAACTCTAAAGAGAAGAAAAAGGAGACGACAAGCTGTCAGTTCCTCTTGTTCAGTTGTTACTAACATTCTTGTTATTATACTTATTTACAGAAATGTATTGTTTCGTAATTTCCTTTGTAACTCTAACTTTGACACGGATAATTTCATACGTGGTAATGTCGAGAATACAAGCTGAAAGATGTAGCAAAAATTTAAAGTTACTTATTTGCAACATACTAAATATGTGTTTTATTATCATTAAAGCGTTGTAAATTTCAAACAAGCCAACTCGCATTATAGTTAGATACACTTTACCTCAAGAATTGTTTGAATAACCTCTTCAGGCGGTTTGCCAGGATACTTTTGGAACGTCTCTTTGATCCATGTTTGAAGTTTCTTTCTTGCCACGTTTCTGTCTACTTGACCAGCTTTTTTGTCAAATTTGACAGGAAAAATGGATTTTTCTGGGGAGTAACTCAGTACTGTTTTCTGTGAAACACAAATGGGCATCGAAGAATAGATGACGATTAATCTTATTCAACATGGTAAAACTGTTAGATAACATGAGCCGATGATAGAATGACAATATTAAAAGTTTTAAATCTATAGCCTTAAAAATCAACGTATAATGCTTTAATCTTTAAGTTTGTAGTAGGGTATTTAAATATCAATTACCATGTAAAAGGAAACGGAATGGTCCAACAAATCTCTCAAAGTTGGAACAATATCTATCAAACTTCTTCGGCATGGCTCATCCCATTCTCTCTCTTTACTTTCGAGAAGATGGATTTCAAACTCGAGACGTTGTTCACGAAGCTTCTCCAGTTGTTTGTACAATTCAGTACTAAGATTTTCTGCATCATTAGTATACTCATATTTCAGAATTTTAAGAAGTTTTTTCATAATTGAAGACTTTGTTGTTGTTTCATCATGAAGTACCTCTGAGCCATCATCCAGTGTGATATTAAAATGTGTATGGACAATTGTCCCTTTGTAAGATGTCCCACAAAGTAGTTTGATATGTCCCAGGATCTCGGGGAATCCAAATTCCAAAGAGAAAAAGTGCTCTTTAATCGTTTCTACCAAACTGAGAAATAAATAACTTGCTTCCAGACTTCCCATTTTGATTGCTTGTTTTAAATGTACGTAAACGCTTTTGAACAAGAATAGATTGTCTGAAGGAAAAGGCCGTTCATTTCCCAACTTGGACTTAGCTTTCCTTAAGAAAACGTCAGCGTACAATTCATTGGCGGTGAATTGTTTTGTTGTTTGATCTGTTTCTTTCAGTTGGTTAGCAAAAGAAATCACCTTTTCCTCTAAATCTAACCTTAAATAACATTTTGCCAAGCCCCATATTACTTCTGCTTTATCACTAGAAGCTTCATTCTTCCCGAACAAAGTTTCGTAAATTGATTTAGCTTTTTGAAACCTTTGTAAGCGTCTATTGGCATCCGCTAACTTCAGAGTGGCCAAGCGACGGACATCCTCCTCTTGCGATTCATCACTACTAATCTCCTGCAACGTTGCCAAACGTTTTTCGACCTTATCGTTACTGTGATCAACTACCTTTAGCATAATTGCATGTTCTTCAGTCACAAGAGTTACATATCTGTGGGAATACTTAATAATCTCGCGTGTGGAAAAGATTTGCTTGTTTCTAGTTAAACAACTGTTAAGGTAGAAAACACGTTCTAAAGTCATGATTTCGTTCCTGTGCAGGTGTGGAGAATCTTTATAAATGTGTTCCAAAAGTTGCTGAAACATTTCATGGGCCTTCGTCGTATTGCCAAGTAGTGCGTTAACTTCGGCCTGTCTAGTCAAGCAAGGATAATGGGAGGAATTTAATCTAAGACAGTTATTAAAATGTTGTAAGGATTGGTTCCAAAGTTTTGTTCGCTCCCTTCGAAAACTTTTCCTCTGCTCAATACTTTGCTTGTTGGTTATAACCAAACGACTGGCTTCTATACTTGTAACAATTCCTAGCTGAAAATGTGTCTCTGCTGTGTTGTAAGTTTTAAGTAACACTTCTAGAATTTTTCGTGCTGATTTGAAATTTTTAACTTTCTTCTAAAACCTAGCAGCCACCATACCAACACTGTGTCTTGGGGGATCATTCAGTAGAGATCGGGATATTTCAGCCTTTGCTCCTCCTTCACCAAGATTCATTAGTACCTGACCATACAGGGCTCTCGCTAGATGATAATCAGGCTCCAGTTTCAATATACCTTCCAAAACAACTTTTTGTTCGTGCAACAAGTCTAGAACATGTCGATCACTCCATCCTAAAATGTATCCAATTTCTCGTGCTTCTCTCCCTATCAGTAAAGCTTTTCCTAACAGCCAGTCACAGTTTTCAGGAGATTCTTTCAATGCAGAGTCGAAAAGGGACAATGCACACCCATACCGTCGTGGTCCTAACCTTGATAGAATGTACGCTCGTACAACATTCACGTAGCACTGATGGCGTGGATAGCCATCTTTCTTGAGTATCAGGTCCCTCAGAATGGATTCCGTCGACGCATCCTTCTCAATATACATTTGAAACGTGTTGATTACAATACCATAGCCAATTTCTGCATCACTGTTTCCTTCAAACTTCTCTTTGACGAGTTCTTTGGCTGATATTAAGTGTTTTCGTGCTTGTATCGGATCATCTATTGGCTGATTGTAGAAAACCCTCTTGCGGGGGAATTCAAGGAACGCTCTGTAGACAGCAGTTTCAACAACCATGCCATTGTCGTCGTCTGCATCTAGATTTTGTTTAAGTTGACGAACATCACGCTCAGAGATGTCATCCAGTTCCCAGGTGGGATGGAAAGGACAAGGCAAATCTTCCCACCAGCTTGACATTTTTGTTGTGTGTTCAGCATTTGCTCCAACTAGGGTGGTTTGATTTGACTTGTTTGGTACTAAAGAAAACAATAAAGACGCGAGAATGGAATTACAAAACAGAATACCAAGTATAACCCAAAAAGCCTAAGAAAAGCTTATTTTCATTGGAGTCCCCATAGATGGAACAAGAAAAAATTGCCCAAGATGGAAGAAACATGTAAGGAAAATTGCACTAGATGTAAGACACCGGCACTCAGTAGCTAGATGGTATGAGACTATGCTCAGCTAAAAGTGATTTGTTGATAAGATGGTTCTTGACTTATAATTTAAAACGAGAGGTATTTTCAATCTGCTTTAAAGCATTGGGAAGGGAGTACCAAATTTCATTACCCGTGAAGAAAAGGAGAAAAGGGTACGATCAGTGGGTCTTTTCTTGGGAACAAGAGATTTGAATAGGCTACCAATAGTCCTATGCTATTGAATACACTTCAATCTGATTAAATTTAATTAAAGATACTCGGGACAGGTGTCAGGAAAAAATTTAAAAACCAAGTTAAATTCAGTTTGTTGTACCCTGTCGCATACAGGTAAAAAAGCCACTTCGTTAAATTCACCTTGCCCGATATGGGTGCGCGTGCCCATAATCTAAAATGAACCTAACAAACTTGTTTTGTTTAATTTTGAACTTATTTTTGTAATGCTTGGAGAGAGCAGAGAACCAGGAGGAACAAAAATAATAAGAATAATATTGTAGTAGAGTAGTACACAAGAGCTTACAAGTGCGACTGCCCATTTTATTTTATTTGTTTTATTTCTTTCATATTTTACCAGGGTAGCCAAGTCAACTTCAAACTGCTCTTCCCTGGAGCCCTAAATCAAAACATCAACAACATAAATGTAAGACAAAAATTAAAATAAGAACAAAAACATAGATATAATAGCATAAAATATCAAAAAGTAAAACATAAAACGAGACTTAACAAGAAAAGAATAAAAGCACAGTTTTTAAATAGAGGAAAGAAATGATTAAACTTTGACAATAAAAACAAGTTAAGAGTTAAAAAAGAGTTAAAAAATAAGAATACAGCTATGAACATGACTCGACATACAAGTATAATAATGATAGAAACAGATAAAATGGTACAAAAAGATAATATAAAATACACGAGAAGGGTTATTTAGATAAAACGTATTTAGAGAGTCTTCTTGTCTTAGTCGTCTTTAGTTTCAACTGATTTACTGTCTCTTATTATGTCGTTAATGCTGTTTCATGATGTAGTTCCTCTTACCGTTAAAGATTTTGCATAAAGTGACGTGCTACATCGAGGCAATACGAGGTCGTGCTTAGCCCGACGTGTGCAATAGGAATGTATATTTTGGAGTTTTGTAAAGTTACGTTTTAAATAAGGTGGGGAAATGTCATTTAAGATTTTGTACATCATAATACTCCTATTAAGGAAAAGTTGTTCTTCTATCGGTATCCAACGTAGTTCGTTTAAAATTCTGGAAGATGGAGTGGCCCATTCGGCACCGCTAATAATCCTGGCCCATCGTCTTTGAATTGATGATAATTTACTTGTGTCCCCTTTGTTTTTATCAGCCCACACAGTACTACAAAATTTAGGTGTGGAGATTGATTTGCCTATATTAAGAGATTAATTGCCTATATTAAAATTTTAAGCATGCTCCTGCTATTTTAAGGATATCAAGGGCAATAGCGTATCGGAAAGTTTTCACCCAGTAGGCTACATTTCCTAGGTATTTTACTGAGTCTGAGGACTAAATATAATTCCCGTCGCAAGAGACAGAGAGGGGCGTGGATATTTCTAACATTACTATCAATTCGAAGAAAAGAGATTCAGTTTTGTCCAGGTAAAGGGATAATTTAATGTTAACCAACCAGTCTCTATAAGACTAATTCCTTACTTAAATAACGACTAATATATGTCTGTGTCTGTACATGTGTCTGTGTGTGTTCTAAAAGAGATACTGCTACTGTATGACAACAAAGCAACCACAATGAAATACTGCATCTCGAAAGATACGTGATACCAGTGCATTTGGTAAGCAAAACTGCATTAGAAGTTTTAACCAAGGCTTTCGAGAAGTACCAGATCTTCTTCAGTGCTAGATCAAGAAAGTGACAAAGAGGGTAGGGAATGAAGAGCTTGGGACAGTGGTCTCAAGTCAACAAGGACATATTAAAGGTTTATCAACTAAGTTAAGGGCCGTCTCTTTGTTGTTTACAGCTTAGATTGCAGTCTTATGGTGCAATACCTCATTTGCATGAGAGTTGCACAGTCAGCTGGTACTGAACACGGTACCTCAGTCTGTCTGGTTTCCCGTCCCCTCTGTGATTCGTCAGTTATTTGTGGCGCATCACTATCAGGCCAATCACAAACTCATCCCATATTATTAGTTACTTCCTTTAGAAAGTCGAGCCCAGAAGTCCACGACACTTGGTGAAGACTTCGAAAGTGTAAACAATGCATCATACATAGTGTTAGTGTTCTAGGAGCATGTAGCTCCAAATCTTTCATTTTCAATTTGGCCGGCTAGTAATTAGAGTATCATTCAACTTGTACTTCTGCAGCAATAATCTCTCTCTCTCTCTCTCTCTCTCTCTCTCTCTCTCTCTCTCTCTCTCTCTCTCTCTCTCTCATCTCTCTCTCTCTCGAATCTCTCTCGAATCTCTCTCTCGAATCTCTCTCTCGAATCTCTCTCTCGAATCTCTCTCTCGAATCTCTCTCTCTCTCTCTCTCTCGAATCTCTCTCTCGAATCTCTCTCTCGAATCTCTCTCTCGAATCTCTCTCTCGAATCTCTCTCTCGAATCTCTCTCTCTCTCTCTCTCTCTCTCTCTCTCTCTCTCTCTCTCTCTCTCTCTCTCTCTCTCTCTCTCTCTCTCTCTCTCTCTCTCTCTCTCTCTCTCTCTCTCTCTCTCTCTCTCTCTCTCCTCTCATCTCTCTCTCCTCTCGTCTCTCCTCTCTCTCTCTCTCTCTCCCCTCTCTCTCTCTCTCTCTCTCTCCTCTCTCTCTCTCTCCCCTCTCTCTCTCTCTCTCTCTCCCCTCTCTCTCTCTCTCTCTCTCCCCTCTCTCTCTCTCTCTCTCCCCTCTCTCTCTCTCTCACTCTCTCTCTCTCTCCTCTCTCTCTCTCCCTCTCTCTCTCTCTCTTCTCTAACTATCTCTCCCCTCTCTCTATCTCTCTCTCTCTCCCTCTCTCTCTCTCTCTCTCTCTCTCTCTCTCTCTCTCTCTCTCTCTCTCTCTCTCTCTCTCTCTCTCTCTCTCTCTCTCTCTCTCTCTCTCTCTCTCTCTCTCTCTCTCTCTCTCTCTCTCTCTCTCCAAATTGAGGAATAATAACCAGAACAGAATCGAGGACAAATTAAAAGAAAACGTTTCAGTTATTTCTCCCTTTGAATTCCCGTATCGAGCTACAGGCCTTTGCAGGAACGAGTGGCTCACCATATCTAATTATATGTTAGAATGTAACACACAGACACATTACGCATATATAATATATATTAATCTTAATATACATATTAAATTCTACTATATATATACTTTCATTTTGCACGAACAAACTTAGTTTTAAGTTACACTTAGTCATTAGAATCAAAACATAAAGGCGTGGTTAGCAACTTAAGACAAAACTTATCACAGCCGTGTACTACATCCTTTCTCGCAAATTTAGGCACCCGTCGGTTAATGGAATAGCACATGACATTGAAAGTCTCAAACTTTAACGAGAAAACTCCAAAACTCCAAAAAACCCAGACTCCAAAACTCCAAAACTCCAAAACTTTGTGATTCCTTGTCGAAAAGAAATACTTTATAGCACTGATGCTTATTCCTCAGATCTATCATTCTTGAGATATTATGTTTGCGATGTTCACACAATTTGACCTCTGGTAACCTGACATGATATTGACCTCCAACAAAAACAATTCAGTTCTGTAAACAACATGAGGTGTTTACTTACATAACATATTAAATTCTTTACGGTTACATACCAGGTTTTTACAGTTTGACCTCTTTTGACCTAGGGTGACATTTGACCGCAGCAAAATGATTTGTTGAACGCTATGTGGGGTTATCCACATACAAACTTTGAGCATGGAGCTACTACTTGGACAGGAGAAGAAAGTTCGACTTTAATTTATGCTTATCCAATTAGGCCCAGGCATACGTGAGGAGATTATCTTGTAAATGATCGATGATGAGACTACTGCTTTTCATTTCTTTTGTTTCGCACTCACAATTTAGACTTCCTATCATTGACAACCTCATTCATTTCTACTGAGAGCCTAACAAATGGATTAAACAGTACAATCATTTGATGCCGGAGAATTTGCCGACACCTTAATAAGAAATGCAGAGTAAAATTTCAAAACGACTGGTAACTGCTTCGTAAGAATAGGTGATGGTGCTAGGAGTAATGTTAATGCCGTATACAAATGAGCAGGCTAGTTACGAGTCTATACCTTGCTGTTAACTTTTAATCAATTTCTCCACTATTGCGCATATTGAAAAGGTTTTATACATATTCAGCTTTTAACAAGGAATCAAAGCAGCAAAGCAGCGACTGGCAACGCTGAAGTGATAAGCGTGTCTCCTTCAAGATGTAGCAGACGTCATGTACCTATTGTGATCTGTTCTGAACACCTTTTAAGCTTATTGAATCTTTAATGAAGTACAAAGGGAGAGGGATTATAGTGTTAACTAGTTTTATGAGTTTGACTTTCGCGGCATGATCATCGTCTTCAAAGGGATTTTTGAAGTTTCTTCTCCTGTCCAAGTAGTAGCTCCATGCTTTGAGATCGATCAAGATAGTATTTTATGAGATATCGTGTTAAAGAGGTTGGCACCATACTGCGACCTCTAATGGCACCAAATAAAAGTTGCATAACCTACACCAAAACACACGAGTTCTTTTAATGATCAGTATAGGACTTCCACATGCTGTGTTACCCTTCTTGATTTGTTATGTTAACAGCAGTTTACAAATTTGGTAATTTCACCGCCGCTGACCTAAAATGACTCTTGAACTCCAACGAAACAGCAGGGTATATGTCTAGGATGATGAATTTTTATTCCAAGTAATCAAAGCATTCATGGTTCCTGACTTGAGATATATTGTTCAAAATGTTTTCGGTGTTTGACCTCAAATGATCTATGGTTGTTATCTTAAGAAATCGTGTTTGCAAGATAAGCGTCAAAACTCACATAAATACACACATACACCTTTGCCACATGCATACAACCACACACACATAGACACTCTTGCCCAGCGTGATTGCATAAATTCCTTTCGTCTTTGGCAAGGAATAGAGAGCGTAGCTTTAGATGCAGCTAATTTAGACGATTCCGATTATTTGGCCTCTTAGGAAACGGTGAAGGGAAGGGGTGTAGACATTCATCATTTTGAACAGTCGGTGAGTAACCCCGCTCCACAAAAATGATGCTGCATCCCCTCATCCCCACCATAGCTAAGCTAGTTGGTTTCGTTAATATTACGCCTAGCTTCCGTTGATAACTGTGATAGGAAATTGGAGAGCGAGACTATGATTGTGAGAAAACAATGTTTTACTTACCATTGGCAGTTACACAGCCTTTTTCCTAAATAATTTAAGCTCTAACTGCTTGCTCAGAATTGCAAATGTAGCAACTATCCGTGCTTAAGAAATTTTTATCCTGGCTGATACTTTAGAGGACTATTTTAACGATATAACTATCCAGTCAAGGAAGGGAATTGAATTCCAAATGAGGAAATGCCTAACCGTGACGTTCCGTCAATACTATGTGTATCCGCATAGACAATTACGATTCAGTTACGATTCACGCACTTCCCACGGAAATATAACTGTCGGTTCAAGAGCGTTGATTGTGAAGAATGAACTACTGTGCCAAGCCGCAAACCTATGCACCGGGAATTTCCACCTGATTATTTGTAAAAGATCAGTCATGTTATGTTGACATTGTCTTTATTTGCTTGCAGTATGGTTGCTAAGCTGCGGTCAAGTATTAGTTAAATCTGATCACCTGTAGGAATATTTGTATGAGTTCGCGTGTATGTGTGCGTATGTGGTTAGGTTAGATGAGGTTTAACGTCCCAGTTCCCAACCAATTGGTTCAAGTCGAGACGACCACGGCCTTTTTTCCAGTTGTGGTTCACTGGCTTGTTTTTCCTACTCCATTGTTTATGCTGAGCACCAAGCACAAAGGCAGTAGGTTCCATTTTTAAAGTCTTTGGTATGACCCGGCCAGGATTTGAACCTGAGACCTTCCGGCTGCAAGTCGGATGCTCTAACCACTTGACCACTGCAGTGTGCGTATGTGACGCGTAGCATAAAGACAATACCACAAGTTAGCAACAATGGGTACTTTTCATACTTGCATGTAGATATGCGATATTATGAGAAAAGTAGTTAAAGTTTTGGGTAAAGGTCAAAGGTCATGGGAGGTCATAGAAAGTCAAGTTTTGGAAAGTTGTAAACAAAATAATTCGGTTAGTAAATCGTTGATGGATATACCACTTAGCAAGTCGAAGCTTCTTATTTAGTTCAAAAAGCATAGTGATTTGAGTGAAGGTAAAAAGTCACGTGATGTCACTCAAATTGAGAAAACTGCTTGAACATGATAACTCAAGAATGACAACTTGGAGGGATGTCATGTTTTGTTTGCAGATGCTCTACGTTAAGTTAAAGAACCTACAGTGACTGGTGGAAATCAAATGTCACTTAAGATTACCAAGGGTCAAATTTTAAAATCGTGTAAGTAAAGTACATCTCATGTACTATTATCAGTAAATGTCAAGGTCTTTCACCCAGACGAAGTTCAGCACCGTTCGGCACCGTCTAGACTGAAGGAACTTGACATCTACGTATTTCTTTCGTGAAGAAATCATTGAACGGCGTCCTGATTGAATTACTTGCCGAGGTCGCATGAAATGTAGGAGATCAAGCTGGTTGTTTGTATGTATGCGTGTGTTTGATCGTGTGTATGTCTTTGTGAAGCTTAGCTTGTTAACTAGATATCTCAGGGTAAGAAACATAGAAACTTGTAATACTTTGAACATACATTTGTACTATTTAGAAAAAATTTTGGTGGAGGTAAATGGTCCTTTGAGGTTACCCGACTTATAAACCAAAACCTTGAAAACACGACATCTCCAGAAGGGTAACCGTTAGAGACGTAGCCTCTGTCGAGTCTTTCCTGCGACAGTTTTCCTCCTCCCTCTGGAAACATCAGCAGGAAACATTGGCTGTTACCTTCTGGGTATTGTACTCCCCCTGGAAATCGCTACGCAGGAAAGCCTCTGGACAAAGTTAATTTTATGCACAAACTGCTTAACTATAACCTTTAATATCTGCTACCAAATCGGTAGTAATTAGTGGGAACCAATCAGAGAGTCTTCGGTTTCAAGGATTCATGAATATGCACGACTGTACCTTGCCTGTTCGTTCCATGGCGAACAACAACTGGGCTCAATGGGATGATTCAAGCGCACAACATTCAGCAGCTCTTCCTAGTCTAGACGCGAATCCATTAATAAATCGGCAGCTCGAAGCTCTGTTTCAAAAGGGAAGGATACATTTGTGAACCTGCCGTATGGATTTGGTAAGAGTTTGATTTACCAGTGTCCGCCGTTCTTCGAGCGATAACGTTGGGTCGACGTAATAACCCAGGATCAACAACAGGGACTGGTTCTGCGAGTGTTCAAGCAACAATAATACAGGATCGAGCAATTTCATTGGTCAATTTCCTTTCGACGACATAGCAGCATAATAACAATTAATAGTAAGTAGTAGCAACGTGAATATCATAGATGCATATATTAACACTTTGTCCAAAGGCTTTGATGCCGATGCGAGATCCAGTCAGTGTTACGAGGGCCTAGCTTCAATGGTTGGAGCGCGTAGGCTACTTTCAAATCGAAGTAGGCCTAACAAACGGCAGAAAAGCCTTGACAAAGGCTATTAGAGACGTAGAATGCGTATGACCCATATTGATTACAACATATGTTACAACTTGATATTGCCGTTAATGTACCCTTAATGTACCCCATGGTTATCATGCGGATGCTCTACATGAAGCTCGAGCAGCTTTATGTTCTTTGTGGAGGGTTAAAATTCATTTGAGCTTTTCCTGAAATCAAATTGTAAAAAAAAAAAAAAAAAAAAACTCGAGAAACTACAGAAGCAGATATCTGTAATTTTATTAAAAGTAGTGGGTTGTTGACAAAAAGGTCCAAAATCTGACGAAAAGAAATAATTCATGGTCTAAATTTTGTCTAATTGATAGTCTGAATACATTACAGGAAGAGGGAATCTCGCGACCGGGGCTCACTTTTCTATCTTTTATGTACCAACTTCAGTCCCAGAAGACGTCTATAACTAGGTCAGTAATGAAAACGTTGCTGGAAAGTATCAACCTAGCATAGTTTGATATTTGTCAAGTTTCACACTGTTAGCTTGAACCTGGGTCGTACAGGCATTTAGGTCAAAGTTTGCGTAGCCGATTAAAACGAACCCGGCTGGAATATGTTTGCTGCATTTTCATCGGCTTATTCGTTGTTACCCTATTGTGGCATCACGGCCGTCCCTGCCACTGAGCTATAGTACATCATTGTGGAATATGCCTTGAAATAGGCACCTTTCCAAATAGCAATTGCAAAGGATTGTGGGATAAAGTTTTGGTACGCGTCTTTTTTTAGCCAAAGTAAAATGCCACTGACAAGAACTACTCTCAGGCTACCAAAAGTCTATCCCACAATCCTTTGTAATTGCTATTTGGAAAAAAATGTCTATTAAAGCCGACATAGTGGTCACAGGATGCAGGTTGGCTTACACAAGTCGAGTCTGCTCCCCTAGAAACAAGTAATGAAAACTGAGGTAAAGTAGCTTTAAAACTCAACTTATGAAAAGGACTACATAACAAAAGTCATAAAGCATAAATGCGGAGCATGTTGGAAACTTTGCGGTCTAATCATTGGCCAAAATACATGCAGCCACGTGGATGTGCTAGCTCCCTTGCATGCGCCTTCTTGTTTTTGTGTGAAAAGACCACTTTCGACGTTCTGTAAAGAACATTTGTTCTCATGTATGGACAGCCATCAATAATCTGTACACTGTTCATTGACGGTGCTATCGTTACGCGTACCGGCGTACCATTTACAATGCTGTTAGTCCTGCTGCCCGGTGAATAAAAGTTCTTCACTGACGTCTTAAACACATGTGACAACAACAAAGTCAGCCATACGGAACGTCAAACTTATCGCGCACAACATATGCTCTATATAGAAAAGGTATTGCTCAAAGCCACAAATATTTCGTCCCTTCATTTCAAAGAATGTTTCCTTGATGATGCCGAAAGTTTGATGCGTTATCGTCAGAAAAATTGCACTCCCTGCAGATATTATCGATTTCTAACAAATATACACAGTAGAGCCAGATGGGTTTCTGGAATTCTTCAGAAGAAATATTGAACTCGATTGTACACATACTAAATTGCGAAGAGCTTACGTCATATATCTGATGAGCGACTAAAGATACTCCGATAGGTTTTTTTCTATTTTGTTTTGTTTGTTTTTTCGCAATAAAGCATTTAAACCCAGCATATGTAGCCTACACTCAGGCCTAACCGTACACTAGTCTTACCTGAAATCAATAGCTCATAGTTCAGTTAAGAAACGATTCTCTGGAACGAAGAAACAGAACAATTTACGCTTTGACCGATACTATGTGGACACAGTGTAGTTCTTGGGCGTGCACTAAGTTTGACATCCAAATTAGTAGTTCAGGAAACCCTAAGACTATTACTACGTCACGTGTAGAACCTCTTTAGGTGGGATCACTCCTAAACTCAAGAGAAGTTTGCAAAAATGATATGCATATCGCATAATCGTAGTATACAGAAAGTTCCGTACTCAGGTAATTACAACAAGCACACCAGTGACGTAAATGAGTGTAGTAGCAGAGGATTGCTTAGCTGAACACGGAATATTAGTCTGTATAGCATTAAATTGACTTGAGTTAGTTGACTTACATCACGTGACCCTACGTGAAGCTTCGAAATGCTGGTAGTGGAATAATCCTCCCTGGTATATAGTTCAGTGATCCCTGCCCATGATTTTTTTTTTTGCGTATAACGTCACCGAACAGGTGGTGCGCCTTCGGTAAAGAGGAGCGCGTATCATTGCAACTTACGCCAACACAAATGTAGACAGTTAATTTGTGTACCGATCGATACGAGCGTAAGTGTACTACGCGCATGTAATTAGTGTACGTCCTGCGTGCGGTGCGATTAATTATTTACCCTCCAAACTGACGTCTCGTGACGTCAACGCATAAGGTAATGATATGCACGAGGCGATAAAATGAGTGACGCGTTGCGACGCAATGAAAAGTCAATACCAATGATGTACGTGCTATTGCACACTAGCATAGCATTGGTTAAAGCAGTGTCATTATTAATACTTATAAGGCCAATAGTTACTCTTCACTGGCGTCAGAAATACATGTTATATCAACAGAGTTAGCCATATTGGACGTACCACAGAATATGGACAGACAATATGTGTACAAAAGTAAGTGTTAAAGCTTAACTTGTTTTTACAACTTTCTTTTCAAACAATGTATCCTTCATGACTGCGAAATTTTGTTGCTTAATCGTCAAAGAAAATTCTCCTTGGGAAACAATGTTATTATCAACTCCCAACAAATATACTGCACAGAGTAGAGCTAGATTGGCTTCTGTTATTGTTCGGCCGAAATATTTGACTTCGAGTCTACGTACCACACTGCTCAGTGCTTAATATCCGGTGAGCGAAGAAAAATAGTGCGATGGACTATACATCTATATGATCGTAAAAAGTATTTAAATAGTTTTTATTAGGTAGAAGCAACTACCCAACTGCCAGCTGGAAGTGTATTACTCCTGCATCCATAAGCACGGGAACCTCTTCTCGACTGGGAGCTGAACATTGTTTTGGACCGCTGTCGTGGGAAAAGGGTATCCGCATTCCTTTTGGAAAACTTTTGACTATTTGACAGTCCGTAGATGCAATTTGTTACAAAATATTTAGCAAATTTTAAAGGAAAATCACTGCAACGTTTCGACATTTTTGCAGAGGGAATGAATAAGGGGCTTTCGTCCTTGAATGCTACTTCCCCCAAACTTGGTATGGCAAGTTTGGGGAAGTAGTATTTTCAGTTCTGGACGAATTCGCAACACACTTTTTACCTTACAAATGTCATCCTTCTGAGCCCGTGACCTATAACTTCAGGAGATCAAATGACTAATTGTGAAAAGAAGGCTTCTTTTGTATAGCATATGCCAAGAAATCAGGATCATTAATTGTTTCGTTCAACGTTTAGCCAAATTTAAAAACTGTTTTTGATCATTTTGACCTTTGAACTCTGACCTTTGATCCATAGGGTATTGGAGGCACAACTTCCAAAGACCATATTCCTGCCCACCAAGTTTGGGCTCAACCTTGTTCTTGGTTTAGAAGTTGTCGACACACTTTTAGCAGTGAAATACTTTGTGACCTTTAAATTGACCACAGGGGTCCAATGTCATGTTGGCAAAGTAGGCTTTTTCACAAAGCTTTGAGAAGATATCAGTAACAGTAATTGTTTCAATCCATCTTTATTGCCAAATTTCAAAAACTGCTTACTTTAATCTAACTTGACGTTTGACCTTTGATCTATCATGAGAAGCACAAATTCCAGGGACTATGCATCCACCCACCAAGTTTTGGGCTCAATCCTGTTCTGAGTTTAGGAGGAGTTTGCGACACGCTTTTGACTTTGCAAATATCATTCAACCTCCTTATTCTGTGGCTTTTGATCTCAGGAGGTCAGATGTTGAGTTGTGCAAAGGAGGATTCTATCAGAAGGCTATTCCTAGAAATCTATATTGGTTTTTGAACATGTATGTAAAACTACATCATCATGAAAATTCATGGTGGATTAATTTGGGGACTTATGACCACAACTCAGTGACTGGCAAAAGGGGGTATTGTATAAACTTGAGTGAGCTTGAAGAGTTATCATTAAAATCATTAATGTATAAATTGAAAAGTAAGAAGATCCTGTTTTCTGGTCATATCACCAAATCGTGTCTTTGAATATATGTAGCTGTGTCGGGGATACTGTTGTAGACAAAGTGAAAGTTGGGGGCGCTCCTTTGGATTTAGTCTGTGCCTGGGCCGAGTATTGCGCAACACCTCGTTGGGGGCGAGTTGGTTTGTTTTGGGGGACGAGTATGTTACCGAATATATATGTTACCATGTAAGCCGCAGACGGCTGATTTTCTTACGACATCTTTTGCACAACCAGGCTTTCAGAGCCGATAAGTTTTATAGACTCGAACGTATGCACATTTACTTTTCACCTCACGACGGGAGATTCACAATCCAGTAAGCGATGCTTATGATTTCACGAGATAAAGTTGTCAAATAATTCGGCTTCGTACCTTACTGGGTGCCTAGCGAACAGTTTAGTGTAGTAGGTGTTAGTTTTGCGAAAGTAACGTTAAAGATTACAAATGTGTGAAGAAAAGTCGCTCTTGGGCTTCCAGTGTTCACTTAGAAGATGTAAGACTTTTAGCTAAGTCCAGGTGCCTTATTATCACGTTATCTTATTACTATTTTGACTCTCATAGAGATCGTTTGCATGTTCTAAGGTCATTTTGGGAGTTAGATTGTGAACGGTGTTTTATGTATTCTATATGTGAAGCTCTGTACTGGCCGAGCTACCTATCACTTTTCATCGTTTGGCTAAATTACGGAGACATGAGTGGTTAATCACTTTTAGCTCTCTGCGTTACGCAAATGTGTCTCCTTGTGGAGCTGACCTGGATCTTTGGTAACGTTGATTACCGTTGGCGACTGTTTTAGGGTGGGATATTAGGCGCGGTCTGCATGGGAGTTGGCTCAGATTACTTTTAACTCGGTATCCCGAGGAAGCCCCTTAGGCTATCCGGCTTTGAATGCTAGACCGATAGAGGGCGACATTGCACTTTTCTAATGTACAGTAGTTGCGGGATGATTATTACACTTTTACAGGGTTTTCGCTAACCCGGGTTCCCGGGTCTCAGACGCACGACAAGCCGCCTAGACGCTTGGAAGAAAATCTTGTGCGTCCCATGAACGCATGATGTTCAGCCGTTTACGCACAAAAATTGTAGCTCTAAATTTCATGGTCTTTACCCACATATGTATTTACGCACGTACGTATACGTCAACTTCTCTACAGAGCTCGTGCCTAGCCTAAGGTATGGGTGTTTGAATTCAATTATGGAACTGCACATGCACTACAAACTTTGCCGTGCTTCGCCATGCGTTTCACTTGAACCTGGCCTAAGGTATCAGTGTTCGCGTACACAATTCCTATACCAAACATAATAGGGTTTTTGAAAGCGAATATTTTTGCTCTCTTCGAATGGAAAAATGTGGAGAAAAGGACGAGCATTGATTGATTTTACATCAGTTCAATGTGAAAAAGAATGCCATAAATGAAGAAAATATATGTTCAGGACAGCAAAAAAGAAGAAAGGAAAGAATACAATACACATTATTTCACATTTTGTTTCACAAGACATAGTCCTTTTTGAATTCTTATTATCGTGTAGTCTCAGGGAAAAGTTATTGTCATAATTTTCGATTTATCGCCCAAACTTACGCGCTACGCGAACGGCACGAAAGTGGTCTAAATTGCTTCAGATTAGAACAAAACTAGAGTAAACAGTTGTAACTCAACAAAATCTGAAATGTTTTATCTTTATTTTGTTGAAAAATAGAAGTACCTTGTGGCATAATTTGCACAGATAATTCGTGCTACAAACAAATGAAGGAACTACGCCTGCTCGATGCTAATTTCATGTTTGTCGAGCTCAAACAAAATCTTGCCGGGCTACCACAGTCTAATACGAAAAAGCCCGATGGGCTACCTCTTTGAAAAATATTTTCCGAGCCCTAATTGTGACAATCCAGACATGCAGAGCTATAGCTCGACATATTCCGGTACAGTTCACGTTCGTACTAAAACACCTGTCATTTCCACACACTTTACAGTAGTTACGATGGATTCTTGTGTAAACGCATGCGTACTTATGCAGTTTTTTATTATATTTTATTATACCTGGGATATGCTCCGTTTACAGGGAAGCTTGATACATATGCCTGTCTGAAGGGTAAGGTTATAGCTCCATATCTTGTACACATGTACGTATCGTATAGGTTACAGTACAAGTACGGGACTCTTGGAAAATTTTGGAAACCCTTGAAAATTTTGGGGGACGCTCGAAAAAGAAAGCTGAGAGTGTCGGGACTCATGAGATTGGAAGCCTAATGAAAACCCAGCTTTAGGAGGTAGCTATGTATTGCTACAAGCTCACAGAGGAACAGAAGTGATTCAGGAACGTTTTCGTTTATGTCACTCAGTTTTATGAGTGCCTATTGTATTTTATTCTTTTATATTTTGTTTTGATAGTTCACCGTGAAATACAGACGATGGAAACCTGAGCCCTGACCTCTGGCCATTATTTTTGTTTCATGGTTGACACTAACTGGGGAATCTGGGATTGACGACCTTTGAACCCAGTACATTAGCACTTGTTTCTACGATGGGCGAAATTATACATAAATACAAATAGTTGTACAAAATAGTTCGAGTTGTACGAATTTGCAAGAAAAGACTTTTGCGCTCTCCATTGAGTAAGACCGAAGATGACATATAGCAGCTAGAAAGTTGCCACCATGAAACGTTCGTTGCCATTGCAAACACTGTATCCATTTTCGTACCAAATCCTCTCTCTTTGATAACATTGTCTTTATGATTTTCGGTCACCCAACAGCTCAATAAGTTAGTCTTCTATAACATTATCATTGCAAATTGAGATGCTGGAATTCCATTTGTAAGTTCAGTGTCATCAAAGATAGTTTAAGCACAGATTCCAAATTCCTTTTAGCGAGACGATCATTCGGGTATTTGTGTCAAAGGTCTCGTTGCCGATGACAAAGAAACCCTGATTGTAGTACATTACTGTGTATACGAATAATATTTGATTTCATCAGCTTGTTCGGTGTTACCTTTAGTGACGTCACTGGCAGAGCCAGCCCATAGACAAGTTACCGTGGTATCGTCAAATAAGGTATTCCGATAATATGTCCAGATGGGGCCCGCATGGGCAAATATCTTGGTACGCGATGATATTGTGGGCACCACATGAAAGAACTTGACACGTGGGATCGATGAAGATTTGTCCAGGGTAACCTTGTGGATCCACATGGGGAACATACCCATTGAAAATGTACCAAATGCCCACGTGGGCCCCCTACCATATCTTCATGGAGCTCATTCTCAAGAAACGCCAATTATGCTGACAAATACCCATGTAGGAACCATGTGGGCATGTTGACAGGGTAGCTATGCAAGCACGTTGGTTTCTTACCCGCTCACAATGGAAAAACAATTAGTGAGCTCTGTTTCTGAGCACATATTCCACATATGTTTAGAGACAAATGCATTGTAACGTCGACCTCGTACTCAATATACAAACACAGCTGACCAGATAGAAGGCGAGAGATTTTCTTTTGGGTTCTCAAAATCACTTTATTGCTCGAGATTTGTACAGATGATTAATGATTGATTGATGAGTCGAAACACAGCAGCACGGGATTACAATATACTCTTACATTTACATGCTATATCTCGTCTAGTAACTTACTACTAGACACTCAGGAGCCCTCTCTTAATAGCTTCTCAATACTTCTTGCTTAGGACAATGATGGGTTACTAACTAGTCACGAGTAAATACTGAAAACACTATGATATATACCTTATGTAGTCAATAATATACAATCACGCTCAGTGTTATAGCATTAAGAAATTAACATGAATACATCTCTAACAAGTATGCCCTCATGAGAAGGTCTGACAGGTTTGTTAACAAGCACGCGCCTCAAGAGTAAATGGACATCTCCTGAGTAAGTACCTCCAAAGTAGGTGCGCATTCCCTAGGGTAGGTGACTCGTGGGCAGATTCCACAGAGAAATCCCCGTCATGCCGATGACTCGAAAGTAGAACCTCCGGAATAGCCTCCTTCTCGTAGCCGCCCGGTGGGTTGATGCCCGTTGCAGACTTGTGAGTTGATCGTCGTGAGCGACCGCCCTTCTCTCGGATGACTCGTGGGTTGGTAACTCTTAAGCAGACTATGTCGTTGAGTAAGCCTTGTCGTGGACAAATCTTCTCACGAATAAATCCTCTCGCGAATAAACCCTCTCACAAGTAAACCTTCCCGTCAGTAAACTCGCTCACGAGTAAACCTTTTCACTAGTGACCTTCTAATTACACAACTCGAGCCACTAGTTCCTATACAATTTACCTTTAGGCTCGGTAACTTTACAGATTGAAGTAGCCTAACTCAACATAGCATGCAGATGAATGACATCTATAACGTTAATATAATTACCCTGTCCGGGAAAGACTCGGAAAACTTGTCTGCCTACCACATTGTAATCATACACCTATGCATGTAAATTCAAAGTTTGAGGAGCGTGACTTTCGCTCTAAGTGCGATTCATCGACACGTGGCACATTTAATCGTGATCACAAACCTAGGCCAGATAAATAATTTGGAATCAACATTTAAAACGGCCACTTTCTTTCTACCATAGTTCAACCTGTCTTTTTTACAGATACCATAAAAAATTCCTTGTTAAACTGTTGGTCCGTTTTAGCTTAGTTATATTCTTCTTACTGAACCACGAAACACTGTAACATGGATCTACTACTTACGTACTACGGTAAACCTAGCACAACCTAGGCAGCCTAACGAGCACTCTCAGCCTGACCACTCGATAGTCTCAACGAAACGAAATACACCTAACTATGCCACAATTACAGGTAAATACAAGTATACGTTAGATTAATCTTTTCACATGCCAAGTCGATTCCACAGAACCTGTGGACATCCGGCGAAGCCCACCTCGGATGAAGCGAGGCCCAACTCGGATAACACCTTTTGTTTACACAGGACAGATAAGCATGGTTGGCTAGAACTGGAAGAGAATTTAGCCCTGCATATCTCTCCCAGCTTTAATTTTTGTCTTTTTCTCGTTTCAGTACCATACGTTACTTGCTTAGTAATACCAGTAATGGGTGTGCGCGAAGTGCACTGAAAAAGTGCACGTTTTAAGACATTTCAGCTATATCTTGAGTCTAATACATTTCATTCAAAGTTTTTTTGTAATACAAACGATTAGCCAAGCTCTGCATATTTTTGATAAGTACCAGGTTTAGTAGGGGCACAAATGAGAAAAAGAAAAGCAAAATTGGGGGATTCATCCCAAGTAGAGCCACCACTGATTATTAGCCTACGGCAAGGAAAAAGATATAGATAAAGCGGATGTTTTGTGTCTGCCCTATGTTTGAGTTACAAGCGACAAATTTTGACACAAATAAAAGCCCCATAAGAAAGGAAGAAAGTGACACACTAAACCGCAAAATATCTGGCAACTGATCAAGGCCACAAAGTTGCAACACAAAATAACCATCTGAGCTTGAAGCGCGCCAAAAGTTACGGCTGTTATGTGCTGTTTTTTCCCTAAGATATCCTGAGTTTTCTCTAGAGCTTAGAAATTCTTCCTGGATATAAAAGAAGGCAAGTTTCTGTGTGGATGATGCAAAATTTGGATTGATTCAAAGTGATTTAGACCGTTTTAAAAACTGTCGGATGAAAGTGGTGAAGAATTCTGGCGGATTAATGTTGGTAAGTGTATACCCTCTAAACTTGATCCCTTACAGCTCAAAATCTATATGATCATACTATAGTGAATTTGTAGTGCCATGATAGGCCAACTCATCAGCATATGCGTAGGAGGCGGCTGAGGGAGGCTTGGGGCTGGAGCCCCCCATCCAAACCTTTTGGTGAAAATTCGGGCAAAATGCTGAGAATTTTTCAGGCACCTACTGAAAGAAAAATAATGCAATGCTGAAGCTAAAGGGTATTAATAATTGAAAAAACTTCCTTGGTAATTAATATAAAGTTCTGATATGAATTGCACCAGCACCTATATATTCCGTATTAGTTCATCAGTGTGTTTTGTAATGGTTCAACTTACATTATGATTAACAAAGGTGTATTTAAGGGGCCATATCGCCATGCCCCACCCTCCACTGATGATGATTTTTTCTACCTAAAATACGTAAATTTTTTAACACAAATTTTGCTTCAAAGGTAGCGTATTTGGCACCAGACTGCATGTAAGGACACCTACTTTTTCAAACATTTTCAAAGGGGATGGGAAAACCCCCTCCCCTTAGACCCCTCCCCCAGGCCGGCGATCAACGACTTCCGCCAAAATTAAAATCAATAAAGAAGGGAGAAACAAGGCAAATTATTGTATGTTAATGGCATGTGGTGTGATAAACGATGAATGCCCATATGATATGTACATTAACATGTCGAACGTGCGTGGGTCGTGCGGAATATTTGGGTTATATTTTTCGGGTAAGTCGTTCCAAACCCCCCCCCCCCCCCCTCAAATCAACTTGGACTCCTACGCCTATGCTCGTCAGCTTTCATTTTAGGGTTGCTTGCAGGGACTGTGAACTTTGACAAGCCTGTGGGGGGATGTAACCGAGACAAAATAGCGTGTAAGTCAATGGAGAAGCTAATGGAGGTGTGCCTCCGGCACATCGATTACTCTGTATACCACTCGAACGGGCGGTGTGAAGAGAGGAATCTAAAATAGAATAGGGGTACTTCAAGAACGTTTCATGTTAGTATGAAAAGTATTGCATATCCTCCATATATATGCATGCATCTCAATGTACTAGAGAAAGAGCCATCTGGACATTAGTAATGTATACTGCTCCGTTTATTCTGCCGTTAATACAACAAACAAGAAAATGGAGAAGAAGTACAGACAAAGTATTTTGGTAAAAGTAACTAACGCGAGGACCCCCGAGACTCAAAGGCTTATAAAAATTATATCAGGTAATGAAGCATCAGGAAATATCAGGAAGAGACCTAGGACAGCCCTTTTGTTTATGTACTCCTTTTCTACAGTCATCATGCTAACAATAACAGTCCGGTCGTAACAATCTTTATGGTCATGGTATGCTAAATTGAAAGTCACATGAAAGGCCAACTTGTCCCTTGGTGAGGGATAGCTTGTACCTGGCGAAAAGTTCTTCAAAGTTTTAGGGGCAACTTTAATTTTTCAAATTAGTGTAAGTCAATGAAGGATTTATGGAGGGTGTACTACCATTGCATGTACTTTCGCAATATTGAGCAAGAATACGTTGAAGTGGTCAGCCCACAATAAAAACCCTGTACGCCACGGGTGGGGGAACCTTTTTACTATCAAAGTCCATTTTGAAGTTGACAAAATCACTCTTCAGTCAGTCATCAGCTTCCGGTGGTTTAGTGTGGGATACTACATGGAGTATTATCTAATATAACGTACCTAAAATAGTCGGCAAACTGAAAGCACAGGCTATACCGTAGATTAAAAATTTGTAATTATTAAACAACAAATGAAATTGAATATTTGACTGGCTCTAGGGCCGTACATGACGCTCCGGCAAGAGGTTCCTCACCCTTGCTGTAGGCCTATAACTTTTAAGAAACGCAAACCAAATTTAACATTTGTAAGGGATAAATGGTAGTCATGTAATAGGTCTGGAATATATACTTGAAGAAAAGACACTTAACAAGCATTTGAAAATCGTTCCCAAAGCTTATACGTTTGATTTCGTAGATTGTAACAGGGTGGTAGGATGAAGCGTGATCAGTGAACTCAATAGTAGGCAACACTTACCTATTTATTTTTTGTCGTCACAAGGTGTATACCGCTGTAGTATTAAACCATAAGTGTGCGGGATCAGTTGCCCAGTTACAATTCTGGCTTTTTTTATTCAACGTCAATTGCTGGGGTTTCTCGGTCAGTTCATTTGTACCTACGGTGTCTCTGTAAGAGCCACTAACTGAATCCTGTACAATCATTGTTGTGAGCTTTGAGAAGTGAACCGAAATAACTGAAACCAAATGTACCTTTTAAATGACACAGTAAATATCATAGAAAATGGTGATAGGCCTGTACCATTCTACTTGGGAAAACATTTCGAATGAAACCATCGTAACCAAAATATGTAGAGACCACCAATATGCATTTTGGAAATTCCCAGTTGCAAATTCTATTTCGCTGTTCTTGAAAACGATCGAAGTTTACTGATGCATGAACATGATCGAGGTGTAAGGATTTTTGTAAGCAATCCAAAGTATCACCTAAGCAGACGGAGGAGGGTGATTATTTATCGTTTATGGCCCTAGAGAAAGTATCAACCTTTCCATTTACGCTGGTGTATGAATTAAGGTAGTGTAAGCTTGCAGGCTTAAAGTGTGTAAATGCCCTAGTTTACAGTTCGGTAGATTTCCCCATTCGGGAGAATCTACTTTTCTCCCGATCGGGAGAAAACTTGGTCATGGGCGCCGCCATTTTGTCTATTTTTACCCACAATCCCACGTGTTCTTTGTGTAGCCTACATTGTCAGTGGCGAATGCGTTTGGAAAAACTGTGGGTCTTATGTTATGGAATTAAATTTATATTCGGAAGAGTTTTGTCATAGCTACAGAAAAGCCACGTCCTAATCGGGGGTTTACCACGCCGTTTTTGAGTTTTTGAGTGATTTTTATTCTTGCTAAACTTTGTTTTTGTTAGTCTGGCAAGCCTTTACAATGTGTGCATAAGTTTTCCCCAGTTCGGGGGGAATTTTGGTTTTCCCCCAAACGCGAAAATCTCCCGGACTGGTTTATGTATAAATAAACTCATGGAAGAAAAATTTCAGCGGGAACCATACTTTGTAATTGTGTTGGTTATGGTCAGCTATTGTGTTTTATGGCTTTTACTATGCATAATAAGGAGGCGGTACAGTTTGTTTGGAAAAACGAAAATAAACCGTCCAATATCTCCAGCACGGTAAGCTTGATTTGCTTTCACCCTTATTTCCTTTACATGTTACGGATGAAGGACATCAGTCATACACCAGTAGCAGATATGGTTCGTTGCACTTGGCCATCTTGATCAATTTACTTTCTTTACATCAAAATATTTAAAAGCTCAATCGTTGAAACATGGAACCAGTGAGTGTTGTGTATTTCAAAGACATCCAGCATTAGAGAATGTGCTCTCTTGAGTTGTGGACAAGAGTGCTTGTCCTTGGTTTTTAGAAGTGACAACTCAGAGCAACATAGTTGCCATCAACACTTTTACAGACATTGTGTTTGCCTATTGTGCGAGGAGATTGGGCTATTGTTAGTTTTACAGGCCACCTTGAACAAACAGACAGAACTTAAGGATTAACTGAATATGTCAACCAATTTGAAAAGATCCTCACCCTTATTTGAAATTAGAGGCCCATGATCCTGTAATATTTAAGGCTCAATTTTGCTTTTCAAATATTTAAAGACAGGCAGTCATCACCCCAAAGTGCATTTTTAGTGTAGGGGTATCAAATTCTCAGTTGGTTACAGCTCTTTGATTGACAACAAATTTTGAAAATTCAAATGAAACAGAGTAACTCACATTCCTTGTATGCTCACCAGGACATGGCCTGAAGTAATATGTCTGCACAAAGAGGAGCTTTACACAGCTATGGGAGGAGCTACAAGTTGCCTAGTTGGGAGAATTGGAACTGTCTGGAATGACGAGAATTGGCCTTTAATGTGAACCCAGTAATCAAACCTGCGACGGAGACATTAACTTAGAAATGGGGTCATACCCCTCTTCCATTTATGTGTAAACAGAAAACTGCGAAACATACCTCCGACATAAAATGGCAAGGACGCGTTTGTCCTCCGCGCAGTTTAAATCTGTACTTTGTGGGGAATGGATAAAGCACACACGTTACGAATTTATAATGGAACAGAAATTGAGCAGGATTTTGTCCGTGAGCTTGTCAAATACCCTTTGCTACTTCGTGCGTGATTGTTAAAACAATCAAACCTGATGCTATAGAACTTTTCAAATCAGTTCCGCTTCATCCTATTCTTTTCGTCAACAAAGCAAACATTTTTGGTCTCAAATATTGTAAATGTTAGTCTCAAAAAGTGACCATTACTCTGAGTAGATGCGGGCTTATGTTGACCACATCTTGTTCACCTGGCCTACCAAGTCCATGAAACGCTCACTTTCAGCCAGATGTGTTTCACCTTGTTTCTATACATAAAATCCTTTCATGTAAGCTTCCAATGAAAGCATCATAGTTGTAGACCATCAATTAAAACTCACGGGGTTCTTTCATAAGTCTCACAACTTTTCCAGATCAGATTTTCTCAGAACAGATTGCCTGTATTCCGGCAAAAGAAAGTTCCGTCCCTGATCCCATAGGGTCTCTTGTATGAAACACCGTGTTACCTGCTGCCAGACAGCCGCAATGACAAGGGACTCACATGGGTTACCAATGCAGACCCCATGTAGGTCTAGATACATCCGATGAAATAAATCCATTGAGGTCTTTCATACCATCCACAAATGTCTATGAATATTTGCCGTCATGGGTTAAACGAAGTTCGAATATTCGAACATTGATTTCCCGTAGCTAAACTAACCTGGGACCAAAATGGTTTGCCAAACTGTTACGGCTTGTGGTCGCAAGTCAAACCAATAACAGCGAAAGATCACAGAAGAACGAGATTAAAATTCAACAACTTAATGATTATTTACAATCCCCTTATCTTACTTAAATTTACAATAATTAATTAGACTTACTCACAATCCTTTACTTGATATTTGTCTGGTCTGGTCCAAGGGCTGGTAGTGCATGCACGTTGACGATGGCACAGTGGTAGACCTGCAGCGTGCTGTAGCGTAGGAACTGGTTCCACGAGCGAATAATGACAAGGCTAGACTTGTAGGCGATGGATGATAACAACCTCAATACACAGTGTAGAAACGGCGTACGGCAATTTATCACAAGTGTTCAGTGTCAGTGGCTGGCTTATGATATCTCAGCAGTGTCTGGGCTTGATGAAGTTTTTAGGTGTATCTCTCGACAAAACAGTTGTTGAACTGCCTTTTATATGCTAGGCTTTTATTCGAGAACTCTCCAGAATTTAACAGAAACTTCTAGTGTACACAGTCCAGCAATTACGAGAACGTTCCTTAATAGAAACTTCTAGAACACACAGTCGAGACATTACGAGAACGTTCCTTATATGCACGGTAGTAAACTATGTCAATATTTAGAAGTGTCGTCAGGCCGCGTAAACAGTTCTCTCTTCTAGACAATTCTAGAAAGGCTGCGTTGAAGTTGAATTCTCTGGAACTTTCCATTCACTCGTCGATGGATTCAATCCGGTGTTCCTGACGGGTCGTCTTGTAACACTCCCCACCCTTGAAAAAGTTTTGGACGTCTCGGAAAAAACTTAAATTACAATATTTACAATGTATAACTTTACAGTAATAACTACAGTATGTATATTATGTAGTTCAATATTCAATGGAAGGTATAATCATAACATACAACTTGTCTTGCTAGGTGATGATACATGAATACAGTAACATCATCAATACACATTGTGCCATAGTTAACACAAAATTTCAAAACTTATAGTGAGATTTTCAACATACTGCATCAGATCAAATTCTTGATAAAGAGTCTGGTACAACATTGTCTTTTCCTTTAATGTGCTTAATATCTACATTACATGATTGCAGAAATAAACTCCACCTCATCAATCTTTGATTCTTATTCTTCATCTAAGATAAAAATGTCAAAGGGTTATGATCAGTGTATACAGTGATAGGGAAACTAGTAGTTCCCAAATAAACATCAAAGTGTTGAAGACCCAAGTATCAAAGCTAATGTCTCTTTTTCAATTGTTGAATAATTTTTTCTGGTGTTTGTCAAATTTCTTAGAATAATAACAAACAGGGTGATCAACACCATGCTCATCAGCTTGAAGCAAAACTGCTCCTATGCCATTGTCACTGGCATCTACTGCCAACTTAAATTGTTTTTCAAAATCTGGAGCAATCAACACTGGTGAACTCATTAGTGCCTTTTTCAATAATTCAAATGCTGCTTGGCAATTATCTGTCCAATCAAACTTTTCATTCTTCTTTAACAATTTTGTCAGTGGTGCAGCAATGTCAGAGAAATTCGGACAAAAACGTCTGTAGTAACCAGCCATGCCTAGGAAGCGCATGAGCTGCCTTTTATCAGTTGGGGCAGGGAATTTGTCAATGCCCTCAACTTTAGCCTTAATTGGTCTAACTTTACCCTGACCAACCACATGCCCTAAGTACACCACATGGGCACAAGCAATCTCACTTTTGACCAAATTGACAGTCAAATTAGCTTTGGCAAGCTTGTCAAATAATGCCTTAATATGTTGTACATGTTCATCCCATGAGTTGCTGTACACAATAAGGTCATCAACATATACTTCGCAATTTTCTAAATTTGACGTAAGATTATTTACTAAGCGCTGAAACGTCATCGGTGAGTTTTTCATACCAAACGGCATAACCTTATACTGAAACAACCCATCTGGCGTCACGAATGCCGAGATTTTCCGAGCCCTCTCAGTGAGTGGTATCTCCCAGTACCCCTTTAGTAAGTCAAACTTTGACACATACGTTGCTTTCCCAATCCTATCAATGCAATCATCGATACGGGGTATCGGATAGGAATCCGTTCTTGTGACTGCATTTACCTTTCGGTAATCAGTACAAAATCTGTACCCACCGTCTGGCTTGGGGACCAATATACAAGGGGAAGACCATTCACTATTACTAGGTTCTATAATGTCATGGTCTAACATATACCGAACTTCATCCCTGAGATGTTGTCGTTTTCGAGGGTTAACTCGGTAAGGATGCTGCTTGATTGGTGTGCCATCTCCCACATCAACATCATGTTCAATCAAATTTGTCCTAGTAGGATCATCTGAGAACAAGCATGTATATTCATAGATTAATGATTTCATTTCTGACTTTTCTTTGTGATCCAGATGACTTAATTTCTGGTCAAGATTTTTCAACACATCAGAATTTTGTAACTTAATACACATGTCAGGAACATTATCAGCCTTGATCTCATCACTACTGAGTTCATGATCAGCATTGATAACACACACTTGATCACCTGTATCATTAGTGTTACTATTTACATCATGTACACTTTCATCCTTAGAAATGTCAAAATCTTCTCTTTCATAATATCTCTTCATCATATTAATATGACATACCCTTTTTGATTTACGCTTGTCAGGTGTCAAAATGACGTAATCTGTGTCACTAACTTTTCTCTCAATGACATAAGGTCCTTGAAAGCGAGCTTGAAGTGGCTGACCAGAAACAGGCAAAAACACTAGCACCTTATCACCAGGCTTTAACTCTCTTTTCACAGTGGTCTTGTCGTACCACGCTTTCATTTTCTTCTGAGAGTGTCTCAGATTTTCCTGAGCAAGTTCACATGCTCCATGAAGACGATCTTTAAAGCGGGATACATAATCAAGTAGATGTATGTCTTCACCTGGATCTGATAACCACTTCTCCTTTAACAATTTCAATGGTCCACGAACTGTGTGTCCAAAGACAAGTTCAAATGGACTGAACCCAAGTGACTCTTGTATAGATTCCCTGGCAGCAAACATTACAAATGGAATGCCTTCATCCCAATCTCTGTCATTATCGTGACAATATGTCTTTAACACATTCTTCAATGTTTGGTGAAATCTTTCTAAAGCCCCTTGGCTTTCAGGATGATAAGCCGAAGACTTAATTTGGTCTATGCCTAACTCATACAACATCTGCTGGAATACAGTTGACATGAAATTAGACCCTTGATCTGATTGGATCTCTTTAGGCAACCCAAACAATGTGAAAAATTTAAGTAAAGCTTGTAAGACTGTCCGAGCCTTAATATTCCTCAGAGGTATTGCCTCTGGAAACCTTGTAGAAGCACACATAATGGTTAATATATACTGATGCCCTGCCCTACTCTTAGGTAGGGGACCTACACAATCAATGATGACTCTACTAAACGGCTCTTCAAAAGCAGGAATTGGCTTTAAGGGAGCAGCCGGAATATTCTGATTCGGCTTCCCAACCATTTGACATGAGTGACAGGTCTTACAAAATTTGGCCACATCACTTTTAAGTTTTGGCCAATAAAAGTGATTCAAAATTCTGTGGTAAGTCTTATTGACTCCTAGGTGCCCTGCAAATGGCAATTCATGAGCAATACTCAGTATTTCCCTTCTATAGGTCCTAGGTACCACAATTTGATGGTAAATTCTCCACTCTTCATCTAATGGTGCATCAGGTGGTCGCCATTTACGCATCAAAATATTGTTTTTCAAATAAAAGCAGACTGATACGTCTTTCGATTCATCCTCAGTGAGTGCACCAGCTATTAATGGCTGAAGCTCTTCATCATGTTGTTGTTGGACTGACAACTGGTCTCTGTGGAGTGTGTCAGACATTTTTGATTTTTCCTGTTCTACCCCCTCACTATGTGTGGGGCCAGGAGACTCACAATCCTGACTATCATTAAGATTAGTCATAAAAGATTGGCTGAGATCATACCAAGAATCTTCACTTTCATGAATATTCTCACTAGAATCTTTTCCAGACTCTGACTCCTCCTTTGGGAGTGTTGTTCCATTTTTAGGAACTAATTCCTCAATTTTAGAGGGCGGATGATTAAGTTTATCATCGTTATTTTCAGAAATCATACCCTCATTTTTAGAGAGTGGATGTTTAAGATTATCATCCTTACATGATTCCCTATTTGTTCCACTTTTGGGAACTGTATCCTCACTTTTGGAGGGTGGATGTTTAAGATTATCATCCACGGCAAGCTTTTGTGACATAGCTCTAGTGACAGCACAGGCAGGGAATAAATTTGGAAATTCCTTTTCTAATTGCTCTGTGTTGTTATAATCACATGGTTTATCTGTCAAAATTGCATTGGCTACTACCTTTCCACCAGCTAGGTCATTGCCTAGCAACAGAGATACCCCCTTTACAGGTAGAGTAGGTCTAACCCCTACTATGACCGACCCAGAAACTAAATCTGACTTCAAATTAATTTTGTGGAGAGGGACAGAAATAAATCCACACTCAACCCCCTGAATTAGTACATTTGCCCCTGTGGAAGTAGAGTCCGATAATGGCAAAACTCCATCAAGAAGCAACGACTGAATTGCGCCTGTATCACGCAAAATTTTAATTTTGACGGGTGGATGAGCTGAATTCCCATCTAGGGAAATAAACCCCTCAGACACAAATGGAAGGTATTCTTCCTTAATTTGGTCGTTAGAATTAGGCCGTAAAGTCACAACTACCTCAGAAGAATTCTCTGCAATGGCTAAAGCATTGGAGGCTGTTTCAGTCTCCTTGAATTTTGCCAATGTGAAGCAATTTGCCATTGTGTGGCCCTTTTTGTGACAGAAACCACAACTTATGTCCTTAAAGGCAGCGTTGTTTGAGCTGACCTGGTCGTTCTTTTGACGACTCGAATCTGGTTGTTTTTTACCAGAATTTGTTGGAGAGATAGAACCAGACTGAGATCCACTGTTACTTGTTGTGCCACTATTATTGCCATGTTTCTTATTTGGCCTACTAAACTGACCCTGGTTTTGAGTCTGACCCACTTTACTGAATTTATGGGTAAGTGCATACTAATCAGCCAAATTTGCAACTTCCTTCAAGTTGTCAGCCTTATTTTCCTCAAGGTGAGTCTTAATGTCATCATTTACACACCGTTTGAATTCCTCGACCAGCATCAGTTGTCTTAAAGTGTCAAATGTGGAGACCTTTTTGGAAGCACACCATCTATCGAAATGCCTTTCTTTTTGATAAGCAAACTCTACATAGGTTTGTGTATCCGTCTTACGATACTTTCTAAATTTTTGGCGATACGCTTCAGGCACCAATTCATAGGCTTGTAATATGGCCTTTTTAACCTTATCATAATCCATACTGTCCTCTATTGACAGAGCGGAATACACTTCTTGAGCCTTGCCTGTGAAATTACTCTGGATGAGTATGGACCATTTATCTCTTGGCCACTTTAGTTGCTCACCCAGCTTTTCGAAATGGTTGACGAATTTCTCCACATTATCCTCCTGAAATTTGGGGACAAATTTTACGTGCTTAGAAACATCGAATCCCCTAGTATCCAAGCCTATTTTAGGGTCTGAGGCTTTTATGACCCCTAACTCTAGTTGCTTTAACCTAAATTCATATTCTCTTGCCTCTTTTTCCCTTTGCATTTGCATTTGCATTTCTCTTTCCTCTTTTTCCTTTTGCATTTGCATTTCCCCTTTCCTTTTTTTCCTTTTGCATTTGCATTTGCTTTCTCTTTCCTCTTTTTCCTTTTGCATTTGCATTTCTCTTTCCTTTCTTTCCCTTTCTCTTTCCTCTCTTTCCCTTTCTTCTCTTTCCCCTTCTCTTTCCATTTCTTTTAATCTAATCTCCTTATTCATTTCTATTTCAAGCCTTTTCAATTCAAATGTGTTGTCAGTTGGCACAGTGATAGCTGTTTCCAATACTGTACTAGGCAGGACACCTTCATCCACAAGATATTCTAGAACATATCTTTTAATCTCGTCTTTCCGCGTTAAAGGCTGAAATTCAATGCCATAATGTTTTGCGACTTTTACAATCTCAGACTTCTTTAATGAATCTATTTCCTCGACTGAGGGACTAGCCACGAATTTATCTAAGTTGAATGGCATTTTGAAGTTGTTTACGATTTACAACAGAATTTCTCGAATTTTCTAGTACTTTTCGTTCCCGGATGTTAGGCCACCAGTTCTGTTACGGCTTGTGGTCGCAAGTCAAACCAATAACAGCGAAAGATCACAGAAGAACGAGATTAAAATTCAACAACTTAATGATTATTTACAATCCCCTTATCTTACTTAATTTACAATAATTAATTAGACTTACTCACAATCCTTTACTTGATATTTGCCTGGTCTGGTCCAAGGGCTGGTAGTGCATGCACGTTGACGATGGCACAGTGGTAGACCTGCAGCGTGCTGTAGCGTAGGAACTGGTTCCACGAGCGAATAATGACAAGGCTAGACTTGTAGGCGATGGATGATAACAACCTCAATACACAGTGTAGAAACGGCGTACGGCAATTTATCACAAGTGTTCAGTGTCAGTGGCTGGCTTATAATATCTCAGCAGTGTCTGGGCTTGATGAAGTTTTTAGGTGTATCTCTCGACAAAACAGTTGTTGAACTGCCTTTTATATGCTAGGCTTTTATTCGAGAACTCTCCAGAATTTAACAGAAACTTCTAGTGTACACAGTCCAGCAATTACGAGAACGTTCCTTAATAGAAACTTCTAGAACACACAGTCGAGACATTACGAGAACGTTCCTTGTATGCACGGTAGTAAACTATGTCAATATTTAGAAGTGTCGTCAGGCCGCGTAAACAGTTCTCTCTTCTAGACAATTCTAGAAAGGCTGCGTTGAAGTTGAATTCTCTGGAACTTTCCATTCACTCGTCGATGGATTCAATCCGGTGTTCCTGACGGGTCGTCTTGTAACACAAACGAAGTCCACATACGTTGCCAATATGCATCGTAAGTAGAGATGTTTATATTAGTATGGTAACCAGCGTCTAGTTCTCGAGACAGGTCTCGAGTAACGATTTAAAGGACTCGGAAGGCAAGGACTCGGACTAGGTCTCGTTAGAGGTCCGGGACTCTTGGCTCGTCTCTAAATTTCCCGAGACCGGGCTCGAGACCGGCAGAACTTAGGAATCACTTTAATGCAATTAATCCGTCGTCATTACTTTACCTTGTCCTTGTCCTCTGCAGTTTCTATACAACACACGGTATTTACGTCTTTGCATTATGGGTTGTATAGTGTAGATGATATTATAAAAAGTTTTACGATAAAAACGTACATGGGGTACTTAATAATTTCCGCTGGTGGCCCAAATATTTAATCGGGAAGATCTCACGGGCCACAGCCGAACGTGTATCATTGAATTTGCCTTTAGGCTGACCCCTACTATGACCGACCCAGAAACTAAATCTGACTTCAAATTAATTTTGTGGAGAGGGACAGAAATAAATCCACACTCAACCCCCTGAATTAGTACATTTGCCCCTGTGGAAGTAGAGTCCGATAATGGCAAAACTCCATCAAGAAGCAACGACTGAATTGCGCCTGTATCACGCAGAATTTTAATTTTGACGGGTGGATGAGCTGAATTCCCATCTAGGGAAATAAACCCCTCAGACACAAATGGAAGGTATTCTTCCTTAATTTGGTCGTTAGAATTAGGCCGTAAAGTCACAACTACCTCAGAAGAATTCTCTGCAATGGCTAAGGTATTGGAGGCTGTTTCAGTCTCCTTGAATTTTGCCAATGTGAAGCAATTTGCCATTGTGTGGCCCTTTTTGTGACAGAAACCACAACTTATGTCCTTAAAGGCAGCTTTGTTTGAGCTGACCTGGTCGTTCTTTTGACGACTCGAATCTGGTTGTTTTTTACCAGAATTTGTTGGAGAGATAGAACCAGACTGAGATCCACTGTTACTTGTTGTGCCACTATTATTGCCATGTTTCTTATTTGGCCTACTAAACTGACCCTGGTTTTGAGTCTGACCCACTTTACTGAATTTATGGGTAAGTGCATACTAATCAGCCAAATTTGCAACTTCCTTCAAGTTGTCAGCCTTATTTTCCTCAAGGTGAGTCTTAATGTCATCATTTACACACCGTTTGAATTCCTCGACCAGCATCAGTTGTCTTAAAGTGTCAAATGTGGAGACCTTTTTGGAAGCACACCATCTATCGAAATGCCTTTCTTTTTGATAAGCAAACTCTACATAGGTTTGTGTATCCGTCTTACGATACTTTCTAAATTTTTGGCGATACGCTTCAGGCACCAATTCATAGGCTTGTAATATGGCCTTTTTAACCTTATCATAATCCATACTGTCCTCTATTGACAGAGCGGAATACACTTCTTGAGCCTTGCCTGTGAAATTACTCTGGATGAGTATGGACCATTTATCTCTTGGCCACTTTAGTTGCTCACCCAGCTTTTCGAAATGGTTGACGAATTTCTCCACATTATCCTCCTGAAATTTGGGGACAAATTTTACGTGCTTAGAAACATCGAATCCCCTAGTATCCAAGCCTATTTTAGGGTCTGAGGCTTTTATGACCCCTAACTCTAGTTGCTTTAACCTAAATTCATATTCTCTTGCCTCTTTTTCCCTTTGCATTTGCATTTGCACTTCTCTTTCCTCTTTTTCCTTTTGCATTTGCATTTCTCTTTCCTCTTTTTCCTTTTGCATTTGCATTTGCTTTCTCTTTCCTCTTTTTCCTTTTGCATTTGCATTTCTCTTTCCTTTCTTTCCCTTTCTCTTTCCTCTCTTTCCCTTTCTTCTCTTTCCCTTTCTCTTTCCATTTCTTTTAATCTAATCTCCTTATTCATTTCTATTTCAAGCCTTTTCAATTCAAATGTGTTGTCAGTTGGCACAGTGATAGCTGTTTCCAATACTGTACTAGGCAGGACACCTTCATCCACAAGATATTCTAGAACATATCTTTTAATCTCGTCTTTCCGCGTTAAAGGCTGAAATTCAATGCCATAATGTTTTGCGACTTTTACAATCTCAGACTTCTTTAATGAATCTAGTTCCTCGACTGAGGGACTAGCCACGAATTTATCTAAGTTGAATGGCATTTTGAAGTTGTTTACGATTTACAACAGAATTTCTCGAATTTTCTAGTACTTTTCGTTCCCGGATGTTAGGCCACCAGTTCTGTTACGGCTTGTGGTCGCAAGTCAAACCAATAACAGCGAAAGATCACAGAAGAACGAGATTAAAATTCAACAACTTAATGATTATTTACAATCCCCTTATCTTACTTAATTTACAATAATTAATTAGACTTACTCACAATCCTTTACTTGATATTTGCCTGGTCTGGTCCAAGGGCTGGTAGTGCATGCACGTTGACGATGGCACAGTGGTAGACCTGCAGCGTGCTGTAGCGTAGGAACTGGTTCCACGAGCGAATAATGACAAGGCTAGACTTGTAGGCGATGGATGATAACAACCTCAATACACAGTGTAGAAAACGGGCGTACGGCAATTTATCACAAGTGTTCAGTGTCAGTGGCTGGCTTATAATATCTCAGCAGTGTCTGGGCTTGATGAAGTTTTTAGGGTATCTCTCGACAAAAACAGTGTTGAACTGCCTTTATATGCTAGGCTTTTATACGAGAACTCTCCAGAATTTAACAGAAACTACTAGTGTACACAGTCCAGCAATTACGAGAACGTTCCTTAATAGAAACTTCTAGAACACACAGTCGAGACATTACGAGAACGTTCCTTGTATGCACGGTAGTAAACTATGTCAATATTTAGAAGTGTCGTCAGGCCGCGTAAACAGTTCTCTCTTCTAGACAATTCTAGAAAGGCTGCGTTGAAGTTGAATTCTCTGGAACTTTCCATTCACTCGTCGATGGATTCAATCCGGTGTTCCTGACGGGTCGTCTTGTAACACAAACGAAGTCCACATACGTTGCCAATATGCATCGTAAGTAGAGATGTTTATATTAGTATGGTAACCAGCGTCTAGTTCTCGAGACAGGTCTCGAGTAACGATTTAAAGGACTCGGAAGGCAAGGACTCGGACTAGGTCTCGTAGAGTCCGGACTCTTGGCTCGTCTCTAAATTTCCCGAGACCGGGCTCGAGACCGGCAGAACTTAGGAATCACTTTAATGCAATTAATCCGTCGTCATTACTTTACCTTGTCCTTGTCCTCTGCAGTTTCTATACAACACACGGTATTTACGTCTTTGCATTATGGGTTGTATAGTGTAGATGATATTATAAAAAGTTTTACGATAAAAACGTACATGGGGTACTTAATAATTTCCGCTGGTGGCCCAAATATTTAATCGGGAAGATCTCACGGGCCACAGCCGAACGTGTATCATTGAATTTGCCTTTAGGCTTCATTTTGAAATGGTTAGCGTTTCACCTGAATGTGTGGTGTCTAGGGGTGCGTCGAAAAGTCCCTGGTTCTGAGCAGCCGAATGGAATAAAAAAAGGCGTGGCCCCGGAAGCACTGAGGGTATTTACAAAATAGTGGGCATAAGCCTGAACATTTATCTACGCTATCTGTAAATGACAATGAATGCGCACTCAATTGATGATCACAAGTATAACAATTTGACCATAAGGCCCAATCTAGGCCTGACAGAGCGGCTAACAAAAAAACATACTGTCAGATTAAGTGGCGCACATCATTTTTAAATGTGTATGGCTGCAGGAGAAGGTTGTTTGGCGTGACTTTGTCTTAGCCGGAATAGTTGTACCTCGATACCGTACGTGTTCTTTATTCTGAAATATTATCATTAGAAATGCACAGTTCAAATAAGAAAAGGCAAATAAGAGGAAAGAAAGTAATATTTGTCCTCAATATGTTTCTGTCAAAGTGCACACGGCCTTCTAAGTTGGGGGGGGGGGGGGGTGGGGGGGGGGGGGGGTGGGGGGGGGGGGGGGTGGGGGGGGGGGGGGGTGGGGGGGGGGGGGGGTGGGGGGGGGGGGGGGTGGGGGGGGGGGGGGGTGGGGGGGGGGGGGGGTGGGGGGGGGGGGGGGTGGGGGGGGGGGGGGGTGGGGGGGGGGGGGGGTGGGGGGGGGGGGGGGTGGGGGGGGGGGGGGGTGGGGGGGGGGGGGGGTGGGGGGGGGGGGGGGTGGGGGGGGGGGGGGGTGGGGGGGGGGGGGGGTGGGGGGGGGGGGGGGTGGGGGGGGGGGGGGGTGGGGGGGGGGGGGGGTGGGGGGGGGGGGGGGTGGGGGGGGGGGGGGGTGGGGGGGGGGGGGGGTGGGGGGGGGGGGGGGTGGGGGGGGGGGGGGGTGGGGGGGGGGGGGGGTGGGGGGGGGGGGGGGTGGGGGGGGGGGGGGGTGGGGGGGGGGGGGGGTGGGGGGGGGGGGGGGTGGGGGGGGGGGGGGGTGGATTACCAACGTCGATTAGAAATGAACCTAAAGAAGATTATGTAAGACGACGGTCATCCACTTAGTGCGACTTTGAACATTGCGGCAATCATCCTCGAAGTTGTAGAATGAGGTAACCTTACTCGAGTAGTAATCGTCACCCCTCTTCTTATATCCCACAATGTATTAAAATCCATAATTCTACTTACAAACTCTAACGCTGGCCTGGTTGGTTCCTATTGTTTTATACGGTTATCATCCCTTGGTTTCTTCTATTTTACTTTTTAGAATTGTTATGCATATATATTTTTTGTAATTTTACAGTGTCTATTGCTGTTTGATTTGTTTAAAGCGAGCTTTCAGTTAAACTTTGTGGGGTTTAAAAAAGTTGATTTTATTTCGTCTTAACCCGATAGAAATGAAATACATAGCATAACGCAGTGGAAGATTATAAAATAAACCCTTGTTCGGGTTCCATGCAAGCAAAATAGAATCTTATTGGATCTTTTGCAAGCTATCTAGGGGAACCACACTTAAAGAGACGTTGAAGTCTTTCCAAACGTGGGTAAGAATTAAAGAGAAACTGTCCTTTAATTTCTAATTAAACATTACAAAGGTGAAGTATTGTACAAATTTAATTTAAATCTGAACCCTCAGAAACAGTATAAAACAATTGTTTCATGAAGCATTCATCAACCGTACAGCCAAACCGAATGAAGTTAGCCATTGCAGCTATTAATGTTCCCATATATCCACTTTGAAGGTTTCATTTGTAAACAGGAGTAAATCATGAAACAACTTTGTAAAATAATTCAACAGTCCCATTTTTCAATGGGAGGACTTTCATTTGTTAGCAGCATCGTACGTAGTATTTTGTTAAAATTATTAGCAGATAAATCTTAGGCTTTAATTTACATATAGGCTGAATCACCTTTCTTTTTCCTCATGAACTATCTGGAATATTCCCTTTTTAATCAAACGAGTTAAGTAAAATTTTAATATTATATGGCCAACCTCTATCCCCCCCCCCCCCCCCACGACCCTTCACCATCTTCAACACACAATAATTAGCCCATGAAGGCGTGGTGATTTCTTTCTCACTGGAAAAGTCCGGGCCAGCCGGATTTCATGTAAGATTCAACCAGATCATTTTCCACCAGGATGTAAAATATTTAATTTATTTCTGATTCTTACTGCCTCAATTGTGTCGGATGTCATGACCAAAATTCGGTTCCGAATCCATTCTGATACGGTACATCCTTAGCCATATGCAGCCCTAACTTTCTTCGTCCCTTTCCCTATCTTTTCAACAATATTTTCCCTTTTTTGCTTCTTAGTTACATTCCGTATTCTTATTCGTTCTGTTCATTCTTTCTCGCTGCTTCCCATCCTATCTTATTTCCTTCCTCGTCTACTGTAGTTGCTGTTTCTCCCTTTTCGATCGTTCCCTTTTACGTTCCTCCTCGTCCACCCCCTCTCCCCCTGCTTTAATAGCACGTCTTCCGTTCTTTTGTAATGTAAGAGATCCTGAAGAAGCGCCGACGTCTTTCAAAGTGTAGTTAGAAGGAAAGTAAGGCATCAATGGCTCTACTGCCAGACTTCTCCGTAGGATATCTTCAGTCTGATCCACTCAGCTTTCTTTAGCTCCAATTTATAGGTGCACTGGTTAATTTTGATTTTTTTAAATAAATGCTATTCCGCCCAGGGCTTTAATAGATTTAATCTATACAGCAATTGCTCGGGAAGTACTAAAGCACACATGCACTTCCGACAATTACTATCACTTAAATTATGCTGAGGAACTCTAAACAGTACACGAGGTTGTATGCAGGCTGTAACGCCGGAGTCAGGACTCGGACTCGAGTACCTCTTTTACTGGACTCGGAATTGGCCCGGAATGAGAGATCCCAGAAGCGGAATTGGCCCGGAATGGGTTGCAGCTGGACTTTTGGAACCGGAGCCGATTCCAGCCGAATCCATAAAATGTGAAAGTTAAATAATTTTCACCTAAGGCTACATTCTTATTGAGCAGTTTAATACATGAGTGATCACACACAGTCAACAAAATTACAGAGTTAGGAAGACCATATAAAATTGACCGGTAGTCTTAATGCATCCAGTGTTAATTGTCGTTTACTGAAAAAAAAGAACATGAAGAGGAATCTTGATATGTACATAAATATTTAAAGAAAAAAAGTGAAATGGAGTATTTTATGTTTACATCAATGATTATCTTGGGGTAAATATTGCCAAAGAAATTTCTCCCTCACGTCTACATAGTGTTATCACAGAACCTCTAAGAATAGTTATAAGGTCTTTCGTTTTTCTACTGTAAAAGCCGGTTCGTACTTCAGTGTAACACAATTAAGCTATGGAAATTTAACACAGTTTCAGTTCTGAGCTATGTCCTTGGTTGGCTCTGAAGAGCAAGGGATGACCATATATGGTTCTCACAACTTTCTAGCTCGTGAAAATCGTGACGTATAAAAGGTCTTAATGTAAAGGTCATTCATTGAACAATTGTAAAATTGTTTTGAGAAATTCCTTCTGATGAAGAGTTCAAAGTCAGTATTCTGTACTAAAAGTAAGTCTCAGTATGCGAACCACTAGCTTTCATGGGGTCAATTTTTTTATCATTTTTATGAACGAAAAGAAAGTACGTTTTTCGAACCATTACTCCCTCCCAGAGCTTAATAAAAACTTACTTCAAAGTCACGTCAGACTTAGAATAGTGAGAAAACTCCCCCTTCTTTTGGTTGCATCTTCGGTGACTCCTTATACTGTTATAAGAAGGTGAACACGGTGTGCTGATAAGACAGTGAGATTCCCTTTCATAACGCATGGGCGAGTGTTTGGGATAACTTTCACGAACTCCAAGATGGATGTGCAATTGAAATGATCTTATCATTTTTCGTTTATAATCACACGATAGTTCTAAAAATGTAAAATGTATCATCTTGTGCTCTGTTGTTTCTTAATAAGTAGGTTTATGGTTCCCCAGAGTGGAGAGGTACATAATTTCCGTCAGTTTATTAACAGGTTTACGCTATTGTTTTCTGGATAGATTTTTGAAAGTTTGTTTTGTCGGAAAGGAAGGGTGAAGACGTGCCTCAAGTTCAGATTGCCTTTCACTGAAATTTCCTAAAGGGGACGTGGTCCTAGACATTCTTCATTAAAGGCATAAAGGGACACTTCAAGACTCACCTCATACAATAACTCAATCATAACAAAAAACATATACGAACAGAATGTTCAAAGGGTCCTTTGCACAATGAGGGATGGATTTTATGTGATAAGCGATGGAATTCAAACCAGAAAGCCCAAAGGCTTAGTGATTACTTGCCGAAAGGAAATGTTTTTATTCGCTGAGATTTATCCCTCAAATTTATCCTTCATAAGATATCATGGTTTACGATGTTTTCACAGTTTGACCTCTGGTGAACTCACATGGCCTTTGAACTCCACCAAAAACAGAATAACAAAAAAAGGAAAAAATTAAATGTCCTAGATGGAATTTGGAACCGAGCTGTTTGTGTGAGACACCGAGCACTTTCTTCTAAACCATAGACAAACTCAATATCATGTTATAGTCACAGCATTCATTACACGTTTTCATAATTAGGTATTTAAAATGAGAATTATCAATTACTGTAAAAGTTATGCTTTTGCAAAAACATGTTTTTCTCTTCACTTTTATCGTTGTAATGGTACAACAGTTCAGCCCTACTTTTCAGTGGTCACGAAACGATACAATTCGGAAGTACCACCCACTGTCTCTTTAGTTTACAAAGTTTTCATAGTTTGACGTCTGGTGACCTCAGATGACCTCCAACAAAGCCCATAGAGTTTCTCCTTCTTAGCCTATACCAAGTATGAAAGTATCCATAATCCTTGTCTTGAAATATCGTTTTTTAAGCTTTTCGGTTTTTGACCTCTGCTGACCTCTGCTGACCTCGGACCCTCAATGAAAACAATAGGTTCCTCCTCGTAATATGATAAATCTATATAACGAGTATAAAAACTGTCCATCATTGCTACCTTGAGATTTCGCCTACCACATTTCACGCTGTTACGAATCCGTAATTTCACCACCGCTGACCTCAGATAAGCTTTGACCTCTACTTAAAACAATAGGGTCCGCATTCTGGTTGAAACACATCCACATGCCAAGTATTGAAAGTATTCATGCTTCCTTTTTAGAGATATCTTGTTCACAAAATTGTCGGTTTATGACCTCTAGGGACTACACCTGACTTTTGACATTCACCCAAAACAATAGGGATCTTTCTCTTAAGTGGTTAATCCATATGTCAAGTATGAGAAGTATCTATCGTTGCTATCTTAAGGTATCGTGTTTACAAGCGAAGCGTCGCATACACATATACATACATATTCACTTACACACATACAAACACTTGCCACCATGACTGCATAGATTCTTTTCGCCTTCGGCAAGGAATCAAAAAGGAAGCAATGTTTGTAAACTCTGAGCAGTTAGAAAGTAGGAAGCTTGAACATCGCGTAGCCTAACGATATCACGTAATTCGAGAGACTTGAAAACAGGTCACAGGTCAGTCATGCAATGTGTTCTCTGTGATTTTGCTAGATTCAGGTGCAGTGGCGTAGCTAGGGTTTGTGGCGCCTGGGGCAAGAAACGAAATTGGCGCCCCTACCCCCAGCTTCTGGGGAGAATCTTATAAATACTCACACAGCTCAAGATCTTAAATAGAACAAATGTCGATGGGAGCCCGCAGAAAAAATTCAGGGGGCAAAATTTTTTAGGGGGACCAACTTTTTCATGGGAAATATTTTACTCCCAGAAAAGAGTTTAGATGCTACTTTATTCACAGTGTTGACAAAGGCGAAGCCAGGAATTTGTCGGGGAGGGGGAGCAGGCCCATAGACAGACTCTCATCGCTCCGCGCCACCATGGGTTCGCGCGGAGCGCAAGAAAATTTTGGCCCAAAATGCTTCCCAGATCGCTGGAAATGGCACTTCCAAGGCCTGTTTACCGCATATTAAAAGGGGAAACACTAGCAATATCGTAAATATTATTTTATTAAAAGATGGAATTGCTATATCAATATCATGCTTATGGCGAACGGTAGTTCCAACATTTTTTTAAGTGATCTCGATTTGCCGCCCCCGAAGAGGTGGCGCCCGGAGCAACTTGCCCTCCCTTGCCCTCCCCTAGCTACGCTACTGTTCAGGTGTCTATGGCAGGGCCGTTTACAGCGGGAAAGGCGGTCGCCCCCCTCTATCCTCACCACATAACACATAGCCACCTCTTGCATCCAAAGAGAGTGTCTAGCCATCCTGTTGATTTTAACTATAATATTGGATCCATCCATGAGAAAAGGAAAACTGAATTCGTTGGGGCTGAAATGGGAAGGTGATATCCATTTAAATATCAGACGAGTATTTGTCGTCCGCTCCATTTTTGCTAAAGATCAAAACAAAGTACTGACTAAAAGCTGTGAAAAGTTGCAATAACAGGACGGCGAGGAAATCAATCAAGAGCACATCCAGATAATAAACTATAATAGTTTATTGAGTAGTAACAGAATCCAAAGAATATTTATATAGACCTACGAGGAAAGTAAAAAGCCGATGCACAACATCTCAAAGCTTTGATATCGTACTTTGAGTTTGATAACCGAAATCACATGTTGCGAGACTTTTTGCAATCAATTTGTCGTATATTTTGCAGTGCTGTATTGAAACTGCTGTGCTAAATTTATTAATAAAATCCTATGCATTTCGACGTTTCAACATAAATTGAGAAGTAGGGGAACTTCTCCAAGGACGAAAAGGTTCCTAACTGTAAGGAAGGAAATAAAGAAGCATTAAAAGAGAAGTCGTAGAAATGCGATCGTAGCAGCTGCTTAGGAGAGAAATTTCGAAAGTTTTGCCGTTCATTTGCATTTTGTTTCTTCTACTCTAAAAGATATGGGTCTGAAATTGTGGCTTACAGCGATCCTCCTTGTAGATATTTTGATGAGTATACCTTATATTTTGCACAATAGTCCATGGCTGTCTAATGCAAAAAAGTTGATATGGAAAGATCGACTGCATCGTTTAAACTCTCTCTGGCTTGGTCATTAGATGTAACTGATAAAGATACATCGCTTTAAAGTAAGGTTTACTTCGCCATGGTCACACAGTAATTTGTCTCTTGTCTTTCTCTTTATATTTCTATTAGAATCACACTGGTTAGGAAGTTTGCACAAATGAGATATGTCGTTTGCAACATCTGATATTGGACTAGGGTTTTACTCCAGTGCCAAGATATTGACAGTCGTCGGGGAAACAAAACATTAACGCATCTTTTGACTCTCTGTGAGGGAAATGACAGATTATCCATTGCTATCAATTTAGTTTTTGTCGAATTAATAACAAGAGCCTAAATCTGATAGGCTTCAGAAAACTTCTAGAAACTTTTCATTTTGTTGTTACAAAATTAGACTGCCTCTTCAGCTCATTTGCATGCTACCCTAGGCTTGGGAAGGCGTTCACTCTACTCATCTATAGCAACCAAGCAGTTACTTGGAGTTTTGTTGCACTTACTCTGGGACTGTGCCCTCAGTGCCACAATAGCCCTTGCATGGATGTTGTTTTGTCCAGCAATTTGAAATGCGCTACACCAATTTTCTAGCGCAGGTGTGATCATATTGCCGTTGGCGTCTACGGAATACGTATTTGGTATCATGCTTTGTTACGTTATTACTTACCTGGCGTTTGGCAGCCCCATTCAGTATCCTTAAACCCAAGATGAAAAAGCTTACCGTTATATCGCAACTAACTTTTAAGTTAATGTTGAAGGTCTTGGAATATCTATTTCTTCAGTATCTTTTCTAGGAGAGTGAAACCACCCTTTTTGAAAAAAAAGAAAAAAGATGAAAGTACGAAACTATTGGTGAAAAGTATGTACAAGCGGCAAACAATTAGCTGCCAAATTCTTAACAAAATCAAACACACCGTGCATGACTTAGTTACTATTAACTTTTGTAAAAAATAAACGACTGAATAAATTGGCTCCGCCTACTTTACTAGAATATCCGTTATTTCAAATAGCTGAAATCAGCATCATACAAGTGCTAAAGCAACACATCTGTCATCAGCACCATGAATGTGCTATGCACGTGCAAATTTAACCCTTCTGGACTGATTTGAAACAGCACCCAAAAAGTACGGTCAAATCAGCACTTTATTTTTTTTAGAGTGTAGAGCCCCTCTCATGCATTAATCCTTTCTTGGTTCTCGATTTCACATAGGCACCTACAGCTCCTATCAATATCATGCACATGCAAACGATTAACTTCCATGGAGCTACTACCTGATCCAAGAATTAACTCCATGCCTTACCACATTTCAAGCTGTTACCCAACAACGAACGATTGTACGTTGAAATAGTCAGTCCCATATTAAAACGCTGAAGGTATAGTTCTTAGAAACACGCAACGACTTAGCCAGACATTCTAAGCAAAGGAAGGTTTCATGCTCAAGGATAACGGGATGTAAAAAACTACTTATACCAAGCCTTTGAAAATCGTTATGTTCCCAAATTTTATCTTTGTGGGTTGATATCTAAAAATAAAATCATGTCTTAGACATTGTTCCAGCACCTTGGAATGTACGTGTGAATGAGAAGGTACACGTACAAACTACAGCCATTCACTTTACGAAGTGGCAAAATAAACATCGTTACAGAGGGTGATTATGCTGTGTAACTCTTCTTGAGTAAACATTTTTAAATGTAAATCATGTAACCATCCTAACTCAAAATACGTAAAAACCACCATATGCATTTTGGGTATTCCCAGTTGCAAATTATTCTCTTTGGCTGTTTATGCAAACGATCAAAATTCACTGATGCATGCCCGTGATGCACGTGTTACGATGTTTTGTAAACAATCCAAAGCATAATCTAAGCAAGAGAGGTTGATCAATATCATTTTTGGCCCTATTACTAAATGAATGGTGTTAACCTTTCCATTCACGTTTGTGCAAAATTAAGATAAGTGAAGAGTTAGAGTTAGAAGAGGTTTTACGGCTCAGTTTCTAACCAATTGGTTTAAGTCGGGAGGGCCACGGTTTTTTTTTTCCAGTTGTGGTCCACTTGCTCGTTTTCCCTACTCCATTGCTTATACTGACCATCAAGAACAATGGCAGTAGGTTCCATTTTTGTAAGCTTGAAACTTAAAGCATGGAGGTGTGTGCAATACGTACTCTACATCATGCACAAATAAATATGAAAAGTTTGAAAGGGTACCATACTTGGTAATTATGTTGAGTGATTGTTCGATATTATGCGTTTAATGGTTTTTGCTATTAATAAGAAGAGGGAGGTACAATTTATTTGAAAAGAGTTAAACCAAATTGTCAAATATCTCTCACACTGCAAGCTCGGTTTGCTTATTGTCATTTACTTGTTACGAATGTAGGACATCAGTCATTTTCAAGACTATGTTTGCTAAAAGTGAACTCTAGAAAAATTACGATGAAAGAGAACTTTGAAACAATATCGTTGATAATTTTACTGTGAATCTGCCAGGCAGCAATGGGCCTTTTGAAAACAGCAAGATCATTCAAATAACAATGGTTTTGTGTCGTCAAAATACCGCCCCATTCATGCCATATTTGCCCCGTTCGACAATGGTGCGCCCATATAGTCAAGGGGAAAGATTCTTTTGATGACTCAGAGTAACGATCATTACATCAAGGCTCGTGTAATGCAAGTATATTAAGGAGGCCGTTTTACTTATTCGTTCTAACAATGTACTGAAGTGGTCTACAATGTTTTTTGGTGATATAGTTTTCACGGTGACTCTGGCAAACACGATGGCGGCTTCGTTTGGGTTTCAATGGCATAAGCTGCTCCAGTTATGACTTGTTTGTGCTGATATATGCTACTCATATTTCCATTTCGTTATTGTACAGAAATAACTAGATAATTACATACTCTCTAACTGCCTCTTGAGCGATAGGATTTGGGTAATTGTTACTTTTAAAAGCCACTTTCAGTGGCGTACCTAGGGTTTTTCAAAAGAGGGGGCGCAACTGAATGGTCGTTTAGGGTAGTGGCTGAAGGACACCTTTATAAGTCGGGACAAAAATGTGCACACCTAGTGTGCACGACGTGCTCAAAGCGCTAAAGCTATAACCGGTGGGTTCCAGGGTCCCCTCATATGGTCCCCTCTGCGGTCTAGGGGGCAAAGCCCCGGTGGGGGTCCAGGGCTGAAGCCCCCGGAAGGTCGAGGTATTTTATTATCTCAGATGCTCCAGGAAGATTGTTTCAAAGTATCTATTTAACCATGTAATTCTCCCATCTTTTGGAAATATTTGACACTTTGTACTTAGTACAGAAATGCTGTGGCATGTATACACCTATACATAGCCTTATCAAGACAGCCCCAGGATATCAAGACAGCCCCAGGAAGCCGTTAAGTATGCACATATGCCCCAAGCGCATATGACCCTGCCTAGTAGTAATTGTCTCTTCCTCTTGCCATACATAAGTGAGCCGAAGAACTGACTATAGTTATGCTTCTTCAGCTCCACAAGAACAATTGAACTTGAAACATAGAGTGCTCAACGAACAGCAAGGGTTCCATGGTCAGCCATCTGGTCATAGGGCCTGACTTGGTCCAGGAGTAACAGTATAGTGGGATCCAGGAAAAAACTCCCTGAAATCTGAGTTATTTACAAAATGGGAATACTTGCATGGAGATTGTCAAGTGACTTCCTAATAAAACTGAGAGTACATCAAGCTCTTCACAGTCATCTAATCTTTACAAACTTTGAGCAAAATCTACGCAAACAGGGTGCACAAGGATGAGAGAGAAGAAAGTAGGTATAACCAAAGGAATGGGGTGCGTGGACAAGACTAATAAGTTTATAATTTTATTCTTTTCAAATGTGTTGAATAAATGCACCATGGGCGGAAAGTATGGTTGGATAAGTTTTTATTGCTAGTAAAGTTCAAATCATAGTCATTGCCCTACGATTCTTACTCAAAACATTACATTTTGATATGTAAACCCTTGATACCTGTCCTCATAACTTGATTGGAGTCTTGTGCTAATAATTTTGTGTGTGAAGCGCCTGAAATTTTATACTAGAAATCATTGGCCATGGTAAAAATTAGATGCTCATCAGCACTAACATATAGTTTTCTAACAAAAAGCATGTCTACGAGTATAGTCATTTTGAATTGACGATCTTCTAAAAGGAAAAGAAGAGAAGAGAGAATAAATCTTTGCAGTTGTGCAATCTGTGTTCCTCCATAACATTTACCTCTGAATCATGGAGGTGGCAATGCCTTCTCCCTGGTTGAATAAAGCCAATAAGTTTGAAATGGTCTTGACTGCTTGAAGAAATATGGAACGGCAGGTGAAGGGCGCACATTTAAAGAAAGATTTGTGACAGAAAACAAACACAATACTTTCATTGTTCATTCGTAAAATAACCTTACCCCAATCTCTACAGACCTTTTGTAACTTTCGGAATCATAATTCTGTTCGACAATAGCTTTTGGCATGCGCCTCTACCACAAATACCGGCGCCTCTGTTCCTTGGTAGAAAAATGTTATTTTGCGAACGTTTTCCAAATGGGCGCAAAATTTTGCCGCTGCCTGGCTGCGGGCCTGAATGCCACGGTGTTTGAAGACGAGTGGTTCGAGAGTGTCATCGGTTTGCAAGGTATGTACTCATGCTCAGTTAATTTCTGTTACGAAAGATACTCTGGGGCAGGTAATGATAGGCTTAACCTGCAGTACTGGCGTTATTGTACGCAATGCACGTATGTTCTCTATTGACTTTCATGCCTGACGATCGATACGCATAATTTTGGTTCTCAGAAGGGGTATTATATCCCAAATGTTGTACCATTTCCGTTCTCCAAGAATTTTCTTACACTAAGAATCTCGCTTTTTTCTTTCTGTTTTTATCTTATATAAATTATTTCTTTTTTATTCTTAGATGTCAAGATGAGCGCGCCCCTTGCATCCCCAACTGACTTTGAACAAAGAGACAGAAATTATGACTTTAGATGTCAACCAATTTAAAAAGATCTTCTGCACTGATTAATTTGCGATTAGAAGCTCAAAATGCTGTTATAATGAAGGCTTTATAATGCTTTTTAAATATGCAATGTTAACTTAGTAATCAGACCTGCGGCAGATACATAAACGTAGAAAAGGGGGCCATACCCCTATCTATCTGCCAGCTATGTGAAAACGGCGGAAAACAAACTTTAGGCAGTAGATAAAGGGGCCGCATTTGCCCTCGAAGCATTTGAAATACGTATTTCATGGGGGCATGTATAAAGCACACATGTTACGAATTTGTTATGAGAAACACATTGAGAAGAATTTGGTCGGTGAGCTCTTCGAACACCCTTTAAAACTCCGTGCACCATTTTTAAAAGAAACAAACGTGATGCTATTGCTTGATCAAAGCATTCTGTAATAAACTCTTAAGTTCTTCACCCCCTCTCTTTATTCAGTTGAATGTTCAAACCTACATACGCCTTGTTTATCGACTTGCGCTCATTCTGCTTTAATCACAAAGAAAAACTTGATTAGAATTTAGGGTATCTTCTTAAAAAGGAGGGGGGAACCCTTGGCAGAGAATCTCTTTTTAATAGCATACAGCCTTGAAATTCACTTTTCCATGGGTCGGTTTACAAACATAAATTTAGCTTAGGATTTAAAAGGAATCTTGTATAATACTTAGCGTCTTTCAAAAATGTAAAATTATAATATTTTGTACCATACTACATTTATATGGAAATTCATTATTAACATCAAATTATCATGCCGCGAAACATTAAAGTATCGTCACTGAGGGAATTGCAGTAACAAAGAGAACGAAGGAAGTACCTTGCACATCGACAAACACCTCTTCAAGCAGAAGTTTCTACCTTTTGCATTACCATCTACAAGTAACAGTTGTATTTTGTAATGAAAAATTTTCCATGTCAGTAATGTAAATTTTGAGATAAAAAATAAGAAGGTGTAAACTCCACTAATAAGTAAAAGTGTGAAAAAGAAAAAAGTCAGGGCGTTAACACGTTTAGAGAAAATTAATTTTTCTACCCCGCTATCCTCATTCTTACGAATAATTATTGGGGCGAACACGATGGTCCACCCAGCGGGTACCATTCAAGTTTGGATGCCATACTGCGTAAAAATAAAGAAAGTAGAAACAAATTGTGGCAATATCGTCAGTTCATTATTAAAAAATAACAGTTTTGCATCTAGACCACTTACGTTAACAAACATTCTTCACAGAGGTTATTGATACCCCTTCCCTTACACGGGGTAAAGGACATACCCCATTTAGGCCCAGATGAAATTAAAAGTTTCTCCTGAATAACTTTCAATGAAATAATGACTTCAAACTTTGTCAAAGATAACATTTTGCAACGAACAGTTATCAAAGGTAAGGGGATGCCTCTCCCTTTAAACCATATGTCAGGAAAGCATTCCCTGCGAGTGTGACAAAAGAAAGACTACCCTCGGAGCCAAGCTCAGTACGTAAGCACTACATGTGTGTTTGGTACAGCATGCACTATCACACTGTGAAAGTTTGGAACAGCTTTTATAGTAAAATCAGTTGAGTAGTCTCATGTGAATTCTTTTAGGAACATCTTGCGACGTTAAATGATTCCCATAGTGGATTCTTTAAATTTAAGGGAAAGGGGTGACTATCCAGCAGTTCAGGAATTGTATGAAATCTTTTTGGTCTCTTCCCAGGCTGCCAGGAGTAGGTTCTCATCTAGCCAATCATGTTAACATTGAGTAAACAAGTTTCCTTTTTACTGTATCTTTTACTATTAACCTTACCTTGTGTTAAGTGACTGTTTTACATGGTGTTTGGGAAAGGAACAATAAGAGGAATGAAATAGAAAATAACGTCATTTTTTCCAGATAACAATTATGTATTAGTGTACAACTTCTGATCTACGTCTAGTTTAGAAGCTCTTCCACAAGACAACCTCTCTAAGGTTTTATTCAAGTCCCAATACGACTTTGTATACGAATTTGGATAAGAGAAATGAGTGGTGCTTAAGGTTACTTAAACCCAGACACAACCAGAGAAATGATTTGTTGGAGAAAAAAGACATTTACGAAAGTGAAAGGTTGTTTTAAACAAATCGTGGTTGCAAATGTAACGGCTGTTTCAATATGCACAAGGTTCATCACGGTGGGAAGGTCTAGACCATTATGAATATTCATTACTCAGCTGCTTCGAGACTTCGAGATCACATCATGTCGACGACTGTGCAGCACGATGCAGCCAGTGTACATACTGCATACGCACTCGCTTACCGTATTTTCATTATGCACTAATCAACGGCGAATGCTAGGCTACGATGTGCTTGATGCACGAAGAATGTAGCTATAGGGCCGTAACACGCGAGCAGTCAACTTGCGTGATATTGGCGGCCGGACACAGGCGTTCGAAACATAACGTACATGTACTACACACACTATATACACTATAATAAGACAAGGTAATTAGACATTTCTCACAGTATGTACTGAGAAGAAGTAGGCCCAGTTGCACTTGACTGTCAGTGCTTCCACATTCTAAATTCAGTCCTGAAATGGCCGATTTCAGGTAATTTCAGATTCCATTTCAGGAAAAATGAATTTAGAGTGTGGAAGCACTGGGTGGCAGTGCAGCCAGGGCACTCAGGCTTACTTCTTCTCAGATCGAAACGTCTTACCTTGTCTTATTATATATATATATATATATATATATATATATATATATATATATATATATATATATATATATATATATATATATAGGTAGGTCGAGGTTGGTAGATCGAAGTTAGAATGTGTAGGTCGAAAGGTGTACTACTATTTACCTTTCGACCTATATATATATATATATATATATATATATATATATATATATATAAATATATATATATATATATATATATATATATATATATATATATATATATATATATATATATATATATATATAGTATATGTACGTAATGTTTCGAACGTCTATGGCTGTGCCAGGCAAAGTTATCTTGCTGAGGACTTCAGGTGAGGTTTTCCTTGTTTTTCATGTTAGTTGTACTGCAATTTTGTTGGCGTGGGTAATTATTTCTAACTGAAATTCAATTCTAAGCCTACACTAACCTGAGTATAGTCCTAGGCTGTTTGTGTAGTCCATCCGGTTCGAATGTACAAGCAAATGCTCTACACTGTTTACGTGCGTACATTTCACTACAGTTGAGCATGTAGACAAGGCACATATAGTTGTTTATTCATGAATATTCATAAACAAACAGACTTTCATTGGTTCATACTCCTGACTGATAAAGCTCATTACGAGGAGAGAACTCGAATTTCAGTTGGCAAGCCGAATTCAACATCTGCATTTCGGACAAAGATTACTCCCGAAAGAAGCTAAGACTTTTCTTCTAGGTATGTTAGAGCCTCTTAAACTGTTATCAACTTCATATATCTGGCTCTCGTGCTATGACGATTTTTGGCGGTTTAAGTATTTCTTTATACAAAGTCGTACTGGGACATTTACTGTAAAGTACTTGTAGCGGTAGGGTAAACTTGCAGAACAACAGTTGAGATAGTTAAACATTGACATACTTATGACAGACTGACAGGGCGGGAACAAGTATCTCTCTGATATGACAAATGTTGATATGATAAGGTAACAGGGATGCCAAGATACTTATATCCACATTCATGTGTGGATCATAGAAGAAAAAAATCTTTGCAAGATCAAGAGCTATTTGGCCAGCGTTTGGTACCGTGAAAGAAGATAAATAAACTTATTTTTATCTTTTCCGGCGTCCTCCATACCTTCTAGTAAGGTGGACGCATTTACTAAAATATAGGAATATTCACAAAGTCTCTCTACCCACTATCATTGCCTAAAAACCCTCATTTTTTTAATCAAAAGTGTTGTAACTCCAGGAGGGACCACACTGGTTAGAGGATTATTTTCAATACTGAATGGAACATTCATGACAAAATCAATGTCTGCCACTTATGTATAAGGTTCTGTTCCAGGACGTTCAGTTTGTTCTATATATCCTGCATGTCAAGTATATTGCATGGTAAAATGTTTCATAATTAGTAAAACATTTACTTCGCGCAGTTAAACGAGTGACGTAGATTCCTCTCCATTTTCAACTACTATTTTTATAAAGACTTTTTCAAAATTACCTTGACAATTTGAACTCTTTTGAAAATAACTTGAAGCAGAGTGTCATCTAGTTGGAAACAATGTTAATAGGAAAATCTCTTGACCACCATCTCAAACCATAAAGCTTAATATTCGTCTCCCTTTTCTTCGGATAATGATGTCTCATTTTCTCACAAAATATATGGATTCCTCAGCTGCCCAACTTAAACCTAATGAATATCTCAACTTTGAAATGTCTATTCAATTCAATTCAATTCATTTATTCCAGCAACGAACAGATAGTGACATGTATATTTGAATATTTTAAAACAGTTGATCAACATCATTGCATGGAAAAGAAGAAACAAGAAGTGTGTGATAAGAGCATTGCAATTTTATCCTATTAAAACGTCTACTACCAAACGGTGGGTTAGGATCAACTTAAATTGGTTGAAAGATACTACTTTACATTCTAGGAAGGCTACTTCTAAAATGCATTATTTTGAGTGAAGAAGTTGCTCATGAACCCTTCGTTGCTGGTAATACAATTACAATGTTCTTCCTTCTGAATTCACAAAAACAAATTTGATAAGGACAAGTCGTCGTCACACTCATTGGTGGGTACATTTCTGCAACTTGAAGAGTCTTCTTCTTTGGACAGAAAATACAGAACTAGTCTTTCTACTTCTTTACAGCTTTTTCGTACAAGATCTTCACTTTCCCACGTCGAACTTGACCCTGGTTTTTCTGCGCGCAATTCAAATGTTTCCGAAGCGTAATTTACATCTTCGTGTTTTAGTTTGTTATTCAGTTCGTTGAGAGCTGCAAGCCAGTTGTTTTCACTGTGATACATCGGTTGAACCTGGATAGAAAAAGCATTGTGTTTGTAATGTTAGGCGAGATATATTAACTTGTACCAGTGTCATCTAACTATACATTTAACGATTTCTTCTTAGTAATATCCCTCTTCTTCATACGAAGAAAGGATCTTATGGACTATGGAGTACCTAAATGTTATACTTTTACACCCCTGACTGCTAGATTGATGCTTGTCTTAGCTGGTAAGTGGAAACAAAACTAACAGATGTACTGTGCTCTACATTTACACAAATTTACATACTTCCTTTTTTGGCATTTATTCCTAACCCTCGTTACGCTGCATTAACGCTTTTGACATAAAGATAACACATTTTCGGTGGAGAAAATAACAGCTTATGAGATATCAACGGTAGACAAATAAAGGCAGGATAGATAAAAGGAATAGGGAGTATGCTGTGAAAGAGTATCAAGTTACCAAAATCAGCACAATTCAGATTTCAATTCCTTTTACCGGATTTCTGAAAAGCAAATCACCCTTCCAACAGTTGGCCTCAGAACACGTGTTTAGCACTGAATTAGATTAGTCATAGGAGGGAAACTAACACAATTTATCCTTTTTCGTTAAAATCTCTCTGTCTTGTATTTTTTTGTCTGATTTCATATTGCTTAGTTCATACTTCTAGTATTGTTAGAATCACATCTTCGGGTAGCTTGCCAGGATAGTCCGGAAATGTCTCCTCGATCCATCTATCAATTTTCTTCTGTGCTAGTTCTTTGTTAACCCTGCTTTCCTTTTGGTCAAATTTCACGGGGAATATGGATTTTCCTGAAAATTGCTTCAGCACTGAATTCTGTAATAAAAGAAACGCCCCGAAAGGCAAGCTAAATGTCTATATGTCTTAGATTAAACATAATGTTTGAGCTAAGCTAAAGCTCAATATAAAATGTAAAACGGTTTTTTTTTGTTTCATACCTTTTTAAGACACGTTACGGTATATCGATAAATCTTCCAAATTATTTGAAACTTTGTTACCTTATAAAAACAGATGACGTGATCCAGTAATTCTCTCAAATATTGTATAACTTCCTTCAAACTTTTCGCACAGGACTTATTCCATTTCTCATTTTCTCTTCTTTTGATGAGATCAATTTCAAAATCAAGACGTTTCCTACGAATTTCCTCAAGTTCTTGGAGTTTTGCATTACGTGGATTACTAGTGTCACTGTAATGTTCATATTTCAGACATTCATTGAGTTTCTCTTTAATAGAACATAGCTTAATACTAATTTCATCATTAATTTCTGATGATCCATCGTCTTCTGCCAAATTGAAATTTGTGTGTACGAGTTTCCCTTTGCAGTCATTCGAACAGATTAGACTGATACGGGCTACTATCTGTGGGATCCTCAAGTTCAGAGTGAAAAATTCCTTCTTTAGGTCGCCAAGAAAATTGGTAAATAGATAACTCGCCTCCAGACTCCCCATATTGATTGCATACTCTAAATACATAACAACATCTTCGCACAGACGTATATTGCTGGTTCTCATGAGTGTTTGATCTTCCATGCTGACCTTGGCCCTCCTTAGGTAAACATCCGCGTACAACTCATTGGAAAGTAGCTGTTCGTTAATTTTGCCTAGCCTGTCAGCGATAGAAATAACTTCTTTGTCTTCCTCCAAATTAAAGTAACATTTTCCTAGGCCCCATAAAATTTCTCCTTCAACGCCATCAGTTTCTTCTTCTTCTTTACGTAAGTGTTCATAAAGTTCTTTAGCTTCTCTAAAATGTTTTAGGCGTCGATTGGCATCTGCTAATTTTAGTTTTGCCAACCGTTGAACGTAGTCACTTTCATGATCATCTGAAATAATCTCTTCCAACTTTTCTAAATGCTTGGTGATCTTTTCGTTAGCATTGGAACAATCCTCACTGCCTTTCTTAATGTTTGCCTCTACCTCTGTCGTTAATACTATATATCTATGCGATAATATAATTAATTCTTTTGTTGAAAAAACTTGCATGTTACTAGGTAGACGCATCGATAAAGCACAATCTAAGCTTGCCAATTCTTCTTTAGCAAGGTAGGGCTTATTTTTGAAAATATTGTCGAAGAGGTCTTCGAACAACTCCCTTGCTTTCTTGGTTTCACCTAATAGGGCGGTTACTTCTGCCTTTACAGTTATTGCAGGATAATGGCAGCTGTTAATTTCCACACTTTTATTAAAATGTTTCAATGCTTCCTCCCGAAGAAGAGACTGCGTGTTTACCGGGAGCCCACGGGTAAGTGCTTGCGAACACTTAAGATATCCTAACTGAAAGTAAGCATCAGCGTCTACGTTTTTAGTACTGTTTATGAACCTTTCGAGGATTTCTCCCGCAAGTTCGAAATTCTTCTTTCGTCTGTAATATCTGGTTGCAACCATAACAATATTATGACGTTCTGGTTCATGCTCTAACGCTGTCCGTATTTCTGTTTCGGCTCCTTTCTCACCAAGAGTAAATTTCACCTGACCATACATAGCCCTTGCAGAATGAAACTTGGGATTGATTTTCAGTATCTTTTCCAGGACTTTCTTTTCTTCAAGGCATGCAGCTCGAACATCTTTATTTTTCCAGCCTTTACGAAATCCTTGTTGACGCGCCTCCCTACCCAACATTAACGCTTTTCCGAATAACCACTCACAATTATAGGGAAATCTCTTCAATGCAGAATTGTACAACGACAATGCCCTTCCCTGCCAGGGACGCCCTAATCTCGAGTAAATGTATGCTTGCACAACTGTTATGTAGCTTTTATAATCAGTATTGTGGTCCATTTTTTTTATCAATGTTTTCAGTTCAGATTGGGCTTTCTCGTGTATTTCCTCTGAAAAACCAATACTAATACTCAAGGCAAAGGAGTTGATAACAATGCCATACCCAATCTCTGCGCTATGATTTCCTCGAAGTTTCTCTTTGACATAGTCTTCGGCTACTCCTAACTTCTCAAGAGCTTTCTTTGGATTGTGTCTTCCTTGGTTGAAGAATGGTCTTCCACAAGGATATTCAAGGAAAGCACGATAGATAGCAGATTCAACAACATTGAGATCAGGGTCATCTGTTTCGACAACCAATTTAAGTTGATTCATATCACGTTCAGAGATGTCACTCAGTCCCCACGAAGGATGGAGCGGACAAGGCCATTCCTCCCACCAATTAACTCCAGACATTTTGCAGATTCTCCGTTTGATTTTTGAAACTGAATATCAGAGGCAAAAAAGGAAGAAAGTTTAAGCATGCTTTCTCCTTTCACTTTTTTGAACTTATCATGTATTGAGAAAATTAAAATCATATGATTAGATGGATTATAAGCACAATAATTTCCATAGGGTTTCAAAACAACATTTCAAAGTGTCATCATCGATTGAATATATCTCGCCATCAAAATAATTTCACAGATAGCAAACTCTGAGGAAGTATTGGGTCAGTCAATAAGAATTTATGATGCAAATTTGATTAAAAACTGGAAAATATGTTCAATTGTTTGCCAACGCAATTTTACCATCTCATCTGATGTTTTTTCGTAGATATTAAAAAAAATATCTTATCATTTCGAAGACAAGTGTCTGCATATCCATACAGCAATTGATGGACAATACATTTGCTTCACTGTGAGGTGAAGAGAGGAGCAATTGCCATTTGTGATGGAAAGGAGCCGTTCGGGTGTTTTATAACGATATAATCAAAACGACCCCTTATTGACCTTAGACATGCCATGATGATTCCACAGAACTGACAGTTATGAGAGTTGGCAATGAATAGGGAAAGTTTGGCAACGAATTGGGACGATATATCCTTCACTGCTACTTAATTTTATGGACTTCTCAAGGTTGACTGGTACTGGGTATATTATGGCACAGGGCTTTCTTCAAAAGTACACATTTGTAAATGATATTATTCTAAAAATCAGATTCTATGGAAAATTTACACCTTTCTCGATGTGATTTTTGTCAAATGGAAGCCCCCGAACGTTAAAAATGATAGAAGAAAAGTAAGCAATAAATCACAATACTTGACAGCTGAGCGACAACTGCTCGACAGCTATTAAACTTACTCCCTGCCGTCAAGAGAGTTAGCACCACAGAATTCTGTGGTGCAACGACTTGGTAAATAAAATGGAATATTTGTATAAAACGATCTGTAAGGTCAATAAAACTCAGTCAAGTGAGGGAGTGGGTGCAGCTAGTGAACACCTCGTTTATGAGCTCTGTTTTATGACTAGATAGATTTTAAGATGACGGCTATTTTATGGGATTGTACGACTGTGTCTTCTGTGGGATCAACTTCTCATGGATATTAAGAATCCTGAACACCATGGGCGATACTCTTCTGTAAGATAATTGCGGTCAGATCTCAGGAACGATTAATTGCTGTTTGAGGGAGAGGACGACTTTGGGACATTTCCAAAAAATGGCTCATTATAAGTCTTGAAAGGCAATTGACTTTTAGTGTCTTAATACCCTCATGTGTTCCATTTCTCAAGAAGTACCTTATTGACCAGGTCTCAAGAAGCAATAGAGTTTTGGGAAGAGTGACGCCTCAAGGTTACTTGCAATTCATGCCCAGATGGCCCAAATGACCTTTGACCTTAAATGTCTAATCACTGTATGAGATCTACTTAATAGTTATTGTAACCAGGGAGCTATCACGGCTCTTTGCTGAACCAAACTACAAGAGTTATTGATAATTGTGCGGGAATAAATGATGAATGTTGTGAAACGAAGGCGGCAAAAGATCGCTAAATGACCGTAGTTTGTATTTCCTGAACATGGCATTTTTGTGCCACAGCAGCTGAAAGAATCCTGTAAACTAATATCAGGACCATCCATTACCTTGAGTGGGAGATGAAGTCTCGAAAATAACCTCGGGAATAATATTGCGTTTTCAAGTTCAAGATTTACTTTACATTTGTGAGAGGAAGAGGTTTTTTAAATGTTAAAGATAGAAGATGATTGTATCTGCAGATGAGTTAACTAGATGACATTGGACTTCACATTAATGGACACCCTATACGTGTCTTTGTCACACGATTGCTTTCATCAAGTTTCAAGGATATCCATTCCTGACATCCACTCCTTATTGGCTTTGGACCTTAACTTGATGAACACCCTGAATTTTCAGGCAACATTCGTTTATGTTTCATCTTTCAACAAACTAGCTGTCAACACAGTGATAGCGAGAAAGACGCAGCAAGATTACTGTACCTCACACTAGTACTCTCAGACTGATACCGATTTGAGCTAACAAATGAGGAAAAGGTGCGGTCAAAGATAGATATTAAAAAAGGGTAATCTTGTAAATCCTGAAAATAAAACAATACGTTATGTAGTTGCTTATAAATTTTTCAAAATTGCTTTCATTGGAAAGGCAATCTGTGTTGACAATTTAAGCCTAAAATGATATTAGTTAAGATGCCCTACACGGAGTGAAGTTGAAAGCTATTTTGTATTGTACTGAAACCGTTTTTATCTTCCATCCTTAACTGGTATCAAGATGAGCTGCATTCCTCTCAAATGGACAGGCTGTTATTGCTATTTATCCCCCCCCCCCCCACCCCAAGCAAGGCAAAATTCACTAAAAGTGATTCATAAATGTCTCATTAATACTGGCCACCTCAAAACAGAGAACGACTTCCATATGAAACCAACCTTCCTTTTGAAAGAAAGCATCCAACGATTTTCACAGTATCTGATGACCTTAAGTGACCATTAACTGGCAAACTGATATGCTTCTTTTCTAAATGTGTGCCAACAGTATGCGAAATATGGCATCCTTTCCACCTTGTCTTCTTGAGAAATTGTGTCCACAGGGTTTGACACTTCACCTTTAGTGACCTTACTTGACGTTCGGTATTCATTGAGAACATTTAGACTATGTGCTAAAACCAGAATGCGAGACATTCACACTCGCGAATTTAAAACTGAAGGGGGAAAACCTGCACTCTGAATGCAAAAGAGTGAAATTCACTCGAACAAAGACTGTAGTTTGGGACCACTCCTTGTAAGAGTGAATTTCACACAGGTTGGAGTGAAAATTCACTCCAAGTAGAACGATATTTCATTCCATGCGAGTAAAGTATCGCTCTATTTGGAGTGAATTTACACTCTACCCTGGGTGAAATTCACTCTTACAAGGAGTGGTCCCAAACTACAGTCTTTGTTGGAGTGAATTTCACTCTTTTGCATTAAGAGTGTGTTGAGAGGGAACGAACCCTAGATATTTATAACTGAATGCTTTCTTCCGGATAGGAGACGAGTGCCTTATCCACTACGCCACAGAAGCTGCACAATTACAACATTGTTTTATTAAGTTAATATATAAACTCTGTATAGCATCGTGCGCACTTTAAGTTGAATCTGTGTAGTAGTGGTAACAAATGTAATAGAATTTTGCATCTGGAGGGTCACTTTTATTGATTCTCTTTAGCCATGACAAATGCTCACTCGTAGGTAGTAGGCCTGCTTCCATGCTTTAACTGGGAATCGTACACCAGTTTGGCAATCGGCCTTTGGTGGTCACGAACGTGTGGAGGCTTCGGCAGCATAATGGATGGCATGGATGTAGGCTATAGAGGATTCCTTCATCTGAAAAATATTAGAGTGTGGTTGCACAGAAAGCAGGATACACGAGCCTGTTCTGTGCCATAGTGTATCACAGTCATGGTATAAGATACTATTTGAAATTGAAGAGTCAGTTGAGCTCTCGCACTATAAGTCGTTCAGACCTTTATTTTGCATCATGAGTGCAAGTGTGTTTTCAAAATTCCCAAGATCATCTGTCTTAAAGGCCCAAAATTTCCAAAGGTTGACTAAATACGTCATACTAAACGAGCTGTTTACCCTCAGTGTAATACTAATATTGAAAATATTCCTCTTAATGCGTTTTGTATTTTCAGTTAAAATATTTTTTTTTGGCAATGAAATTCAGTAATTACTTTCGTATTATATTTCTTAAACTTTTTGTTTTTCACTTGCTACATATTTAACAATTTGTTTTTTTTTTTCAATTTATAGTTCGTTACTTTTTCTTATGGCACGGCAATTTTGTTATTGTTCCAGCTTATAACCGTTCTGATCGATGGATCAATTAATCAATACATCGATTATCATAGCAGCCACGTTGGACAATTCTGATACCATTTCCGCGAAAAACTGATCATCTGGTTGCGTTAGAATTTTGTTATATTTGTAGTGCTTCTGGACATTATTTTGGTTTCATTACGAGTAATATAACCAGTTTCAAAATGTTGGAGGGAGAAAGTTTTCCTTTCGAGCAAGTGAAAGCTCAGCAGAAGCAGATGATAGTAGTTATACTGCACAGAACCGTCTGCGTTTTCAAATCAACGTGTCAGCGTAAGGAGTCTCGTAAGCGGAGGCTGTCCGTGTTACTGACGGAAACTGATTTAATTGTAAAGTTGTGGGCGCTCGCCTGTAACACTTCATCTAAATTTGTTGCCGGCGATCAATCTATCCCGTCCACTTCCAATTGCTATGTCTAGGGTCAGTTAGATTACCCAGCCCTGTGCATTCTTTACTTCGTTCCTAGCCGCGACACTCGTCACAGTAATTCGACGGAGTGATCTCCGTTCACTGTTTTTGTTCGTATTTAGTGAAGTTATTCGTCAATTGTCACGGGGTTGCTCAGAGAGCCCACTGTCGTAAGTAAAATTTCTATAAAATTCATACTCAAGCAACTGTGATAGTAAAGTATTACAAGTAGTTTACTGATTTTTCTAAGGGGCGGTGCCCGCAGTAGGATGTTCGACTGGTTATGGTTCCGTTATAGCTGTCCTTACTTCTCTTTAATTGATAAGCGGTATGATAATCCGTAGTACCACCTGAAAACTTAATGACTTATCTGTGTCATGAGTGCATGTCTGTTTTTGTAATATTGTAGATAAGGCGTCATTAATTCGATTAAAGCTTATCAGTTCTATGATACTCATTAAATTTACATCTGTATTCCTTACAGATTGAACCTCTATTCTACTCTACTCAACTCAACTCATTCAGTCTTACTGTAACATACTCCATGAATTCTTACGGCACTTTTGGAAGTAGTATTATCATCTTTACGCCTTACAGCCGCACCATCCACCTTTCGTGCTCTATCTTTTACTCCATGTTCTGCATATTCGCCATATATTGTTAATTTGTCGTATCGATAAACTGGTCTGGATAAGAGAGAGTTCAATACATGGGTAAAATATTACGTCTCAGTCGTCACCTGTTTTGTTTCGCCAACGTCACTGATGCATTTGCCGGATCGGGGTGATTTATTGTTCGCTACAGTCCCTGTAAAAGCACGAGCAACCTCTGCCTGTAGCTATGTGTAAATGTGGGACCAGGAAACGAAAACGCTTAAATCAACCACCTCCGGTAAGCCCTAAACTTGTTGTTTTAGCAAACAATGAGTTTCCATTTCTTCCCCATAATAGATTCGCTTTTACTAACCACCATCAAGCTCATTATAGGCTAACTAAGACAATCGTAGGCCTAACTAAACTTACGTTAGGCCTAAAAGTAAGCAGTATCGTACTAAAACATGTAACACTATTATACTATACACACGTACGTACGTTGTGAGTTGTGTGTACTAGACACAATGCATTTCGGATCGAATCGATAAACCAAGAAGCATAACCGGATGTGACGTAACGAAGTCGGCGGGTCCGAGAATTTATTCTGTTTTGGCGACTACTCAGCTCCTTTAAAGAGAGCCATTTACCTCCGTCTGCAGGATAATTACCTGTTAACTTATGATGTAGCCAAGGAGGTTCTACAAGGGCAAAATGTTCGACATTGGCTGATATTCCCAAGATATTCTGTCTACACTATAAAAAATTTCTGTAGATTTACAGAACAAAAATAAAGAAATACCTAAAGAAAACGGAGGAAGTGCTGTCAATTTGTTTCCAAAAATTGACAGCACTTTTTGCGTTTCCTCTTTATTTTTCTTTATTTTTTGTTCTGTAATTCTACAACAGTCTGTGGACATTTTTTATAGTGTAAATTCCACGGTAAATTCTCCACATCCTCAATGTTAGCTCCTCCAATTCCCAAGTTTATTAAGTCAATTCGTAGATTCCCAACATCTTGGGAAAATTTTCAAGCGCTGCTATCACTTATATGAATATGGAATTACTGTTACGGATACCTGTAACCTACACCTTAGGAAACCCTAGTTTTGTATGAAATACTCTAAAGCCAAAACCCTAATTTGTGATTTCTTGATTTCACTTTAAAAATTTACTTATATTTGTGTATACTGGATCCTTTGAAACTAGTCGCTTGACATCATTACTTAGTTCTCAGTCTAAAATAGTACTGTTGGGGGGAGAGTGAGCAATTTGTTTAGAACTAGTCTGGAAAACGACAGAGGTACCTTGGAAGCTTTGAATTAGGCTTTGGCCAGTCACTCAGGAGCAAAAAAGGGGAGTAGTTTTTTTCTTCATATTATTTACAATCTTATTTGTGTCACTTAACTTGCATATATTTTGGTTTAAAAAATCACAATATTGTGCAACTGAAGAAGTACAGGATAGAACAAGACACGAGAAATGTCACCATATGAGACTTAATGACTGTGGCAAGTCTAAAACACGACAGCTATACTTCGCTCTTCCCCCGTAAAAAGGGGCCCATCCAGTGACAAGTATGTCATCTCCCAAGGCTACCCCTTCATAAAATAAAGTGCAAAAGGGTTTTTAATCAGTCTATGGTAAATCTGGTGAACTCAAATGACGTTTGATACCCCAGCAAATCTAGACCTCTAGTGTTCAACCGTTCCACATAGGGCACCCACATGCCACTTAATGTAAACCCCATCACATCTTTCGCCACAAGGTCTTTGGACGTTTCAGACGTACAACAAACGACAAACTTGTTTTATTCAGCGTTTGGTTTTTACATGCCACATGACACATACCACATGCATTTCTGAGAAACCTGCTCAACAATTTTAGTGTGACCTGTACTGACCTAAACGGCTTTTCACAATAAAAAATGCTGACATTCAACATTGACACTTTAATGCTATAACAACCCTAAAGCTTACCGTTCTTAAGATATCGTGTCCACATGAAAAATACGACTGACTTATTCACAACATACGCAAATTTGGGTAATCTGTACAGAAACATAGATGCATCTATTATACTGTACAGTTTCTGTTCCATTGAAACCAGAAACCGCCACGATACTGTTGTACAATTTCATCGTTAAGGGAATGAACCATCACCATTCGCCCCAAGCATTTAAACAGTACTTCTTCGTTATTTGACCCATTTTGAAATACAGTAAACTGCCAAAACTGGCATGGTGTAACAAATGCCACATTAGTGCAATATATCCATTCTTAAAGAAAACAAATCAGACCACTTGGCTAACTAACATAACTGCATCAATTTAAAAAAAGAATAATTTTTCTGTAGGCATTATTGTGGTTTACTCTGTAAACATCATATGCTGCTACTATACAGGAAGTTGTAAAAAGCGTTAACCCTCATGATATATTTTTGCAAGCCACCCCCTCCCAACGTAAACCACGGTCCCCTAAAAGTAAACAGATATCCAACTGTGTCAGGATATTGTCCAAACATTTATTAATAGAAACGACATTTTTAACCTATCTGATGGCCGTAGAGATCATGGGCAGCGATCACGGGGGGACAGAGGAACATGTCCCCCTCAAAATGTTTAGTAGGAGGACACAATATCAAATGTCCCTCCCCCAATATTTCAGAGGTATACAGAAAAATATACGTTGTTACACACATTTTCGATATGAAAAACTGTGATATTACCCTGTGATATGAATAACTATGATATTGCCCTCATGACAGCTGGGGAGAACTTTAGATCAAAAATATGTGATCAGTGTCCTCTATAACGCACCAAGTTGCTTGGCTTCAAAGGGCTTCGCCCCTGGACCCCAACAGGGACCCGTCGAGCCCTGTACTCCTGGCCGGAGGAGCAGTGTTCACTCAAGCAGGTGGCCCCCTATAATTTTAACAGATCGCCGCCCCTGGTAGAGATCACATTTTCCATTTGTTCTCTGCCGCAATCACGAGCGTAGCTCCGGGGGACCTGGGCCCCCGATGTTCGCGAGTCCCCCAAAAATTGTTTGTGTTCTTATAAAATGTGTAAAAATCAAGCACGGCGATCAATGCCGTGATCCTCCATTTGAAACCTAGGCCCCCTAAAAATTTCATCCTAGCTACGCCCCTGGCCGAAATTAGTGGTAGGCCTAACTTGGATTAAAGCGAGGGAGCTACTGAGAACGGAAGTTTGTAGATTGAATGAAGGTGAAACCATTCAACTGAGAGAATATTAATATTGAAAATGTTTTCACGAATTACAACGTATCCATAGGGCTACTGTTGTACTTACCATATACTTATGCTAAGTTTCAGTGCGAGACATTTTCACCATGCATCCCCGCTCGTCGTCGTTACATTTCGGCCGGTTTTTCTGTAACTCCTGATTACCAATGCTAACGTCGTAATTGTTCATTCTGTAATTACTTTGTAATGTTAAAAGACGCATACAAAAAACAACTTGGCCTACTTGCTACCTTGAATATCTGTTAACCCTAACATATTTTGTCTCTGAACCACCGTAACGCACTTATAGACTGCAGACTGAAAAGACACAGAACACATCACACGATAACACGGCACCGTATGTATTGCATGAAATTACGTGTTGACTGCACACTGCTAAAGCGCGAAGGTGATATGAGTTGATACAAGTAAAGTGATGTAATCTCGGGGGTTTCCACACAGTCCATTTCTGAAAAATCACATGACTAGCGAGCTGTGTGGTGGCAGCATGGAACTACAAGGATTGTGTAAGACGACAAAAAACAGGGAGCGTTGCTAATTGTCAAACAGCAACTGCCTGAAAAACTCCCTGAAAAAAAAACTGACATTTTGTATCAGTACACTAAATTGCATCACGCTTAAGAGATATCCTTTTGTCGTGACAGTCCAGGCAATTTAATCTAGCCATATTTTAACTGGAATTGTGACGGATTTCATTCACCATAAAACTTTCCTGCGAGGTCCTCAAAGAGCCATTCTAGCAGTCTCACAGAATCTTTAAAGAGGAAATATGCCTAATTGCGCATAATTATTTTCTAAGTGGCCTCCGAATTTCAATATGTCGCCATACTTTGGATTACAATTGGCCTATATGAATGATTCAGTCTTGAAGGGGGGGGGGGGGTGGTTGGGCTTCAAAAGGTAAGAAAGGGCATTTGGTATATCTCTGAATTCATTCAGACGAAGACATAATCTGCGAATCGAAAATGAGGCCAGCTTTCGATAGCAAGCTAAATATTGTCTCATGGAAGTCCTATTTATGCGATTCGAAGTTGTGAAAGAGGATGACTGTTGTATGTTTTATTTAAAATTTTGATAGGAAGGGCGTGTTCATTAGATCCAGAATTTCATCCAAATTCCAATATTTTGCTAGATATTGGTTTCCGAATGACGTAAAAAACTGATTTGGTGGTCTGGAAACGCATGTAGTCAAATAAACTATCCAGATGTTTTCAAAGCTGCTCGAGAGCATACTGTTAACGTAGCTGTCAAATTGGTGTATATTTTGCTAATATTCAGTATGGGCGTCGATTTGGGGGACGGGGGAAATGTCCTCTCCACTTTTGTGAGAGGAGGGGACACTAACACATTTGTCCCCCAACTTTTCTTGACCTAAAATTTAAAAAGTGAGGTAACCAAAAACTACATGTAGGTGAGTAGTGGTGAAGGCATAGATGTTCTCAGTAAGTACATGGCTTTTTATCATGTCCGCATGCAGTAAATTCAATAACATCTCTTTCTATAACTTCAAAAAACTTTCGCGCGCTACGCGCGCTTTCATCTTCAGCCTAGCTCTATCTAGCTGTAACGCCCGTCATTTCAAATATATTGGATTCGTTTAACATTAAAGGTTCCACAAATGCTGTAGTCGTGATTCTAAAGAAATACGAAAATGCAACGTTGCGAAGTTCTAACCTCTTTTTCCTACCTTTTGGAAGATTCCTTTTTCAACCTCATTATCGTGGCAAACATATTTTGTAAGAAAAAAGATTGTTCAGTTTCGTCTGGGAGCCTCAATAACCAACAAAGATTTCTGATTTGTTCTTGATATATTCTGTCCAGGCTTGATTATTCTTCTTCAATTATTAAATATATACAAGTGATTTCGATGATAAATTATAAATAATCGTGCTGGAATCGTACAGGAATTAAAAGGCCGGCCATACAAAAAAAAAATGATTTAAGGAGCTACATGCTCCGAAATTAAAAGTGACTACATGCTTCTGCTTCGAGGTCTGCAGCACGAGTGGCGTGGGATAGAGAACTTGCGACTAAGGGCAGGAAGTGCACTACTATGGGATAGGCCTCTGATTGGCTGAAAGTACCATGCCATCAACAAGGACCAATCACAGGGGAGGGAGAAACCAGACAGACCTAGGTGTCGCGTGCACTGTCTCAAATTTATGGAAATGAGGTATTGCACCATAATCTGCAATCCCTGAGATAACCAACAAATGGCGTCCCTCTCAATTAGTACTACAACTACTGTACTACATGACCCATGTAAATGCATCCTTAGAGTGGCACTACTTTTATGGAGGCTTTCAATGCCGATTGACCTGAATTCCACCAAAAATGTTCTGAAAAATCCATATGAACTATTTGGTCCAAAATATGACCAATTATAAGAAGCAACTGTCACAAATATATTTTTAAGGTTTATTTTCTTTATTTTATAATATATTGAAATTTTAATATTAGTGACCATATTGCTATTTCCGCCATCTTGGTTGACACGAATCCTGCAAGAAATGTCCAGAAACTCTTTTTTGAATATTTACAACAGAATATTGACAGAGGTTAGGTTTACTTGTGTCAAAAGTATTTTTCATGATTATTTTTCTTATTATTATAATATATTGACAAAACTATTGCATTGGCGGCCATTTAGCTTTTTCCGCCATCTTGGTTGACCTGAAATCCAGAAGAAATATTTTGAAAAATAATTTTGGATTATTTGTCATAAAATATGGCTAAATATTAAGGGTAACTGTGTCAAAAGTATTTTTAATGATTATTTCTCGTATTATTTTTATACATTACGATTGTTAAATTATCAGATAAATTTACAGTAGCTTGCAGTGACTTTAAATTGCCCAACGCCAAATCAGCACAATGATACTATGTGTGAGTTTAAGGACACAACACACAGCATAAGCCACGATTGACCAACCATAGGGAAGCAACTGTTTGAATTAATGTCAATCAAAGTGTAGTCTCCAATTGTATTGATGCGATAGCCCCTTTAAGACAGATAAAACCGGTTTTGATGGGCTTATGCCGAGTGAAATGAAATTAATTAAGAATAATGAAAAGAAAACCCACATACGTCGAACCGAATTGAACCGCTGTAACACATCTGTGCAGTGCAGTGAAAGACAGGCTCTGCTACACGAGAACTATGGAAAGTTGGCTTTTTAATCTTCGTTGTTAGCACCACTGAGTATGGAGCTGCGTAAAAGTACTAGTCAAAGGTTTTTTTTTTTTTTTTATTTTGCTGACAAAAACCTTTCATGCAGCGACGTTATTATGCGTGGTACAGGGGTACCGGCAGTACCGAGTGGTGTTGGGCATTGCCAAGGCTGTGTCAGGCAGTGCTGGGGGTCCATCATTTCTATCTTGAAATACGGTGTTTAATAGGTTTTCAGTTTTGACCTCAAGTGACTTTAAATGACCTCTCCTACTTACCGCACTGTAAATATAGGCTTTCCTTGAGAAAAGTCGGTTAAAGGAGTGTTTTTAAAAATGCACAGAGAATAACAACCGTGAACAATTACTGCCCAAACTTTGCTCCGAAATCTACATATTTAAGTACCAAATTCAAACTCCAGATGTTAATTTGTCCAGTGCACTCTCTCTTGATAGGGGAAGAACCCATAAGGGTGCCACCATAGGAAGATAGGGCATGGCCACCACGACAGTTCACCCGTATTTCTTCTCCAGGAGGTGAGAATTTTCAAGGTGAGATCTAAAATGTTGTTTGACACTTAGCATGTTATAGGGTTGAATTGTTGTACTGGGGTTCAAGATGTTCTAGCAGGGGGTGTGTGGTGGGGTGCTTTTTTCAAATGATCGATTAACATCTTTAAATTATTTTTCACCCCTGCTTGTCACCAAGCTACCAATGTTCCACGAACACCACGCGCTTTTGAATGTATAGCAAAAGTATTGGTCAAAGCTTAAAATATTTAGTACATTCTTTGTAAAGAGTGTTTTCTAATTGATGATAGGGAATGTTTGTTGCGTAATCGTCAAGAAAATGACAGGGCCAACAGTTTAATTTCCAACAAATATACAACGTAGAGCTAGATGGGTTTCGGAAATTTTTCAGAAGAAATATTAAAATTTGAATACTATATTGCCTAGTGCTCACTAAATATCCGGTGAGCAACTTAAGATATTACGACAGATTTTTCCATTGTGATCCTCATGAAGCGTTTAAACCAAGCACATATAGCCCACACGCAAGAGTAAGTACAATTGATCCAGTTTGATGTCCAGAATGGTTGTAAGGGTAATATCGAGTCATTATGACGTCACGTGGAGGTGTTTCACATACGTCACGTGATCGAGCTTCTCTTTGGTTTTGAAGGGCAAGCGTCCATTGTGTCACAGTAGTACCTATGGTTATGCCGTGCGTGTGTGCTGTATATACGCTTACTGCGTGCGTGTGTTTGCCCTTTAGTGGAGGGCAATCCCAAGACATCACATGAAATCCCTCTATAGACCTTACACATACGATGTCACAGAGTCGAAAGTGCTCCCTCGTTTGGAGGTAAAGCGCGTTTTATTGCAAGTTACATCAACAAATGCAAACAGCTGATTTGTCAACCAATCGTATACGCGCGTAAGTCTACTACACGTGCTTGCGAAATCTAAGTTCGTGCACGATTGTATGATGCCAGAACGTGAAAAGAAAACTCAAAGACCGTGCCATACTGTCAGCTACGAAGACTAGTAGGCCGTGAAACAACGCACAAAATTTGGCTTTCTTGTACAAAATTTGAAATTTTTTGCTTCTGTTGAAGAAAATATTATGCTTTACGGACCTCCAATGTTACTCTAGCTTAATGTAATCTGTGCACCACACCTTTGAAATGGACCCTAGGTCTCGCGCTGGCCCGCTGGCAAGGCGAGTGCGTGGTGCTTTAGCAGAATCTTTGCAACTGCAATGAAGGTTTTCGGTCAGTCAGCACTTAATTTGCTATTATCGTCGGCCAAAAATAAAAATGGAGGACGAGAGATTTCTCCCTAGAAATGATCAAGATCAAGTCAGTTAGAGTAACTGTCCTCTAGTAGTATCCCTAGACACCTCTCTTCTAGCCTGGCGCCTTCGGAGTTCCTTTTTTAAGGCTCCGTATATTACACCATACAAGAATGCAGACTCGGATATAAATCGTTCATCATTAGCATTATATGCATGTTTCTACGATCTCTCAGTACATGGTCATGTGCATGCATGAACTATTCACAACAACCGCATCTTTCATTTAGTATGTATGCATTACCATCAGATCTTTAGAAAAGCCGTCACAAAATAAATTAACCCTGTTACAACTAAGTTTGGAGCAAAATTGTTTCTTGCAATGACGATAGCTTTCTGCCTTAAAAAATTTGCTCTTTGCTGGACACAAAATATGGCCAGCTACACTACTGAATATTTGTTTTGTAACATACGCTGTGATAGCCTTGGCCTCGAAGGGGTAGTCATGGCACTGAGGCCTGTGACCCCTACAATAACTAATAACCATAACTATAGCTGTATATCTAAATGGGCAATTTCAAGTTTTTAACAACCACGAAGTCCTTGTGAACAACATGTTTCTAATACATATTCAATTAATATACTTGCTCCCATAAGGTGTTACTGTAATATGACTAAGCGACACTGCCTTCGGTCTGTACCCGTTTTTGTCCTGTTCATGGGCTGAGTTTGAGATCTTTTTTGATATATAACTTTAAGCAGAAACATTCACATCTAAAAGAAACAAGGTCTCTGCAAAATTCGGTTCACTTTTCCGAGACCTTACGTGTAAAATCTTAAAACAAAATTGCAAGAGGTACCTTGATATTTTCATATTATCGTCATGACACTCCAACTACCGTAACAGGGAAGGTGCGTTAAACCGACAACACTATGACTAGCACATGACTGTAAATATGTTTACGTTAAACTCCAGTGAGAGACAGTAGGCTTAATGGCATCCTACAAATATACGGTACCTTAAGAAGTAGCAAGAAAATTCGTTTGGCAACAGGCTATTGCATGAACTTTTAAGCTTGTCCATTTTTGTCCTGTTTCCTGCAAAATTATCTATTTTCCTTCTTTCTCAAATGTTAACCATCTAGCTACAAAAAAGTAAATGCTGATCACCCATGAAACTATTATTGGTGGTACCTTTGTGTTATAACCCCTATAGAACTCTTAATCTACACATATTGACTCCCTCTATGCTGGGTGTTACAATAAAACCAAATATACTAACAGTTACATCGCTTATTTTTATGTCAGACGATGTACTTTAAACGACTTTCTTCCATGATTGTACAAAAAATTCTAAAATCCAAGACAAATAACAGTGTTCTTCTTTCTGTTTTTATTCAGTTACTTCAAGCTGATTTTATTTAGTAGATGCAAGCAGTGGCGGATCCAGGGGTCGCCGACGTCCGGATCCCCCTCAAATTTCCCAGTTTGCCCTTTTTTCAAAATTGGGTAGCCTAAAAAAACGAGACAGTTTCACAGGTAATGACAGTTGTCCAAGTACGAGGAGATTTTGGTTACCCCCATCCAGTATCGATCAATCCACCCGTAAAAGTCTAGCCATGTATCGCAGAAACATTCGGCAATATATTTGACTACGACAGCCTATATTGCCCACCCCGAAACTCGAAGAGCAATCGTTTTACAGAGAATGTGACTACAGTATGTCTTACTGCCTGCGTGACAGTCAGGCATTCTAGTCACTTTTCGCTTGGAACCACGTGTGGCGTGCTTGGGCCTTCAAAGTAATACAAAACATGCAGATATTACGTCATACCCACCAGCTGTCGCTTTATGCAACGTATTACTATTCGGTTTTAATATTTGTTCCAAAAGGTCACTGCTAGGCTTTTAGTCTTACAAAATAATGATCTGTTCACACTCCCTAAACGCTACATCTACCAAACCTTCCCTCCACCCGCTAGTATCCCTTCTCTCATGAACAAGAGAGAGAGTAGGTAAATACGTTTAGCTATGATATTCATGGTCTGGAATTACTCTATTCATAGAGTTGCCCCAGTGATGGGAATAAAAAGCTAATCTTAGATAAAAGTCTACAGTAAGAGTTGGCCAGAAGTCACAACAGACGAATCGGTGTTTGTTTCATTTTAATATTACTACATGAAATCACCACCAGGTCAAATAACGCAATGTCAGTCCGTTCAAATTTTTGACGTCTTTGAAACGATGACCGGTCTGCTGTCGCAAATAAAAAGCAAACATTCGACTTCAGTGATCTGTTAATTCTGACAGAGTATTTTTGACAGTCGCGCCGCAACTACATAGGGAACGCAACATACAGTATTTTAACCTCCTTCCCCAGTCGAGATAGCCGTGGCGCCAGGTGGGGGAAGGGTTCATGCCCCCGTCGGAGAAGGCTGACCCCCTATCGGGGAAGTTTTACAGTTTCGTCGGGGGTCTAAGTCGAATATGCAGTCCCCGACGACAACTAGTCGCCCCGACGGTTTACCTGTTTCTTGCTCTTAAGAGGATATTTTCTCTAATAAGAACCCAAAATTTTCGGCACGCTACGCACGCCGTAGAGTCACTCTATTTTCTCCAATAGATCCATTTGACATAGCAGGATAGCACAAGTCCTGTCCACCTTACCAAGTAACAGAAAGGCAGAGTACATAGTTTATGTAAAGGTCGTAACAAACCACGATACAATGTATGTTACACCCGATACGGTCTACAAACCCTACAGTTCTTTTTTTCGTTTTGATATAAGTTTTATGTGTAAGCCTATCAAACATTTTCACCCGCTTCGCGCATTTTTCAATTTCACGTTCCATATTCAAAGAACACTGTCAGTGCGCAACTCGGATCTTAATGTATTAAGTGATATAATGCAAAATATGCCTGCAATGGCATGGGATAATGAGGCTCCTCCATTTGATTTTCTCATCATCCCCTCGAAGTAGGGAATGTCGAAACTTGGGGTAGCTGACATAGCCTGGCCCCCTTTTGGGAAAAATTGTGCCGCCACCCATGGTCGGTTTACTTATTTTGGCTTTCATACGGGTAATTTTAGGGATAAAACCCCAAATTTTCGATACGCTTTGTCCACTCTTCTTCAGTTCCGTTATACTTATAGCTAAATATAGTATAAACCCTTTCCACCTTTCAAGTTAATAAGTAGAATTATACATGGATTTATGTAAGTGTCGGAAATTGAATCGCATTTCGCTAAACCTGGTTAACCAGTGGCGTAGGAACCGGGGGGCCAAGCTCCAATGTGATTTGTGGGGGCCAAATGTCATTTTGCCCCCCCCCCCCATATCGCGACATGTAACAGTTTTGTTTTACCCGTTTTTGCTCTCAAGAGGACAATTTCTCTAAAAAGAATGCAAAATTTTCGGCGCGCTTAGCGCGCAGAAGAGCTACTCTAGTTTCTTCATTAGTTCCATCCTACATCGCTAGATAGCGCAAGTCCTTTCCACCTTACCAAGTAACATATAGGAAAAGTACACAGGTTATGTAGTGGTCGTAAATTTCATCTCATATTGCAAAGCCTAGTAACTGTTCTCTTGTGTGTGCCATACGGAACGGTCAGTTGGTGAGTAGATCGCGCAGCAATGTTTGGCTATTTCACCGGATAGTCATGGAGCTTCTTCCAGCTCCCTGGGATAGTCAAGGTAGTTTCGACGCAAAGCATATTATCTCCTATACGGTTTAGAACCCCTACATATTTTTTTCTCTTTGTTCGTAATGATTACATGTGTATTGTGTGAAACCCTAGTACCAAAATTTTCGCGCGCTTTGCAGTTTTACTGCTTAGATTCCGGGAAAACATTTAATCAACGTGGACCTATGCTCCTCTAGTATATACAAATTTTATGCAATATATGCCCCGAATGAAATGGTCTAGTACACAGGTTTTCTTGAAATCCCACCTCACATATACCCAACGGCATTGGGGCTGTCGGGGCTTCGGGTTGCTGGCCCCCGTTGGGCAAATCTTGCTGCCACCTCAACTTAATAATAGGCTCTGGCTGTTGGAAATCTCCATTCCAATCAATCCACCAAAATCCATGGGGATAACTCCACTCTGAATAATTTTAAATAAAGTCGGATAGATTGTGACAAACCTGATGTGCTTTAGAACAAATTCAAATCAACCTTTAAACATTTTTCACAACAATTGCACATCTTGATGGCTGTTATCAAGCCTGGCAAATGCCATTTCTGGCGATCTGAGATGTATCAAAATCATATTTTCTCGGTTCGCTCCCTGCAAACCTATTGTGGCGCCCCGCTTAGATAGTAAACGGGATTCAAACTTGCAATTCTTGGACCCCAAGTCCGGCCAGCTCAGCTAATCTGTCCACACAGAAATGTGTTTTAGAATAAAATGAAATCAAGCTTTACGTTTTTTCACAAAAAATTGCACATCTTGATGACTGCTATCAAGCCTGGCAAGTGCCATTTCTGGCGATCTGAGATGTATTCACATCTCAAATTTTCTTGGTACTCTCCGCTCTAACCTATGGTGACGCTCCGCTAAAATAACGAACGGGAGTCCTCCCCACCTCAAAATATCCCCATTCATCCAGAGCCTCCCAAACAAAAAATATTAGCTACACCACTGCTGCATGGTGTTGATGTTGTAGTTGTTTCCTTTTTCTTTGAATATTTTCATTTTGCTCAAATTAAAATCGGAAAAATTACATTGAGCAAATATGTTTTGGTGTGGGAAGGGGGAATCAAGGTCGAAAAGTCGCATCTGGTCTGCCCCAATGTCAACCTCTTCGTACGCCCCTGTTAACGTTCACTAATTGTATCTGTCGTACGGTACGGCTAGTGACTCGAGGAGGGAAGTACAATAAAGTTAAGCCCGATAGGGCCCAACTGTCCGGACAATTGTTCTATATAAGCTTTAAATTAGTACAAATTCTTATAAGTGTAGGCTTACCCCCCAAAAAATTCGCGCTCTTCGCGCGCCTCGCAATTTTACAGTTTAGATTCCAATTTTTGCATGTCTCTTGGTTTGTCCTTACTTTGTCAATATGCGGTAAATTGTATAATCGCTGACGTATATGGGAACCAAAATTTAAAAAAAAAAGAAATAAATGTGCCCTTTTTATGTTGGATCCCCCTCAGAAAAGACCCTAGATCCGCCCCTGGCAAGGTTTTGAAACTCCTTGCCTTAGCATATTGAATTTAAAACCTGCAGAAAACATCTCTCAGTGATAGTAACCATAAAAAAGCACTTGAGCATATGACATTTACGGAGTAATGGTGCTTAATTCTGATGACGATTATTATGTTGTAATGACGATGACCACGACGGTGCACCTCTCATAAATTTCCTTTTTCCATAACGTTGCCCTTTCCTTCTCTCTGTTTCCCTACCACTTTTCGTAGAATACAAATATTGCTGTTGATCTGTTTCTAAGTTCTGACCCTTTCCTTCCCCTTACCGTCCCCCTTCTCTCTCTAACACCATATTCACCAGTTTCCACTTTTTTCAATACTTATGTTAAGTTCCATTTTACTGTTCTCTCCAATATCTTTCTCCCTATCTCCCTCACACACTTCGCCTCATTCTCTTTCTTCATTCGTTTTGCCACATTCTTGTTTCTTGTGGTCTAATGAAGTTTCATGTATCAAAGTTGTAAATTCTTTTAAAAAATACAGGGCCAGTCGTTCAACTTCCTGGCAACTTCTCCTAACGATATCCTCGCTCTTCAGTCTGATCCAGGGTTGCCACTCTGCTTTTCCAAATTTCACTACGCGAGTGGTCGAAATTTCACTTTTTGACCTGGAATTTCACTACATGACGTTTGACAGAGTACCTCACCCTACCCCTCATCAGCATTATCTCATTTTTGCTTTACATCCAATTTTTCCTACTTGGAACACTTGTTTGGTTTTTTTTTTCTTCTTTTTTTCCTTTACCCCCAAAAATAGGCCTAACATTTGTTCACGAGAGGGATGCCTTGTGAAACAAACATACTCACGAACAAGTAAAAAAAAAAAAAAAAATACAGTCTGACAATATGAGTTGATATTTTGTTGTTGTACCCCCCAAAAAACCCCACCCCTAAACCGACTTGGACCGGTGAAAAAGGAAGAGGGATGTACACCGTAGCCTTTAAACGCAAATGTGATAAAATCAACTGGTTTGTTATCATAGTATGATTTTATTCTTCCAGATCTTGTGTACATTCCTGAGTTTTCGGTGCCAAATAAAAATTTACGCCCATCTGATAAGCCGTGAAAAGGAGAAAAAAATTGAAAAGAAAGTAAACAGTAAACACCTACTCTTTTTTGAGGAGTCACTTTATTTGTTAAAGCTTCCGTATTAAGTTGACAGTTCTGCTGTCAGGGTTGCCAGGTCATGATTTGGCTTCACGGCCAAATTTGGCAGATATATTATCACACATAGCGTATGACTCTACAGACAGCTAGTAGAGCACTGTCAGTGTGAATTTTCTGGAAAAACAGATTGGACTGGGCGTGACACCCACGTTTGACATAAAAGACCAAGGAGGATATTTGCAACTTAAATTAAGGGAAATTTCACTACATTTCGACAATTTCGTATTTCCTTCACTACATTACTACGAAAGTCCGAATTTCACTACATGTAGTGAAATTTCACTACGGGTGGCAACGCTGGTCTGATCCATTCAGCTTCCTGCAACTCCAAATCAAACGTTTCTTCACCGACGTTACCCTTGTGCTTTACAGCAGAGTTGAAGCTTCCAAGAGCAGCAAGCCACAAGTTATCTTTATCGTACATCGGTTGAACCTACGGAGAAGTCAGATGAGCAAATAATAAAGATATTACCAAACCTACTTCAATGATTTGTGGAAAGAAGTATTCAAAATGCGAATTTGAGATTCGAAAACAGAAGACAATGTCATTTGAACATTATTGATGCATCATACTTCTCCTACACATAATGTTAATGAATAATTAAAATCCTGGTCCTTCTCGGCTGTTACTGATAAAGAATAACAATAATGTACATTGTTTGACTACGTAATGGACTTAAGCGTAAGCATGCGCAGCGGAAAACTAGACGGTTTGCAGTTGCAGGCAAGTACAAATGGAAGCCACTGGAGATGGTATACTGAAACGAAGCGGAAGCCCAAATATTTGAGACACTTGATTTCAAGCCTTGATAAAATAAATATTTAGTGCTGTAAGAAAAGGAGCAAGCGGTCTACATTGCTCACTTCTCAGAGCAAAATGTTCTGCCCCAACACATCTTTACCTTTTTGTGATAAGAAACAGACGGCTGTAAGGTACTTCTACCTCAGATTCTCCCATTTGCACATGCGCAGCTAAAGCTGAGACGTGCCAACGGATTCAATAGCGGCAGACCAGCGTGTTAAACAAGCGGGGATTTTCAATGTTTTAAACAAGCGGTGACTTTCAATTTTCAAAGGGGGTTGGCCGATTTTCCAATACTCAGTGACGTGTTCGCAAACGAGATATGCTCGGGAAAAATAAACAGTGGTGATGGGTTTAGTCTCTTGAATTCGCTGAAAAAAATCTTATGTGATGTGGGAGGATATTACCCAGCAAAGAATAATTCGCAACTTTTGATTGAAGTGTTTAATAGGATACCCAAAGGTTTGGGTTGTAAAAATTCTTTTTGTGACCTTGTTATGTAACAAACCATAGCATGGTATGCTATTGCTAGACGCGTTTCGCCCCGAAAGATTAGCTTCGGGGCTCATCAGTAGCAGGGTGTATTAAAAGTAGGCAATGACTGCCAGATTGCCACGTTCAAGAAAGGGCTAGAATTATCAAAAATTATACTTGGAATTCACGGTGGGATCCCAAGTAAAATGGATGACAAAGTGTAGCTCTCAGATTGCCGGTGTAGGCAGATACAGGTGTAAGCAGCTGGCGTTAGAGAGTTACGATACGGTAGTCCTTTTAGGTATAACCTTACCCCGGCGTTATGCGCGGGACCGACAGGTGCGTCAGAGGTTCCAATTAAAATGAGATTTGTGTTCATCGTAAATGTTAACGAGAATAGGTGTAGGATAGGTCATGTCATAACAAAATTGTAGCTTAAACGCTGGGTAGGATATTGCCGATGTTGGCAAGAGGCGTTTATGAACTATACTGATTAGGGTATAGTAAAATTAGAGTATCGCTTGTAAGCCTGATATGTAGTCGGACGTGAAAGAGAATACCCCAAATTACTCAATCTGATTGGCTGACACGAATGGCAGACAAATCAACATTTTGAGAGATAGATTGGATACAGTGATTCTGTGCTGATTTAGATTAAAAATGAGCCTCACTGGTAAGATATAGCACTTATGGTACCGCTAAGCGACTAGGATACGAGAATATGTAGTTATATACCCCCAGTAAAAGCTGAGATGCAGAGATGACCGTTCTCAAAGGATAATTCCGATAAAAGTTGCAAAATTCTTTGGTACCTTGGATTATTACCGTATGGGGTAGAGTGGTGTGTTTGTGTCGTAGAGTCATTGCCAGAGTTAGACTGCGAAGCGGCCTTCGAGTCTTGGACTATTTATAAGTGATCAAACTAAGTATTTGACAAATTAAAGAAAATCAATAGAACTGCAAAGCAGCTTATCGTTCTTCGAGAAGAAGACTGCCTACTTGCTTAAAATGGGCTGATTATTTATACTGGAACACGGTTAAGTTGGTGAAATTGGGGATATAGTCAAAATTTCCACTTCATGAAATAGTTAAGGTAACTGCGTAAAAGATGAACCTGAGAATGCTGGGTACGTTCGTAGTGATCGTGTTCACATGGAGAGGTATCACACTGAAAAAAAATCATACGCCGAGCCATAAAAGAAGGCACAAATTGAGTAACAAAATGAGCAAATCCAATAACCGAAGGCTTCGATTATTAAGTATCCCGTGGTGAGAGGTGGAAGGGGCGCTAAACCGATTTTCCTCTGAAATTGACGCAAATATTTGACCTCAAGCATTTCGAAGTTGCAGAAAGAGGTAGATTAATCAAAGTTGTTTTTTTTTTTTTTTTGAGCACATGAAAATGCTGATGGGGCAAATCTTTTACCCCTCGCTTTTGTCACTGCCTCATGATTCCCAAAGCCATCCCTGTCACCACCGCTTAAGAGATATAGCTATGAAAAGGTGATTGAATTAAATACAGATTAAAACTTCATTCAGAAAAATCAAGAATAGCTATAGCTTTAATTATTTTGTTTTCGTTCTCAATTAGATGTAACTTGTAATATAGGGCACAAGCTGCTCCTTATTGTTGTGTATAGTGTGTCTCTTCATAAGTGAGAAATGAAATCGTCACATTCACGATTTCTTTGTATGATTTGAATTTACTGTAGGTGTTTTAATCGATGGAATAGGTACAATACATTTTCGTCCATCCGTTTGGGAAGTGAACAATTATTATCACCGATAATTAGTTATTTATGAAGGTCTAAGGTCTAAGTGATGTTCAAAGAGTTGTTCAAAGAAAGTCTTCCAGTCTGAACAATAATAATTACTTAAGTAGTAACCAGCATCCTGTACATCCGTCAACAAGAGCTGTTTTCAAGGGTAATCCTATACCTTGAGAATTGTCTGGATAACTCTATCCGGCATGGTATATCCAGGAAACGACGCCTTGATCCATTGTTTCAGTTTCCTCTCAGCGGGATCTTTATCCACATTTGCTTTTTTCCAGCCAAAATGTATAGTGAACAAGGAACGACCCGAGGATTTCCCAAGCACCATCATCTAGGAAGCAGAATTAAATCCAAAAGCTGTCAAGGGCCAAATTACATGACAAGAGGAAAAGAAATTATTTTATGATGAGTGTCAGCTAATAGGCATCAACTTGCTTGCTTCATGATTTACGATAACATGAACAGTAAATACACGCCAAATATTGTATGGAAAAAATTCTCACTTTTTTTTTTTCATTTTTATATAAACCGACGTTCTTAAAAAATAACATGTCTAAAAGGACAAAGGAATATCTACAGATGATTTTTGTATTTTTGATGCAGTTTTAAAGGAAAGTTTCCATTTCATAGGAATTCTGGTCTCACCTAATAACCTAATACGATTGCATTAGAATAGGCCTATACAAGATTTTTCAATACTTTTATTTACCTGGTATACATGAATAATGTGATCCAATATTTCCCTTGCAATTTGGAGAACTTCAATCAGCTTTTCTTTACATGAGGTATTCCAATTTTTACCTTCTTTTCTTCTCAGGAGTTCATACTCGAAGTCCAGACGACTCCGACGAAGTGCTTTGAGCTGTTCATACTCACTGCGAATTTGTTCGTTACAATGTGTGCCATTATTGATGAGTATGTCAGATTTAACAAGTTTTGTTTTCACTCGTAGCAAAATATTCTTCCTCTTTGCCTGTTCATCGTAAACTACCTCTGACCCTTCATCCAATTTCAGTCTGAAATCATTATGAACAGTATGTAAACGGTCATTTCCACAAACAGCTTGAATCTTTGCAAGTATCTCAGGAAACCTCAACTGCAAGGAAAATAGTGTTTGTGAAGATCGTTTACAATTAAAAGCAACAAGTAGCATGCTTCCAGACTGCCCATGTCGATGGCATTTTCCAAATATTCCAACACGTGCCATATCAAAGGAATTTTGTCAGAGCACACATCAGTTAAACTGGTCAACTCAGCTCTAGCTCTGCTCAAGTACACATCAGCGTACAGCTCATCAGCACTAAATTCTGTTTGATCCATTCTTTCAAGTTTCATTGCCACAATAAATGCCCTATCATAATACTCGTACCCTCCTTGGTTATGATAACATTTTCCCAAGACCCATATAATTTCTACCTTGTCACCGGCTGTTTCATTTTCTTGAAGCAAAGTACTGTACAATTGTTCAGCATCTTTAAAGGTTTGCAAGCATCGATAGCATTCTTCTAATTTTAATCGTGCCAAATGACGAACATTCTTCTCATGGACTTTATTACAACTAATCTTCCGTAACATACCCAAACGGTTCTTGACCTTTTCAGTGACACTATCCTTATCATTTTTATCGCCGTTTTGTCGTCCTCTGTTGCCAGAGTAATACCAGTAATGGGTGTGCGCAAAGCGCACTGAAAAAGTGCACGTTTTAAGACATTTCAGCTATATCTTGAGTCTAATACATTTCATTCAAAGTTTTTTGTAGTACAAACGATAAGCCAAGCTCTGCATATTTTTGATAAGTACCAGGTTTAGTAGGGGACAAATGAGAAAAAGAAATGCAAAATTGGTCACTTAGTAGAGCAACCACTGATTATTAGCTTATGGTAAGGAAAACGATATGAATAGCCTAAAGCAAATTTTTTTTGTGTCTTTTCTATGTTTGAGTTACAAGCGACACATTTTGACACAAATAAACGCCCCATAAGAAAGGAAGAAAGTGACAAACTAAACCGCAAAATATCTGGCAACTGATCAAGGCCACAAAGTTGCAACACAAAATAACCATCTGAGCTCAAAGCCGCACGAAAAGTTATGGCTATTATGTGCTGTTTTTTCTTAAGATATCCTGAGTTTTCGCTAGAACGTTTCATTTTAGTATGAAAAGTATTACATATCCTCTATATAAAAGGATGCGTCTCAATGGTACTTAGAGAAAAAAGCCTTCTGGACAATAGTAATGTTTACTGCTCCGTTTATTCTGCCGTTAATACAACAAACAAGAAAATGGAGAAGTACACACAAAGTGTTTTGGTATTAGCAACTAATGCGAGGACCTCCGAGACTCAAAGGCTTATAATAATTATATCAGGTAATGAAGCATCAGGAAATATCAGGAAGAGACCTAGGACAGCCCTTTTGTTCATGTACTCCTTTTCTACAGTAATCATGCTAACAATAACAGTCCGGTCGTAACAATAACAGTCCGGTCGTAACAATCTCATGGTCATGGTATGCTTAATTGAAAGTCACATGAAAGACCAACTTGTCAACTTTATTGTGAGGGGGAGAGGGGTACTTTGTACCGGGCGAAAAGTTCTTCAAAGTTTTAGAGGCAACTTTAATTTTTCAAATTAGTGTAAGTCAATGAAGGATTTATGGAGGGTGTACTACCATTGCATGTACTTTCACAATATTGAGCAAGAATACGTTGAAGTGGTCAGCCCACAATAAAAACCCTGTGCGCCACTGGTGGGGGAACCTTTTTACTATCAAAGTGCATTGTGAAGTTGACAAAATCACTCTTCAGTCAGTTATCAGCTTCCGGTGGTTTAGTGTGGGATATTACATGGAGTATTATCTAATATAACGTACCTAAAATAGTCGGCAAACTGAAAGTACAGGCTATACCGTAGATTAAAAAATTGTAGTTATTAAAAAACTGAAACTGAATATTTGACTGGCTCTCGGGCCGTACATGACGCTCCGGCAAGAGGTTCCTCACCCTTACTGTAGGCCTGTAACTTTTAAGAAACGCAAACCAAATTCAACCTTGGTAAGGAATAAAAGGTAGTCATGTAATAGGTCTGGAAGAGAAAACTTGAGACACTTACCAAGCCTTTGAAAATCGTTCCCAAAGCTTGTACGTTGATTTCGTAGACTGTAACAGGGTGGTAGGATGAAGCGTGATCGGTGAACTTAATAGTAGACAACACTTGTCAATTTATTTTTGTCGTCACCAGGTGTATATCGCTGTAGTATTAAACCATAAGTGTAGCGGGATCAGTTGCCCAGTTACAGTTCTGGCTTTTTTATTCAACGTCATTGCTGGGGTTTCCCCTGTCAGTTAATTTGTACTTACGGTGTGTCTGTGAGAGCCACTAACTGAATCCTATACAATTTTTGTTGTGGGCTTTGAGAAGTGCACTGAAATAACTGAAACCAATTACACCTTTTAAATGACACAGTAAATATCACAGAAAATGGTGATAGGCCTATACCATTCTACTTGAGAAAACATTTCGAATGAAAACCATCGTAACCAAAATATGTAGAGGCCACCATATGCATTCTGGAAATTCCCAGTTGCAAAATCTATTTGGCTGTTCGTGCAAACGATAAAAACTCACTGATGCATGAAAATAATCGCGGTGTGAGGATTCTTGTAAACAACCAAAATATCACCTAAGTAGACGGAGGAGGGTGATTACTCATCGTTTATGGCCCTATGAAAGGTGTCAACCTTTCCATTCACGTTGGTGTATGAATTAAGGTAGTGTTAGCTTGAAGCTCAAAGTGTGTAAATGCCCTAGTTTACAGTTCGGGAGATTCCCCCATTCGGGAGAATCTACTTTTCTCCGATCGGGAGAAAACTTGGTCATGGGCGCCCCCAGTTTGTCTATTTTACCCACAGTCCCACGTGTTCTTTGTGTACATTGTCAGTGGAGAATGGGTTTTGGAACCCCCTTGCAAAAATTGTCTGTCTAATGTTATGGAATTAAATGTGTATTCGGAAGGATTATGTCATAGCTACATGCCATGTCCTAATCGGTGGTTCATCACGCCTTTTTTGAGTTTTTGAGTGGTTTTTATTCTTGCTTAACCTTGTTTTTATTAGGCTGGCAAGCCTAAACAATGTGTTGCATAAGTTTTCCCCGGTTCGGGGGAATTTTGGTTTTCCCCCAAACGGGAAAATCTCCTGGACTGGTTTATGTATAAATAAGCCCATGGAAGAAAAATTTCAGCGGGAACCGTACTTAATAATTGTGTTGGTGATGGTCAGCTATTGTGTTTTATGGTTTTTACTATGCATAATATGGAAAGGAGAAAATAAATGGTCCAATATCTCCCGCACGGTAAGCTTGATTTGCTTTCACGCTTAATTCCTTTACATGTTACGGATGAAGGACATCAGTCATACACCACTAGCAGATATGGTTCGTTGCACTTGGCCATCTTGATCAATTAACTTTCTTTATATCAAAATATTTAAAAGCTCAATCGTTGAAACATGGAACCAGTGAGTGTTGTATATATATTTCAAAGACATCCAGCATTAGAGAATGTGCTCTCTTGAGTTGTGCACAAGGGTGCTTGTCCTTGGTTTTTAGAAGTGACAACTCACCGCAACATATTTGCCATCAACAATTTTACAGTGGGCATTCATATAAAGGATTTTTAAGACTGATATCTTACAGTTATAAGGCTATATCTACTGAATGTCAACTCCTAACTAGAACAACATATATAGTATCGTTGATACTGCCTTGCACCAATGGGCAGTTTCAAACCATGAAGGAAATCAATTGAAAATAACTATGATTTTGTGACGTCAAAATTCCGCCCGGTTCATGCCTTGTTTGCCCAGTTCGATGCACCTGGCAGGCATTAAAGGAAGAGGTTCTTTCAGGGACCAGAGTAAAGATCATTCCATCTAGGCCCATATGAATACATGTAAGTTGTGAGGGCTAATTTATTTCTGAGTTCTGGCAATGAACTGAATGGGTCTGTACTAACTGTTCTCTGATGATATACTTTCTACTTTGACTGTTGCAAACTTGATGCCGTTAAGGCTTTGCTTTGTCTTCAATGGCATAAACCACTCCAGTTATGATTTTTGAGTTTGTGCCTACAGAGGCTACTCATATTTCCATTCCGTAATTCTGATGAAAAGCTAAATAATTCTATCAATGCATACTTTGTGTTTGCCTATTGTGCGAGAGGATTTGGGCTATTGTTAATTTTACAGGCCACCTTGAACAAACAGACAGAAATTAAGGATTAATATGTCAACCAATTTGAAAAGATCTTCTCCAAATGATTGATTTGAAATTACAGGCTCATGATCCTGTAATATTTAAGGCTTTATTTTGTTTTTCAAATATTTAATGTGAACCCAGTAATCAAACCTGCGACGGAAACATAAACTTAGACAGGGGGTCATCCATTAGACAGGGGCTCTTCCATTTATGTGTAAACAGGAAACAGTGCGAAACATACCTCCGATATAAAATGGCAAGGACGCGTTTGTCCTCCGCGCATTTTTAATGCGTACTTTGTGGGGAATGGATAAATCACACAGCACGTTATGAATTTATAATGGAACAGAAATTGAGCAGGATTTTGTCGGTGAACTTGTCAAATACCCTTTGCCACTTCGTGCGCGATTGTTGAAACAATCAAACCTGATGCTATATAACTTTTCAAATCAGTTCCGCTTCATAGACTCTTTTCGTCAGCAAAGCAAACATTTTTGGTCTCAAATATTGTTAATGTTAGTCTCAAAAATGGCCATTACTCTGAATAGATGTGGGCCTACGTGGACCACATCTTGATTAAGTTCACCTGGCCTACCAAGTCCATGAAACTCTCACTTTCATCCAGATGTGTTTCACCTTGTTTCTATACATACATTCCTTTCATATAAGCTTCCAATGAAAGCATCATAGTTGTAGACCATCAATTGAAACTCACGGGGTTCCTTCATAAGTCTCACAACTTTTCCAGATCAGATTGTCTCAGAACAGATTGCTTGTATTCCGGCAAAAGAAAGTTCCTTCTCTGACCCCATAAAGTGTCTTGTATGAAACAGACTGCTGCCAGACAACCACAATGAAAATTAAGGGGCTCACATGGGTTACCAATGCAGACCCCATGTTGGTCTAGATACATCCGATGAAATAAATCCATTGGGGTCTATCATATCTTCCACAAATGTCTATGAATATTTGCCGTCATGGGTTAAACGAAATTCTAATAATATTCGAATATTTTTCGAAGACTGATTTCCCGTAGCTAAACTAACCTGGGACCAAAATGGTTTGCCAAAGGAAGTCCACATACGTTGCCAATATACGTCGTAAGTGGAGATGTTTATATTAATATGGTAACCAGTGCTGTAGTTCTCGTGACAGGTCTCGAGTAACGATTTTAAGGACTCGGAAGGCAAGGACTCGGACCAGGTCTTGTAGAGTCCGGACTCTTGGCTCGTCTCTAAATTTCCCGAGACGGCGCTCGAGACCGGCAGAACTTGGGAATCACTTTTATGCAATTACTCCGTCGTCATTACTTTACCTTGTCCTTGTCCTCTGCAGTTTCTATACAACACATGGTATTTACGTCTTTGCATTATGGGTTGTACACTGTTAAAAAAAACGTAAATTAACGGTCGAATTTCTGACGTAAAATTACACCCTAGAACCGTCTTTTAAATTTACAGACATTTTTTTAGTAAACTCACAGTGAAGCGTCGTTACACATATGCATGCATCGTAAAATTACCTTTATCTCCCGTAATTTTAATAAACTGTAAATAAACGTTATATTTTTGACGTAAATTTACAGTTGGCGGTTGTTCTCATTATCACAACGGCATTTTGTGGATTAAATTACAGGAAGCTATAATTTTACATGCTCATGAGACGTGATGGGGGGGGGGTGGGGGGGGTGGGGGGTGGGGGGGGGGGGGGGTGGGGGGGGGGGTAGGGGTGGGGGGGGGGGGGGGTGGGGGGGGGGGGGGGTGGGGGGGGGGGGGGGTGGGGGGGGGACGCTGTTAACTAATCATTTACCCGCCTTTGTTACATAAAAGTTACACCATTGTGGCCGATATTAAACCACGTTGTTTCTTTAAAATCAGGCCGTTTATTACCAACATTTACCACGCTGTTGTTGAAAATCACGCCGTTTATTAATTCAATGTACGCCACTGTTACTAAACGATTACGCCGTTATTAGACGAACTTTGCGTAATTCGCGTTCCATTACTGGCAAAAAAGAGCCAGGGTGCGAAAACCAAACCAAACACTCCCGAAGTTCTGATCCCCGAAGGGAGAAAAAACGTCCGCCAAGGGACAAACTTGAAATTAAATGACCACCACCCCTAAAGTTGGTTCCCGTTCTAGACATGGCCTGAACAACGTCTTAAAAGTTTTACCAGCATTGCTAGTACTAGCCATCTTTAAATGTAGTAGGATTTTTCATTGAAAATTCATTTGGGAAATGGAAAGATTGGTTTAGCTATTGTATATTCATATGAGACTTGTTTGTTAGTATTAACGATTAAATAATACAATTTTCTGCATGATATTTCAATGTTTCCTTCTTTATGTTGTATTGCCCACAACCTGAGAAACATCATGATTACTGCAAGGACTTACCATTGGCCCAGCCACAATTTATTTTAATGTAGACTCACCATTAAGTGATAAAAGACAAATCTCTTTTAAAAAAATTCGGAATGCTCCATTCAGACAAAAAAGGTATATAACATGGGTGCTTCTACTAGAATTTAGCAGCATTTTTTTTCGCAGCATTACTCAAAATTGTTCCAGCAAAAAATTCCCACTTTGCTAGTGGAACGTGTTTGTAAAATATTCACATGACTGTAAAATTTCGAAATTGCTGCTATTAAAACCAATTGTGGGTTGGGTTGATTATATATGTCAGGGACGATGCATGTTGTAGACCACTGGTTGGCAAAATACAAGTGATTATTTGCTGTTTCATACACGGTAATTAGTGACATGTACATAATTCAAATTTTAAAGGGTGGGTTGGTTCAAAATTAAAGTTTGAACAACTTATAAATGTCGATCCGGCCGTTGACACAGCAGCCGCGCTGCAGGGAGGAGGGGAAACAGCGGGAGTCCGCCCCCTCGAAATTTTTCAAACAAAGTTTTATTCACATGGGATCTGACTGAAGAATTCCTGACAATTTAAAACACAGGTTGTTCATATTATGCATTTTGTAAGATATGGAAGGGTATACCAGTTCAGGTATATGGGACAGGCCATAGGTTGGGGGGACAGATTCCCCCCTTCAGGAATATTTTTCTATTTTTCTTTTAGTCACATTGCTCGTAAATGTCAGAAAAAATGTTATTTTTTTATGCACATTTCAGGCAAGTATTCTTACTGCCTGCTTTTTTTTCCATTCTTACTTCAAGGACTGTAGGAAAAATTGGCTTAAAATTAATTGTGTACAAAGCTAGCCGGAAACTCTCTTGTGATAAACTTACTAACTCGTATGCGAGCAAATACTGCAAATAATTCCAAGGAAAACAACGTTTCCTGGTCATAGAACCCCATCCCAAAATCCAAAAGAAAGTCGGTGCACACCGCAACTCAAGCCGATGGTTGGACCTCCAAAGTCGCCCATAGTGTGCATGAGTTTATGGACTGCGACTGGAAAGTTTTTAGGACCAGTATTAAGTCGCGCCGCTTCAGTCGGGCAAGGAAAACGAAAATGTTAGTTCTTCCCTGACTGAAGTCGACGCGACTTAAAACTTGATCTTAAAACTGACAGTAGCAAGTCTTAAACTCTTGCACACCGTACGGACTGCTGTTGACGACCCGACGATCGAGTGGGTTTTCGGTTTTTTTTGGTGTACTAAGTGTGTAGTGTAACTGGCTAGCTTTACTTCAGCCCTCAATCAGTGCCACAGTAGGACTACTTACACAGCGCCAAAGTGCTAATGGAGAGTAGTGTATAGGGCCTGATTGAGAACCGGCCCCTAGCCAGGAATGTCTTACATAGAGGGGACACCGAACACCTCATAGTTGGGCACCGAAGAAGATAATTATATTTGCAGACAGGGGAGCCACCATATGATTACCAGTTTGCGCGGAACTACAGGGGACGATTATCTCAAGGTCCCACAGACAGCTTTAAAAGGTATCCCCGGTTTTTACGTTTGCACATACGATCGCGAAGCGGCGCGAAAAATTTCACTCTTGTGATGGACATTTTCACCCCCCCTCCTTTTGAATATAAAAGACGTGGAAAGTCTCCACAAGGTAAAGGGAACAAGATTATGATTCACGTTGTATGCTTTTTCAGCTTCGCAAGCGCAGGTGAAGAGTTGAGTACTTTGCGAACGGCGAGGGGACCAGGAGCTGCCATAAGGCAGTCTTGGTGTGGTCCAGTATGATTTTGTTAGGACCCAGAGGGAAATTCCCCAAATGTCTGAGGAAATAGCAAAATGGGAACACTAACATGGAGTTTTGAGCAGGACTTTGAATGACAGTGAGAGCACACCAATCTCTTTACAGTTCACAATTCAGATGGTCATTATCGTATTTCTACTTTGAACGAAATTTAGCATGAACAGAAAAAAATAAATTTTAGAATAAATTTTGGTACGATTGAATTTAGCTTCAAACCATATAGTCATTGTGTTACGAATGTTACTCAAGTTACTAGATTACTAGATGAAAACACCTTGATACCCAGCATCTAAGTTTGAGCCTTCAACTACCTTTGGCTAGAATAGTTCACTAGAATTTTTATGCTAATAATAGGCGATATAACTTCGCTTGTGAGAACTGCGCGCGAAGCGCCCCAAAATTTTGCAGGAAAATTGTTACCACGGTAAAACCTGCATACAGACTCAGGAAAAGCTGGTGAAAAGATAAGCTTGACGACGGGACGAAGCTCCCCTAAAGGGTCCATCAACCCGAAGCCCTGCTAGAAGCAATAGGTTACAGAAAGGATGCCGAACGCGATATTTTTCGGCGCGCGACGAAAAATTTGGGATTCTGTTGACGAAAAATTAAAAATATTTGGTTCTTATGAAGGAAAATTAGAAACTTTGGGTTTCTGTGGAAGAATCTGCCCTACTCGTCCTAGACAGTTCCAGTTCTCCCGACTAAGTTACGCCTTCCACAACTGTATTGAGCCCCTTCTTTTGCAGACACCCTTGTGCAGACACAAACCTAGTTTATTGCTTAAGGTCATATCCTGATGGGCATACAAGGCCATAATATGTAATCACAACATTCTTTGCACATGCCGTGTAATGTGAGCTACTCTGCATCTTTTGACTTTGATGTCAATCAAAGAGCATTCACCACTGACCAATTGAGAATTTTATTAGCTTTCTCTCAACCAAAATGTATGTGGGGTGATGTGTGCCTGTCTTTAAGAGCAAAACCAAGACGCCGGGCAACTGGTCGCGTGTCCACCACCCCTAGACATTGAGACACTTTACGTTTCTTAAAAAATATGTTTATCATGATGTTGAGTCTAAATTAAGAATCTTCCTGATCATAAGAGAAAGAGAATAGAACTTCTCATGGATTCAATTTTGTGTTTTTCCGGGAATCACGCCTACACGAAAGAACAATAGCCTAATTGTGGAACCTTTACCTTTATATAAATCCAGCATATCTGAAACCGGTGTTAAAGCCATATGTAACTGAAGATGAAAGCGCGCGTAGCGCGCGAAAAGTTTTGTAATTGTATAACAAAAATGTTACAGAAAGCAAAATACGTTCATTATTTAACGACTTTTGGGATCATCTTTAGTGAAAAATCGCCTGGTGTAATACCAAAGCGATCATTTACACGGTATTAAAATTTCATTTTCGATCAATTTTCCATATGGTGGGGCACAGTGGTCCGCACGGGGGGGGGGGGCACGGCCCCCCGTGCCCCGGCCTGGCTACGGGCCTGTTGAGGACTATAGGTAATACTGTACTGTACCACCTATACTATACTGCATAACATGCAGACTACAATATAAGGCTGCAGTTCATTTAGCTCAAACCATAGGCTAGATCATTCCTGTCCCCTTCTCGGAAATACTGTTTGCAAAATTACAGTGACTTTAATGTTAGGCTAATGTTAACCAAAATGAGTCGTCTACGTATTGGTGCATGGCAACTTTATGAACCTAGTTTGTTGACAAATTAATTGACGCTCTGAATGAGCTTGCACAGTTTCTTTTATTTCAAGAAATAATGATCCATTCATAAAGATGGATCTTGAATAATAAAAACAGCTTACCACAAACCAAGCCGACCGCATGTCAGCTGAAAAAGTGACCCGTACAAAGTAAGACCCACAGTACGTAATTTTACCACATAGGCTGTGGTACATACTCTTAGAGTGTAGCACGCTGAGTTTTTGTGTGCAGACGACTGTGGTCTTGCCAACCGCATGCAGCAGTTGCAATTGAGTGACGTCATTTGTTTACATGTGCATGTTTGTAGTTTCAGTTTCAGTTTTATTCTCTTTATATCCTCGTCTTGAGGTGTAAGAGATCTACAATTACAACAGTTACGGTACATAAAGGAATGCGAAAAGAAAGAAAAATAACGAAATGAAAAAAGAAAAATGAAGGAAAAAATAAATAAATAAATTGGTACATCATAAAAAAAACTTGGAAATACCTTCAGACTCAATGAAGCGAGTAATAGTTCAAAAAAGTATATACGACAAAATAACACAGAAAACACTTTTGGCTCCAACCTTACAACTTCTCAAGCTACTACGCTTAAATGTATTGCATGCCTACGGAGCAGGCTGAGCGGCTATATTCCCTGGCAGTCATAGGCCATCCCTGGTGTACGAAACAAAAAGAGAGATTGAGCGAACAGAGTCCGCTCAGTCTGCAGGAAATTCTGAGTAGTGCGTTAACTGACTGGTGCTTAAGCATAGTCAGCAGTTTCTAATGGTAACTAGACGGTTCCCCCGATACACGATTTTAGCATGGGCCACTCCCCACCACACAATTTCCATCCAGCCAACTTACCAAACCTGACAATCATCTCGACTGAGAATTGAATCCTACCATGAATCCTTATATCCTGACTAGATTTGCCCCCCCCCTCCCCTTCCCACTTACTGACTCGAATAGGCTTTATAGGTCATTTTGAGTGTTAATCTTGGGTTGTTCATGGGGAGTTGCTCTGAGGTTACATCCACTGGGTGGCGGTCAGGTTCGTTCACGGGGCATTGGCTTGATGAGAAACTTTTCAAGATTGGAATTTTCTGGGAAGGAGAGCAACATGGGGGTTTGAGTCTGTCTAAATATCCAATAATTATAGTAATGCAGTTAGGGCTTGCTACCCATACTCAAAAATGCACTCATGACTTGGTACCCTTACCCGTACTCATCACTTTTACCCGTACCCGTACCCGCAACCGGGCTCATGACCCTGTACCCGTACCCGCACTCATGAGTACTTTTTCCTCGGACCCGGACCCGTACCCGTACTCACGACCTGGTACCCATACCCATACCCGTACTCATGACCTGGTACCCGTACCCGTACTCATGGTCCTGTACTCTCACTACAACACTGTGCCTAGGTGCCACACAAAGAGGTAAATAAGGTTAAATGCAATGGTCCCTGATTATGGGATATTCCCCACCCTCTGAAGTGGATCAAAGTTTTTCCGATGTATCTCCAGCTAATACCAACCCCCTAGCTATAATCTCATCAAGGACTTTGTGTCAAATAGCAACTTTCTGATTTCACCTAGCTCGGTTACCTTTTACCTGTTTTCTACGAGTGGCGCCAGCACGAGGAGCGGCGTGCACCCCTAATTGACTTCCGAAAATTTGCCCGAAAATTTTAAAGTGAGCCACAAAGGCGTTGAAGTTATAGATTTCTGTAAGGGTAGGGTGAGGTCTGTTTCTGACTCACTGATGAATCTATTTAAATCATTTTTTATCTACAAGTCGTTCTCAAACTATCACAATTCTCACAAATCCTTTCTCAAAGACCACAGTTTTCGCGGGCTTCGGCCCTTTACAGCCTCATCACGTGGCTGTGTTACCATCAATATCGTCTCAAACATATTCGTATTATTCAGTGGTGGGGTTCTACAATTCATAGATTGTTCTTGTGCATAGAAGTCATAATGGAGGAACACAGAATTGCAAGAATGCAAAGTAGTGGAATTTAGGGGAAGACACATTTTATGAAATTGAAAGCTTACATGAATTACTAGGCAAAAGGCTCGCGGCGCTCTAACTGGCGGGTGCATTTTGCTAGGAGTTTAAAGCGTCTCAGTGCAAAGTCTGCACGCAACTTTTGTTATTGATTTCTAATGCAAAACTTTGGCTCGCTTCGCGCCCACGTCACGGCATACACTTCATATCCTGAAACCATTACTGGGGCAATAATAAATTGCTTCGACCAAAACACTTGTTCGAAAAATTTTCATCAGTTTTCTCCTACCTCTGCATCAAAAGAGTATCTTAAAGTAATCAAATATCAAGAGTAGCATATACGGTTGCATTCGCAGCGTGTATATGTCGTTACACTTTTTATAACGAGTGCAATGTCAAAGCCAAAATGCCACTAAAGAATGAGAAATTATCATTAATAATGTCTAAGCACGTAATTAATTGAAAGATTTGCCAAAGACACCACCATTTTGCATCTAAGCCACCTTATCTAAACAAGAATTTTTCAAGGGGAGGAGTTGTTAGTCCTCCACTAAGACAACACACCTTTTCTTTACAGTCACCCAAAAATAAGAATTTACTAAATTGTGAGTTTTCCAATACATAATCAATTAAACGTTTGTCAAAAAAGCATTATTTTGCATCTAAGCTATCGTAAATGAACAAAAAATTCGCAAAGGGAAGGGGTCCTTAGACCTCCTTTAGACCTTCCCCAGGACATCACCTGCACAAGGTGATAAAGAAAGGATTTACCCCGAATTCAAAATGCCACCGATGCGAATATGCACAATTTACACCGATTTTCTGGGTTTATCGATCTGGGGTGGGCTTAAGGCATCATCTTCTGTAGTGCCCCCATCACCAACCTCTGAAGGCTCACTGTTCCGGTATAATATCGGCAATCCCGCGAGGCTAGGATGCATCTTCTTGCTTGCTTATTCAAGTGTAATAAAGTCTTCCTTTTGGAAACAATTGTTTCCTTGTTTATTGTGTTTTTTTTAGTCCATTATCATATGTTCTGAGCATTGTTAGTGACAACGGTACGTTACTGTACATGTCTGTTTTAACTACTGGCAATTGATAGCCTAGTTTTATAACTTACAAGTGTTTGACTTTGTACATTTTCTCCAAGTTGAATAAACTGAAGAAACGAGATGTACAGCAGGAGGGATCATCGCAAAAATGAAAAGAACAAAAACAGATCCTTAAACTTTCCAAAATATTACACCAAATTGTGTCTAAGCAGGGAGTTGCAGACAGCAACTACCTGGTCTAAGGACCCTCAAATATTCAAAATTTTCAAAAGGAGAGGGGGACACCCTCAGATCCCTCCCCCAGGACGACCGTCAGAGACAACGTTCAATCCCCACCCAGTCGAGAAAACAGCTTCCTACGCTTTTGAAACAAATACAAAAAAGAGCTCATAAAAAGTAATTTGAAATCCAAATTATTCTCTCAAAAATGTAATTTATAGTATAGACTTTTCTCACTGGTAAATTTCCAAAACATTTGGAATGTTTAAATGCAACTTAAAATACCCAGAAAGTGCCATTTCCTGCAATCTGGGAGGCATTTTTTGTCGACTCGAAATTTTCTCGCTGTACTCCGCGCCAACTTATGGTGGCGCTACGCTTAGATAGTGTCGGGGCAAATTTTGCCCCCCCCCCCCACCATACAATCCTTGACACACCATTGCTTCAAGTTGTTATTTCCTGTCTTTTATCAGGTCCGGATCCAAAGGGGCGTACTCTTCCTATTTTCGGCAGAGCAGCAGTGGCGTTACCAGGGGGGGGGCAGGGGGAACGTGCCCCCGGAAAACCTTGTGTCCCCGGAAAACTTTGTGCCCCCCGTGTGCCCCCCAACTGAAATCTGAGATTTTGAAAAAAATATAGATCTTCTATAAGTTTCATATGATTTGATTCTTCTCAGGACAAGAAAAGGCAGCAATTTGTGTTTTTTCGAATAACAAAATGGCCCCATCTCATAAAGCAGACAGTGTTGTCTGTGTCGGAGGCTGAGCATCGGTCTTGGTAATCTATCCATAATCCTCGCCGCCTCAATAGCTGTGAGTATACGCCTTGATAAAGTGTAGCGGAAATGTCTGCCTCGCGGACTCATTAACCAAAACAGTGAATGGTGTTGTTTCACAGTACCATGGAACTTGCCTGCCACTTGCGTCGCGAGTTGTAATGCAAGCTCAGTGCCAGCAATTTCAAGGAGACTTTTCCGTATTTTCTTCTTCGAAAAAAATAATTCCAAGAGAAATATATGATACAAAATTCTATGATCACTTTAATCCCGTAAGACTCCAATCACTCAGTTTGTGGATCATGAGAATTTCACGTTAATTGAAAAGTCCACAATCGAACGAATATTTGATCGTTGATTCGGCAATACACATGCACGTTTTTTTCACTTTCATGAAAATTTCTCAATCCATGCATAATTTTTTTTTAGTTTCTAAAATTTCGTTATTTTTTGACACAAATTTTACTTCAAAAAGGTAGCGTATGTGGCACCAGTTTGCATCTAAGGACACCTAATTTTTCAAAAAGTTTCAAAGAGGAGGGGGACATCCCCTCCCCTTAGACCCCTCCCCAGGCCGGCGTTCACACAACATACTGCATACGCCGCTATCTAGTGGTGCCCCCTCATCGAACTGTTGTGCCCCCTTGTGCCCCCAGAATGAAAGTCTGGTGACGCCACTGCAGAGCAGGGGTGGCGCCAGGATTTCCCCGACGGGGGGGCAAGCTCCCCGACGGGGGGGCCAGCAACCCCAAAGTCTCAACGAAGGAAATAAAGTGCCGGAACGATGTTTGAAGGAAAATTTTGGCGCGAGAAGCGCGCCGAAAATTTTGGGCTCTTTTCGGAGAAAATTTGGAAACCCTTCGGGTGATTGTCAAATTCAAAACCTGTGGACCCATTCCCCCTACCAATCATGTGTGCCTCCAATGCGAAGTCTTAACATGACATCACCTGGAATGGGACTAGTCGACCCTACCCCTTCCCCTTCGAGAAATGCCGAGTACCGACCTACTCGCGTTTACGCAAACTTAAAGATACTTTTCGTTCCCCCGTCATCGGAGCTTGGCAAAATGGACGTGGTAACAAAGAGTTCCGAGATCTGTTTGTCAATCTTTTTCCGCTTTGAATATTTCTGAATAAAAATTATGGATAATTATTCCTTAACCTAACATTAACCTCAACCTGTTTTGCATTTTCCAACATTTTGCACCGATGCTTCGTCTGCACTCACTTATACTCCCCATAGGCGTAGGAGCCCAAGTTGGTTTGGGGGGGCTGGACCGACTTGCCCGAAAAATATAACCCCCAATTTCCGCGCGCTCTAGGCATGTTTTCGACATGGTAATGTATATATCATATAAGCATGCATCGGTTATCCCTCCCCACCCCCCCCCCCATGCCAATTACTTACAATAATTTGCCGTGTTACTACCTTCTTTATTGGTTTTAACTTTTCCCGAAGTCGGTGATAGCCGGCCTGGGGGAGGGGTCTAAGGGGAGAAAATTTTTGAAAAATAAGGTGTCCTTAGATGCAATCTGGTGACACATATCCTACCTTTGAAATAAACTTTGTGTTAAAACATTTACGTATTTCAGGTACTAAAAAAAAATCGGCATTACCTTCTTCTCTTAGAAAATTTTTGAAAAATAAGGTGTCCTTAGATGCAATCTGGTGACACATATCCTACCTTTGAAATAAAATTTGTGTTAAAACATTTACGTATTTCAGGTACTAAAAAAAAATCGACATTACCTTCTTCTCTTAGAAAATTTTTGAAAAATAAGGTGTCCTTAGATGCAATCTGGTGACACATATCCTACCTTTGAAATAAAATTTGTGTTAAAACATTTACGTATTTCAGGTACTAAAAAAAAATCGGCATTACCTTCTTCTCTTAGAAAATTTTTGAAAAATTAGGTGTCCTTAAATGCAATCTGGTGCCACATATGCTACCTTTGAAGTAAAATTTGTGTTAAAAAATTTACGTATTTGAGATACTAGAAAAAAATCGGTTTTACCCCCTTCCCTTTGAAAATTTTTGGAAAATTAGGTGTCCTTACATACAATCTGGTACCACGTATGCTACCTTTGAAGTAAAATTTGTGTTAAAAAATTTACGCATTTTAGGTAGGAAAATATTAGCATCAGTGAGGGTGGGGCAAAGCCCAATAGCCCCTCAATACACCATTGATAATTATAATATAAGTTCAACCATTAAAAAACACACTGATGAATTAATACGGAATATATGTGCTGGTGCAATTCAAGTCAGAACTCTATATTAATTACCAAGGAAGTTTTTAAACTATTAATACCCTTTAGCTACATCACTGCATTATTTTTCTCTCAGTCGGCGCCCGAAAAATTCTCAGCATTTTGCCCGAATTTTCACAAAAATTTTTGACTGGGGGGGGGCTGCAGCCCCCCAGCCCCCCCCCCCCCGCCTCCTACGCCTATGATACTCCCTCCCCTTCCCTGTTATATTAAAGCTCATGCATCCGTCCTTACTAGTCTAGAATGTTCTGATGAGATTGAAATTGTCAAGAAATATGTGTGCTTGTAATATACTACGTGACTTTCTAGATGCTTTTGACAGTACTTACCGTACCTACAATGTCTTGGTTTTTTCGACGGCCGCCTTGTCAGTATAGTCAGTTACCAAGCTCAAGTTAAATGATAATACGGTAGTAATAATTATCCTTCCTCAAACCATCTTCTCTTCATGGAAACGATAACCTTTCGACCAATGCAATCAAATACTTAAACACAACACAGCTTGCATTACTCACAAAAAGCCTGTGACTCAGACCGTGTCGACACGTTTGTCAGTCTGTTCTCATTATGTTCAAAACAAACACAGTATGACAGAATGGTACACTGCCGCAATGTGTTTTGCCTGCTACGCAGGAAATTGCCAGTGCATAGGTAGGTATCCTACAGCGTGGAAGCTATACTTGTTTCAAATCCTGCCTAGACAAATGTTTCGCATAAGAGAATTCTGATAAAATTAATTTTTAATAAACAGAGGTTCCAGTGAAGGTTTATAATTACTACAGAAGAAGTGACGTTTCATCGCTAAATCGCAGTTCATGTTGCCCACAGTAAATCGATTTTAATTAAAATGCTGGTGAACATTTATGCTCTTCCGTAGTAATGTTTGGAAATGCCCGATTTTGTAATTCATGCTATAGAATGCAGGAAACACATAGATGTTGCGTTGTCTGCTAGCGTTCAGCCGTTCAGGTGTCATATTGTATAATCATTACGAAGGCGGAAATCTATTGGCATTTTGAACTGATGTGCACATTACAATATTTCGGGCAATTACACGGTTTTCGCTGTATGTGCAGTAACAGTATACGCTATACGTGAATGAATCGTTCTTGCATAGATCGACCTGTCACTTTCCTCGATCTTGTTAACATACAAGCCTTTACTGACTGCGGATTCGTAGCCCGCATGCATAGCTGGCCGAACGATCTTCCCACCATGGGCGCCAGTGTCATAACTACGGGGGGGAGGGGGCTTGGGGGCTCAAGCCCCAGACAAAATCACCGCCCCAGGAGCTCCCCCCCCCCCCACTGGGCAAAAAGTCACTCTCTGAATGATTTTGAGTAGATTCGGATAGATTGTGACAAACTAATGTGTTTGAGAATAAAATAAAATCAAAGTTTACACTTTCCCACCAAAATTGCACATCTTGATGGCTGCTATCAAGCCTTGCAAAAGCCATTACCGGGGATCTGGGATGTATTAAAACCTCAAATTTTCTAGGAACGCTCCGCGCCAACCTATGGTGGCGCTTCCCTTAGATAGTAAATTGAACGCGATTCAAACTTGCAATCCTGGGATCCCAAGTCCGGCCAGCTGAGCTAATCCGTCCTCACAGAAATGTGTTTGAGAAATACAAAAATAAAATCAAAGGTTACATTTTTTCACAAAAAATGCTCACCTTGATAGGCTGCTATCAAGCCTTGCAAGTGTCATTTACGGAGATCTGGGATGTATTAAAACCTCAACTTTTCTTGGAAACTATGGTGGCGCTCTGCTTAGATAGTAAACGGGAGTTACCCACAAAAATCTCCAGCCCCTCCCCCCCCCCTGAACCCCAAACAGGAAATTCCTAGCTACGCCACTGATGGGCGCCACTGCCATTGGAGGAGGAAGAGGTCGTTACCTCAGCCCCATGGACTTGAAGTACTTGAATCAAGCATATGCGCACATTTAAAATCATTTTCCATCTGTCCACAAAGAAAGTTGCATGCAGGCTCTGCACCGAAATACTCCCAATCAGTCAAAAGAGCGGCGAGCATGATTCGAAAGTGGAAGAGGTACATGTAAGGCGAAACGAGGCAACGGCGCCGAATATGCTTCGGGAGCACCATGTTCTTCCCAGGGGCATGGGGTACAGGGGCCACCTTATGGCCTCTAGTGGGGTTCAGGCAAACTGTCTTGCTGGGGATCAGAGACGAAGCTCAGGAGTATTTTAAGATTCGGAGGATCAGGTGAGCACTAAATAGATCCCCTCCCCACATGCACACACATACAAACTATATTTTAAAATTGTGTGTGTGTGTGTTTGTAAATATTAAGGTTTCCAATATAGGAGATCATTCTATGCCTTCGCATAGGAGAATAAACATGTGTATACGGCAAGGGTCTGGGAGCCTCCCGGGAAGTCGGGAAATTTAGTCCCTTACACCTGACTGTCGGGGTTATAGGCAGGGGCGTTACTACCGGAGAATCTCCCCCCCCCCCGACATTTTCAGTGCAGTCTGGAGGGAAACTTTTGCGGTTGGTCTGGAAAAAACTGCCACTGCAATTAATTTACTTTGTCAGAAAAAATGTTTTGTTTGGGGCTTCAGAAATGTCGGGGAGTTTTATGATCTTATGATCACAACGTTTTACGTAAGTGAATTATTTTCGGGTGGAAATATTGCTTTGGATACATGTAACTAGAGACCGAACCCCTCCTAAATGTAACTGTGACTTGGGAAACTATTCTGATTGTCGGGAAATTATTAAACACCGTTAGGAAAGTTATCAAAAATTGAGGGCTCTGTGAGGGCTCAGTGATCTCTACTACACTATTCGGGAACTAAGCCATTGCCTTTTGAAGAAATTCAGGCTACCGGGAAAGTACGGTAGTAGTACCAGGGAGCTGCCACTAGAGGCAGCTCCCTGGTAGTACCGTATTGCTCAATTGTCTGCCATGAAAAAGGCACCATGTCCTACATTGTGAAATGAAAGCCTTTTGGAATGTGATGCAACATGTCAGTACTGCTCGTCGTGGATGAGTTGCAGGTACTCTTAGTCAGTTGCGCGGTTGTAGTCAGCTTGTAGGTAAAATGTGAATGAAACTTACCGAAATTGTTGCGTTTTACCTTTCTCATATGCTGCCTATATTTATGGATATTGTACACTTATTATTCCACGGGTGAATATCTTTCACAGATTTATAGGCCTACATTATTTTGCCTTTACGTACCTCTTTTTCATTTCTCCACAACTTTTATCAAACCATGGTTTTCTTAATGGAGAGTTTTTGTTTACACTCTCATATGTACCCCTCACAATTCCAGTCTTACTCGCAGTTTATAGAAACATATTATTTGAATTCGAAACAACATCATCGAGCTGGCATTGCGTAAGATCTTGGACATCCAAGGAATCCAACTTTGCCAAGATTTCATTTGAATATTTCGATCACAGAAGGAACTTACAAATTCATTACCCTTGTCATTTATCCCATTTAATATTTATAAGCAGTGTATTCATTTTCGGTATTTGACATCGAGAATTAACTGTGGGAACATTAACCTTTCATTTAAGCTTAATACTAATCGTCCTGTGCTTGTCAAACGGCCGGCAGACGCCTGTTCCAAGATCGCCCCTCAAATGGAACAGCAACCGGTTTCACATGAGGAAAGACAAAGTTGAGGAGCGCCACCTTTTTCGATCATTGCTTCTTTCGGGCAATGATTTTTACTTCATTTTTGCCACACAAAAAAAGAAAGAAAAATAAGCAAGTAAGACATTCATTCCATAAATCATCGGTTTGATGGTGTTTTGAAAATTACCGTGTGCTAAAACACTGGAGTTGGGATGGGATGGGATGTGTGGGGTGGGCTGGAGGGGTTAGGTTGGGTTGGGTAAGGGGGTAATTGGGTTGGAGGCTCACAATGTTAAAATGCATATACAAGCTATGTGTGTATATAAAATGTGTGTAAATAAATAGGCATATGTATATTTATAAATGTATATCCCCATGTAAATTTATATTTAAATATTATTTCTAAACATGTGTATGATGGCATGCATGTGTGTATGCGTACGTGCATGTTTAGGAATGGTTGTAACACTATTTCGTGTATGCAAATATCTTTCTTAAGTTATCCTCTGTGGTGGGAAGGGGAGTAATAAAGTGAAAGGGGTTTCTCAGACCCGGGGTTTTGCCCCTTATCGGTGTCAGAGCCGTTTTATATTTATTTGGTAAGTAGTAGTATTTGAATTCAAACATAGGAAAGCTACGGATAAGACAGAGCACGCTTGACAATCAAAATATTGGTCGGTTTTAATCTCAGTAAAGACGACAACGAAATTCACAATTGTATAATTTGCTAGTATCCCCGCGACTAGGATACATGCCGTATTGTCTCGTAGTACATAATTTGTGTATCCCTAAAATTTACAGGACGTCAACGAATTGTGGTATCCATGTCGACAAGTTCCACAAACTACAAATGCAGTGTCTGACTTTCAGATAGCAAAAGATTAGTTGTGGCAAAGCAATGACTTTCTTATTGAGTTGTTGCGTCGTTTTGAACATGCTTAAAAACGGACACGACCAAACTGGCGAGGATTCGAATCCAGATATACCCGCCAACAACCGAGGTGGTGTTTTTTTTTTCACTGCATTCGCTTGTTATCACCTGTAGGTTCTCGTTCTTGATTGAATTATCGCTCCTATTGACAGAAGGAATTTGTTGAAAGTTAATTTGAAAAGTGTTCTCTTTCAGTGCCCGACCATGGAAGTACCACAGTTGGATCGACATTCCGACACTCTCATGCTTTAAAAATCGCATGAAGGTACCTTTAAAAACAGCGCAATATTTCACCGGAATTTTGCAGATCACCGGAAATTCGTAAGGAAGGTTACAAGAGAGTATTTTGGTAATCAATTAAGTAGAATATTTCAGAAAATTTATGTTATTTTGTTGTCATAATCGCTAATTTATTGCGTAGTTGAGCAGGTTCGATGTCTTACGGCACGCTGTGCAGTGAGTTCTTTTAGGATAGTTGAGAAGCGACCTGCCATACGTGTTACTACCGTGTTCTGAGTACAGGGTGTATAGAAACCTGAATAGCGCCACGGATACCGTTTGCATGAAGGTTAACCATTGATCTCATCACTATAAGTTATTGGAAGTTCTAACAGAAACTGGTCATAGACATACCTGTGTCCTGTTCCCGCCAGCTTATCTGTCCCGCATTTATACTTTCTGTGCAAATCGTTCATATTGCTTATCATGATGGTAGAAACGAATCAGGTCCCGTAGCAACACAAGGTACTGAGGAGGGAAGGGAGTACGCGGTAGTTTAGGGGTGAAGATATTTTAGGGGCGACATATATAATGGAAGTAGTTCCTCAGAGGTACTTCCATGCATATACTAAAATGCATTAAGAAGCAACATTGGTAATTTCGTTTTTCTTTTAGAGGGCGAAAATTTTCTCCATTAAATATGCCTAACCTGGGCATGTACATGGGGGTAGGAGAGCGCATGCTCCTCACTCTTGGGAAAGGAGATATCTTTACCAAGAACACCTCACATTTTGGAAAAAAAAAATATAAAAATGAAATGTGATGCAAGAAGGGTTAAAATCATATTGTGAAATATACATCGGATATTGATAAGGGACGTGGTTGGAGTAATATGCTTTTGAAAAATTTACCAACTGTAACTTTGACCCATCTCAACGAAAGTAAATCTTAGCTTCAGTTTAAAGGGGATCATTGAGATGATATCGATTATTTTGTGACGAGTTCAAAGGAAGTTATTGCATAGGAATGCTTCTAATTAGCCCATTAGTCATGTATCACTTCTTACAGTTACCAAAAGCGTGAAAAATTATAGTTTTTGAGCTTGCGGACTTGTAGTATGTTTTGCTTGTCAAGTCCGGCAAGCCCTTGATAGACCAGACTCACTTTAATATACAGCGTAATATATCATGTAACAGCTGAACCTCTGATCACATCAACTGTTCTTAATAGGAGTTGCGAGCCTGTCAATCAAGTTCGTAAGCTTTACTCATTGGTTGTCTTTGAAGAGGGATTGCAAATGATAAATACTTAATTTTAAAAAGTGTCAGGTCACGAATTTTTAATGGACGATTTTAATGGTTAAATACAAGATACAGCCTCCAGTGAAAATTACTTCACCGGCACTCTAACTGTCGATGCCCTTAACCATGTCCATGTCAAAACTACCCATAAAACATTTCATTGACTTTTTTAAGTATCACATAGCCTATAACCTTCAAAATCGACTCTACCTCATTTTTGACACTTATCAAAAAGTTGATTGGGACTTCCCAGACAATCGACAGACAATCGACAAAAATGAAACATGAAAGAAAAAACTATAGAGTAACATTTAGGTTCTTATATATCCTGCTTTATGGAAAGAAGAGGCATCGTTTCATGCAATGAAAAATACTGCATTTAAAACTAGAGAAAACCAATAGCCTACAATTAAATGTATCAAACGCTGTCTCAACGCTGTTTTCTTCAGCCTTCTTCGTGCGCACCCGTTTTAGATATTGTTTCGGGATTCGGGGTTACTTTCTGTAGAACATCTTGTTTGTCATTGCTTCGTACAAACTCTTCTATTATCATTGAAACCACCCATGCCCCCATGGCCGTACGCAGCAGAGGGGGAAGTTTCCCCTCCTCCTTTGAAATCTTCAGAGCAAAATTTTTATCACCGTCGATCTGTGTAAATTTACCGACTCTTTAAAGATTGTTTAGATGTAAGTTGTAAGGCACGGAACGTGCCCTTTCCAGTATCGTAACAAGGGACAGGCGCTTAGCGAAGGATGAAGGGTGGGGCAAGATCCCTCTCCTTGATGATACTTCTCTAAGCTTTTCTATTACTCATATCTCTAAAAAGTCTGAAAAATGCGATTTTTTTTGCCCTCTTCGAGCGCACCCACTCTGAATTCTAGATCTCACATTCTCAAAATTATTGTTTCAAAGCCCCGGGAAACCCTCAGAACAATCCATTTTCCCCACCTTCCTAAAGCCCTGTGCATTATCGATCCCGGCCGACTGTTAGTCATAAGGACTAACAATATAATTGAAAAAAGTCAAATTGTGATTTTTGTGGTCTGTTAAGTGCCCGCCTTGTGTCAGTTGAAGTTGAAACTAAAATGTATCATTTTAATGCCTACAATTTCGTAAATACCCCAGAGCTTCCGGGGGCTTCGCCCCCTGCACCGCAGCGAGGGGCTCTAAGGCTGACCCTTCGTTAGAGGGGGGCACTCTGAAGCGCTTCTACGGCGCCTTCGGCGCTGTTTGACAGTCCAGCCGGTTTGCCCCCACTTTCAGACATCAAATCCCGCCTCTGGTAGTTAGTAATGTAATATGCTCTCCTTAGAGTGTGTCTACGAACAGGCGATGCACTGATATGGTGTTCACCGGGGAAAAGACCTTTCCCTTGACAAGTGGTTACTGTGACACCCTGCTGTAGGTGATTGTATTACTTTTCTCACACTTACAAACACCAGTAGATGCTACATTCGTTGAACAGTGTTAAACAAGTAATATAGCCTTTCTTTAAGTATGGAACATTTGCACCAAAAAACACAGGAAAAGCTCCACCGAGCAATGGAAGTAGATGTGAAATATTAAAAACACATCGTGCATGCATGTCCTCATTCGGCAGACCTGGATACATCCATTTCCTGTGAATATTTGTGACGTATAGGCGTAGGAAGCTGTTCTCGGCTGTGGCGTGGGGGGTCAACGTACTAGACTGTCGTACCTGGGGATTGGTATAAGAGGAAGGGGACACTTTGGAAAAAATGAATCTTTGAGGGTTCTTAGATGCAGCTTGGTGTAAGTTACACTTTGCTTAAATTTTGAAGTACATTTATTGAAAAAGTGTGATACTTAATTGAAAAAGTTTGTCAGTTTCACAGAATGGATAAGTAAGGGTTTTGAGTGAGGGAGGGGCGGAAACAAAGATTATCCCCACGTTTTTCACTTAGGGGCCTTAGCCCTTTCCTCCGTTGCCCTAAGTCTATGCTGAGATGTCATGAATGATCTTTCAGTACATCAGTGGCGTGGGCCAGGGGACTGGGGGAAGGGGGAACGCCCCGACGTTGGCTGTGCCCCCGTACGCCCCTTATGAAATTTGGGTACTAAAAAATTATGCATAACACACCGTTTATATATCGATATGAAAACACGGGGACCCACTGTCACTTTATCAACCATGACGGTATAAAATTGGGAAACATGTTCTCAAAACTATGATTTTGCGACGAGCTTTGCGCGCATCTATTTATGGAACTGTGTGGAAGCACTGCCTTATAGGGAGATCCACAGCTTTCGTTTCAACATTGGTGTTCAACAGCTAACTGGCTAAGGAAATACTGAGGCTGCGAGTCCTTTTCCTTTCAATACAATTCCCACTTTGATTATCCTTAGGCCAGTGGCGTAGCCAAGGGGGGGGGGGGGCTCGGGGGCCTAGGCCCCCCAAACTTCCGCCAGTCCTCCCCCCAACAAAAATTTGAAGGTTATGTGTTAAATGTCTAAATATTACTGACGGATTAGGCCTAGGACTATCATATAAATTTATATCTTTTTAAATTCTCACGCATTTCAAATTGTCAAGCTTCCCGATCTAAACAGGTTAGTAAAACTCGTAGGCTATAACAGGCTTTATCAGGCAGTCAGGTTTCTGCGTCGACGCCGGAAGTATTTTTCACAACGAGAAATAGATTTCTCTGTTTTTATTATAAGCTGAGCTATTATGTAGGGCTGACAACTTTAGACGAAAGCTCAAGCTAACAAAAACTAGTCACGGGCTAGTCACAGCTGCTTGTAAGTGGAATATCTGTACTCTTTGTATGTTCTTTGAAAAGAACCATTTAGAGTTGATTATCAGTTAACCAAGCCAATTTCTGGTCGTCTCGGATAACTATAAAACTTTGCTCCAGCCTTTCTTACATTTAAAACACATCGCAGCTCTTGCAAAACTTGAATCCAGGGATGCACAAAAGTAACTGTTGATACTAACTTTGTGCTCAAAGTAGCCCTTCTTACAAGTCTAAATGTACTAAAACTCAAAAGCATTACACTGGAAAATTTCCGCTCGAAACAGATTTCCTGAGGCTTCTGAAATACTAAAGCCAAGGAGTTTCCAGGGACTTTGCCCCCTTGGACCCCCACCAGGGGTCCTAAAGTGGGCCCCTGGACCCCACCCATTATGGGCTTCGCGCTTCGCGCTCGCGGTGCACGCTAGGCGTGCACAGTTTGGGCCCTCAAAAATGTGCTCTGCCCCCCAATTTTGAATTTCTAGCTACGCCACTGTCTTAGGCCTAAGTCAGATTTTTGCTTGATAACTTTAAAACTTGCGATTTTCGTTGCCTTTTTCAACGCGTGTCCGACAAATATGTGGGCAACTTAACAGCTTCACTCTCATAGGCTAATGTCTACTTATTTCAAAAGCCAGTGCCTTAACTTTCGCAAGGGAAACTTTGCTCGCCTAGGCGGAACGAAGCACCACTGATAATAAAGTGGTGATACCTTTCAAAGGGGCCTAGTGTAAGCACTTGCCCGAAAATTTTCATATACTTACCCGAATTGTACTAGAATATTCTGCTCGCTTCGGGCGTGCGCCAGGCTTGGTCTCAGCGGAAACTAGCCACCCTTCTTTTATTTATTGCTGAAGAAAATGCAGGAAATGTATTTGTCATAATTTCATTTCGGCGTGTACCTCCGGCGGAACGTTATTCCCCCAGTGCCCCCACTTCGAAAAGTTTGGCGACGCCACTGTACGAGATTAACTCTTGTCTATATTAAGTAAACTCTACGTGCAAATATGACGCTGCATACATGTGATTTGTTTAGGCGGATCCTGTACGATGTGAAATGGCTTATTGACGCCCCAGTTTGTCATGTTTAATAACTAGCTATCTGTGGGCCACCCAGCGTTTTAAACATAATAAAGAAGTGATGTTTCGAAAATGAATCGACGAGGTCGCGAAGGGGCCATAGAATACTATGGCAGTACATTAAGAAACCAGCGGTTGAATGAACCCGGTATCGTATTGATATGAAAACATGTTATGATGGATGGACTGAAAACAAGATAAAAACCAAACATAGGTATCAATTGGATAAACTGCAACCGTCGAGATAGCTTTGATGCCATCGCATTTACGTGTGATTCTACGTAGCTATGTTCTGTTTTGGCGCAGTAAAGACATCAAGCTAGTGCAGTGAGGGGATTCAGTAAGACTCCCCTCATAGCTTGCGACTTCCTTCGTCGATGTGGATATTTTTCATGTCACTTATAAATTAACATAATAACATGATTTGAAGGATCTTTAGCTATTTTGTAGACTTCTTCGTTACATATATAGCTTACTTGTGTTAGTGCAATGTTACTAAATCACAAATGCTTTTACGTTTAGGCTCTTGTATTTATAATAGGCTAATTGTATAGTAAGTTTTATATTTGCTATAAAAATGTCCTTTTGTACTTTGTCGGTCGGTGTAGAATATCATGTGTTTGGGAACCTTTTCTACCCATCACCTCTCTCTTTCATTCAAATTTAGTACGAAGGGACTTTAATTATATCATCGGACTTCATTGTAAACTGCGGAAGATTTTATCTTTTGAACTCTGACTGGCAGATGAAAATGCATTACTTAGGAGTGGGGTTTCCCCCATTAAAACCAGACATGTCAAGTGTATGTGCAATTTAAATAAACCTCGAAAGGTACTGCTTTTGCCAATGCTTCCTTCTTAGACCATCCCTAAGCTGCACTACAAACTTTGCAGTGCACACCTATCCTGCATGCAGGAACTTATTATGTAACTTGTTATATACTTAAGTACCGCTTTACATGTTCCAAACAAGGTATAGACAAATTTTCAGTTAACCTCACCCAGAACACCTCATAGTTATTACCAAATAGCGTAACTAAATGGGGACAGGGGGCGGTCGGTACATTTGGTCCGCCTAGTGTGGACTGCAGAAAAATACTCAATAGGCATATCGCATATTTAGTGATCGATATTATGACTGGGAGACATAACTGTATACGCAGGATACAGTTTTTATTATTGTCCAAATTCAAGATCAAGGTTATAGTTATTTGACTGAATGGCGTCGCTGTACTAAACGCTTTGTTTTCAATCGGTATGGTCAGTGTACAGTTTAAGTTACTGACAAATTCAGTATCAAGGGTATGATTATTTGACTGCCATACATGACTGTATAGGAATTGTTTTCAATCAGGAAACATTTTTATTATTTTTCAAATTATACTACTTCGTATGGTGGCGCCATTGGTATTTTGTAGTTTTATAAACTACGAAGGTATGGGAAAACAATGCAAGATTTGGGATGGATGGAGGGGGTCACGGGTGCGGGGTGACTTATTATGTGATAACCCTTTGACAAAGCGTCGGTACATTGGCTATATGCTGTCGGTACATTTACCTTATTTTCATCCCTGCCACCCCCACCCCACTTCTATCACCCCAGTTACGCTACTGGTTATTACCCGAAGAAACACTCTGTCTAAGTATGCTTTTTAATACTGATTTTGCAACTAACAGATTTGAAAAGAATTCAAGCTAACAGTAAATGTTTGTTGAACGTCAGTACTTTCAGTTCAAACCTCTCTCACAGTTCATTACACAGCTCCGATTCATAGCCAGACAAGGTACTGAAGCGGACGAGATATCCTAGCTACAGGGGGATTTTTTAGAGGGAGAAATACACTAAAATGATTAAACTTTTACTTTTAAGGGGGTAAAAAAAATTAGGGGCTTGTCACAGCCCCATTCAGTTTTACAGAACATCAGTGGAGCTAGGTATAGTGCTTGCGCGGTTGTGCTTTTGCGAAAATGTTCGGCATAGTGGTAAGAGCAAGTATATGCTAGGACGCCCTCAATTCACCTGATCTAATGAAGCATAACTGGGGTCTGACCTGTGGCCTAATATCGGTTTCTAACAAGGCTTTCTCTTCTGTAATATACCACACCACTAACTCAAGGGAAATCCCTGTGGAGAACATTTCCCTTCGAATTTTACACCCTAGAAAACTTTTCGGGGCACAGTCATAGACCATGTTGCTGATGTGATGTGTCCAATGTGTGATGTGAATGGGGTAGGAAGCAATTGAAGTATTCACCATGCAAAAATAAAGAAAACTGAAGACATTTCAGGCACGTTTTTGCATTACATCCTTCCGCGATGCAAAATGGCATTTTGAATGAAGTAAAAAAGTAGGAACCACCACACTATTACACAACCTCTTTTAGCGCAAAATCTAAACGGTCATAGTACACAAATTTGAAATCCCTTCGCTACGGGAACTGGACATAATTGTCGAATTTAGCTTAGTTTTATTTAAATGAAGATTGCTTCTGAATCCTGTCGTCAGTTGTAATAAAAGACCGAATGTAATCCAGGATGTACATCTAATAAGGCAGTTGTTACTAGTGGCAACTTGCGCAATTGGCAAATCCCTCACCTACTGACAAGTGAACTGGAATTAAAAAAAAATGCGAGGGACAAAATACGGAGAATCTGATGAAATTTATGGTACGGCCACTTAAGCTTGCCCTGTAATTAATTACCCCTGCGCCCTTTCCCCTGTTTAAGCTCCACATCAAGCTAGCAGCCAAGGCGAGGGAAGGGGCAGGAGGCGAAGCCACCTTTAGAAAAATTTAAAAAAAATTCAAGTTGCCATTTCCTTACCACAATTTAACACATTTTGCCCCTTTAAACCCCACCGCTGTAAGCTATCTCACCCCTTCAGTACCTTGTCTGGCTATGGGCCTAGTGTACTTTCTTCACTCTCAGGGATAATGACAAAGTAAGCTTGTAAATTGTGTATGTAATGATCTATGCATGCACGTGCACCCGAACAAGCGAGAATAGGTCGTTTCTTTTCATAATCACCCAATAAAGTTTGCAATATAATGATTTTGAAGCCATGAAAACTTTTCAAGAATTGTCACGGTGTAAAAATTACTTCTGACAACTGCTGATATCAGTTTGTATTTTCAATACACGGATCATGACGTCAGCTGTGATGTCAACAAACGAAAGGTTAAAAATCATCCCCAACTTAATTTCGAAACCGAAATTTCGAGAAAAATACAAAGCTTTTTGTCTGTTACGAGAAGAATGGTTACACTAACCATCAGGTCACTGAACCCTTAACTGTGTCCAAATCATGACCTGGATTTGGAAGGAACGGTAGATAACGACACAGCTAGGCCTGTCGGCCGTGGCGTCTTCGTTACGTGGAAGTTTTAGTTTATTGCACCCAAAGGAACGTAACTGCAATTGGCTGAAAACTACCAACCGATCCTGTACTTGTTGTGTCGACTGACATGCAACAAATACCTGCGATTTGAAATTAAGCGAAAAAGATATGGAAAGCTTTACTACTTCTTTTCATATTCGATGTGACTAATTACGGCAAGAATACGGCTAGTATTTATTCCAGAAATATGGCTGCCCTGGGTCTCTCATTTTTTTCAGATCAATGGGAAGTAATAAATCTTACAATTTAAATTGAAATTATATGAGAATTATGATGCCAGATAAATAGTCCTCTGCTTTTACCAAGCTTACAATTTCCTTTAACATTTTTCTTACTATTTGGATAATATATTGGTATGTATTTTAGTCGAGGCAAACCGACCATGACGGACAAACATACACCCCATGAGAAAACTGTTTAACTTGACATCTATTATGCGGTGAACATGAACTTAATGGTATATTTTTTACCCTTCTATAGGGTGACGTTCTTCAATATATACAAGTTCCCCGGTTTTAGTTCCTTACATCCAGTAATCGACTTGCTGCCTCCAACCTGAAAAAAAAAACAAAAAAAAAAGAGAGAAAAAATTCAATTAAGTAAACTTTAAGTAAATCTTATAGAAACTAAAAAGTTTTACGTTCTGAACGATTGATAAGATGTTATTTTGGAGTTTCTCTTTGTCGTGTGGCCATTTGTGCTATGTGCATTTACCATAATGATTAATTGCTTAATATGATTAATGGTAAAGGTGGTTCATTATCTGTTTCTATAGTTTAACAACTGTGCATGTACTAGGACAATTACAAAACATTCCTTCAATTTACAGCAATGATTACAAACAGTGTTTATATTCACCCCTGCCTCCATCTGTAACAATTTTTTCCAGAAAACTTAACATGTGCACTCTGAATCTCCCCTTAAACACCCCCCCCCCCCACCCACACACACACCTCCACCAACCAGCTTGCCTACCAGCCTTCGAACGTAAAACTCAACCACTTTTTTATTGCACGCGGTAAAACTAACCCAATTTCACTTCTTTTAAATGAAACACTTACTTATTTTCCTCTATCATTTTCTTATTATTTCTCTTTGGGTTGGGTAGGTCGGACAGAGGTTGCAGTGGTATTTGAAAATAAACCCACAGGATCTAGTAACGGTGTTGCATCCATACCATCCCATATAAAAGATTAAATATCACAAAAACAATGATCAATTTTGTCGCCAGTACGCTTACCTTTCGAGCGGTAATTTGAAAGATCCCAAGCCAGGAACACATCAAGGCAATAGAAAACAAGTGGGGGAAATTGATCCGCTTAGCTGTATTACACTCACTATTTAAGTCAATGTAATATAAACCCAGTGCCTTCAAAATTGCACTATGAGAAAAATTATATAACGGGAGAGGAGGACCATGCATCATTTTAGACCACGTTCTTTTATCCTGCTGTTCCCCTTATTTACCTTCGTTGTATTTTCAACGTATTTTTCGACAAAGGAGAATGAGGATATATTGCTCTCCGGGCCCCTTCCCCCAAGTTCTGGCTTCTTCTCTGAAAAATGATCCCGCAAAAAGGCTTTGCTCGCGCGATAACTTAAGTTGATAGTATATGACGGTTAAGCCTCTAAAGTAGGGAATTATTGTCATGTTCACCACAATACACTTCTTTGATGTAATACTGGGACATGGACGCGACCACCGAAAACTGGAATCTAACTTAACCTGTTAAAAATTTATGTAAATAATCATGCAAATATTTATGTTCTGAAACATAAATTAGATACTTGAAACGGAAACAAGCAGTTTTTGTAGATTTCAGCCGGTGTTCCAAATAAAGAGGGGTAGGTGGGGTAGGTGGGGTCAGGGACGTAGCCAGGGGGGAGCAGAGGGAGCGACTGCTCCCCCTTTCAGTGTCGAAAAAATGTTAAAACTGTGATGTTTTTGCAGGGTATTTTGTCAGTGCTCTTTTGATCTTAAATTCTCGTCAGCTCTGTTAACTCCATCATAATCGCAGTAACATTCAGGCCTCCTGACTGAGCTACTTTACATAATGCGTCACCCTAACTAGAAAGGATCACAACACACATGTTCGTATGATTCGTTGTTTATAAAACTAAGCTAGCGCGCGTATAGCAGTCGTACGTGATACGCGCTTCCTCTGAATAATTATTATACTACTATCACACTGCGATAACAGTATTTTTAGACCAGATACCTGACAATTCGAATCAGTAACGATCAGGTCCAACTCCTTCCCACTTTGAAGAAGCTCGGCAAGTTTATTCTCTTATCAAATTATCGACTTCCCAAGTCTACTCTATTGTGGTTGGTACTAAGTACTTTGTAAACATGGGTTAGCTCAACTTGTCCAGACGGTAACATTAGTCTTCAGGGAATTTCAAAGACAAAAGAACATGTAAAAGGTGCAATGTTTTGCCAGTTTCATCATTATCATGTGATATCATATTACCAAGCAGATTTTTTTCCTGTTTGAATATTTTTTAACATGTTCTTAATTCAAACAGGAAAAAATCTGCTGATACTATGATATATGATAATGATGAAACTGGCGAAACATTCCACCAGATTGCATCTAAGAACCTTCAATTGTTCAAAAATTTCTCAAAGGGGAGGGGAACACCCCCTTCCTTTAGGTGTCCCTTCCCCTTAGACCCCTCCCCTATATCAGTCACAAATGTGCCCCCCCTTTAAAATTCCTGGCTACGTCGCTGGGTGGGGTAGGGGACTGCTTATTCCCTGTCATGCCATTATCGGTGGGGAATAATTCATTGATTCAATAATCGATAGTGAAAGTATGTCGTGAAACAATCGCCGACGGGAGTCGTGAGCCTATACTGATGGCGGTAGTGATTTTAGAAGGCTATTAGACGTCAGACAGCTTTCAAGTTCGTGTAGAACAATGAGCACGTGTTCCAGTGTTTCATTGGGACAACTGTGTTATCGCTGTGGTATATAGTACAATATACCGACATTCTGTGAGAAGAGCCCGGAGTATGTTACATATATATTGGATGAACCGCTTAAAGAGCAGTTGCTGTACGATGCTAAACGACCCCAAATGTGGAGGAAACCCGTGGCAGTATAAATTACAACTTCACGTCTGGTACCGTTGCTAACCAACTTCACAATTTACATCAAACCTGGTTTCTCTGAAATGCCAATTCAGAAGGGAAACCCGTAGGTTGCTCCTGGATAATAAACCCACCTTACGGGGATCGAACCCCGAACCCCCTGGTTGCTAAACTTCATCCCTTAAATCAAATGCCACCGCGTTTATTCTCTCGGCCAAAGCACTGGTCGATGAGGATGGCCGTGATTGCCAAAATTCTACCAATGGGTGTTGATGGTGTTGGACATTTCAAGCCATCATACTGTAGCAAAGAAGTTTCTGAATTGATAGTATAACCAAAAAGACATGGTATTCGCAAACAGATTTAGACCGATGAAGGAGTCGGAGAACAACTGGCTATCGCTTGGCTGACGTTTGGAGAAACGGTGTCGATTAGTGGCGTAGCGGCTTGGGGGCGCGAGCCCCCCCCCCCAAAACTGCCGCGCCTCGAAGAGCCCCCCCCCCCCTCCCATCTGGGCAAACAGATTCACTCACTGAATAATTTTGAATAGATTCGTATAGATTTTGACAAACTCAATGTGTCTGAGAATAAAATAAAATCAAAGTTTACATTTTGTCACAAAAATTGCACATTTTGATGGGCTGCTATCAAGCCTTGCAAGTACCATTTACAGCGATCCGGGATGTATTAAAATCTCAAATTTTCTTGGTACGCTCCGCGCCAACCTATGGTGGCGCTCCGCTTAGATAGTAAACGGGATTCAAACTTGCAATCCTCGGACCCCAAGTCCGGCCAGCTGAGCTAATCCGTCCTCACAGAAATGTGCTGGAGAATAAAATAAAATCAAACTTTGCAGTTTGTTCACAAATATTGCTCATCTTGATGGCCGCTATCAAGCCTGGCAAGTGCCATTTCGAGCGATTTGGGATGTATTAAAATTTCAAATTTTCTTGGTACGCTCCGCTCCAACCTGTGATGGCACTCTGCTTAGATAGTAAATGGGACCCCCCCCCCCCCACACACACACACAAATGTCTAGCCCCCAGAGCCCTCCCCTGAACAAAAATCCTCGCTACGCCACCGGTGTCGATTTAAACCTCCTACGGTGAACCGATCAAATTGATACATTCACGATGACAGCTATCAATGTACTCACTTGGTGAACCGAGAAGACAAGTTACAAAGTGGTTACTTCAGTTGAAATGATTAGGAAAAATTTATTGCAATCCCTGAGGTGAGCTTGTGTTTGCTTTAACCCCTATATTAAACCCAAGGGACCATTTAGCCGGGAATTGTGGTCGAATTACAAGGGCCATTAGAGACGCCGTCGAAATGGAGTTGAACCTGTAAGGAAAGTTCTTGTTTCCTACTCACGGTAATGTGTGTTCATACCCGTGGTTTGTTGAAATATAAGTAAACTCCAACTAAACACTCAAGGGTAAAGCTTTATAACGAAGGCAAGGGTTTTCAATGATTTACAGTAGGCATGTCACTTAGACCAGTGGAGTAGCTAGAGGGGGGGGGGGCAGGGGGGCAGTCCTCCCACAAAGCCTCCGAAGGCCTCTGTCGGAAATTTCTAGTCTCTGTCGGAAATAAATAAAAACAATTCATTTGAAACACTTACAACACTTCTTATGTTTTTAAGCAGAATTACACATCGATATGTCAACGTGAAAATCAAAAATCGGACTCAAAATTGCCCGGAAAGCAAATAAAAAAAAGATCTCCAGAATTTCGAATCGTACAACTATCAAGATAATAGTCTGTCGGAATTTTTTGCTTTTGCCCCCCCCCCCCACAAAAAATATCTATCTACGCCACTGAATTAGACCCAACATTCGATGAAGTGTCACCCCCCCCCCCCTTCGATGAAGAAATGGTCAGAAGCAGAAAAGGGCGAATCAAATGATCCAGTTTGCTGACATGGTCCTAACATTAGTGACGTGAAGCTACTGTCGTGTTTTTAAGGAGGTACAATTTAACTTGTAATTGGCCCCGGTTTATCCCTTCATCGTCAACTAGGCTACATCGTATATCGTCATCGTCAACGACTTCTTCGCCGTCATCGTCCTGCATCGGCATCGGTACCGTAATCATAATCAAGATCTTCATTCGTCACAGTCAGCCACAATGATCGTGAACCATTATCGTCGGGGTCCGGGGATTGGTGATTTCTGTCATTAATCGACCAAACCCATCCCTTCCCATTCCAGAATTTTGACCTACACAAGCTAAAGTTTCCCTTCAAAGTTTGTTACAAATGCTTAAGCTATTCAAATGAAATAAAGCAAATTATGCACAATCACACCGTTTATAGATCGATTTGGAAACAAGGACCTACTGTCAATTTATCAGTCAATCATGGGGGCTAAAATTGCACAAAATGATCCCCAAAATACATTTTTTTTGGCGCCCGAAGCACTGCCTTACTGGGAAAATGTAGTTCACGGTTATCGTTTCAACATCTATTTGTGACAGATATGGGACCACTGCCTCTCCATTCTCCCAAACTGATTATCTTTTAGTCCAATTTTATGTTCGAAAACGGTTATGATTGCGATGTTTTTTTAACACATACCCAATAACTAACGCACACCCAATAAAATGTGAGGATAACTAAACAGCTCCATCCCATTTGTTACTTTCTTTTATTTCAAATACCGGTGCCTTGAAATTTGCAGGGGAAAGTTTGGTCACCTGGGTCCTAGACAAGGCGAAGCCAAGTACCACACCAGGAATCATGGAGTCCATTAGGAGTATATAAGCACTTGCACGAATGTTTCATTAATACTGGATACCAGACCTAGGCTGCACGCTTCGCTCGTGCATCAAGGGTGGTCTCAAAGTGCACTACCCACCCTCTTTCATATTTATTGCTAAAAAAAATGGCGAAATTATACTTGTCATAATTATAATTTTAAGGCACACAAAACCCAATAAATCACATGAAAGGGCTTTTTTCTCAAATTTTCCCAGGGAGGCTCCGGATGAGCCTCTTTAGATGCACCTCTGATGCTCTAATGTGAGAGATCTCCTCAGTGGCATCTCTCAACATTAATTCCTATTGGGCAGTATGAATGGATTTATTGTTCTAAAGCCCAATACAAACGGTAACATGATCAGTCGCCCCCATTCACAACCCTTTCCACCTTTTGAATCATTAAATCGTTAGTGTGAATTAGTGTCAAACTTTTTTCAATACCCCAGAGACCTTTTCCCCCTGGACCCCCACCGAAGCGTTGTCCCTGAATCCTACCAGGGGCCCTACGGTGGGCCCCTGGCACCAACGTCTACAGGGGGGGTCGCTTCGTGTCACCCAAATGCCTGCAGCGGTGCTCAGATCTTCATGATGGTATGCCCCTTCGGCGGAACGACCCCACATCGGAAAGTCTGGCCACGCCACTGCTCGTAAATCACAAGGAAGTTCTCTATCTCGTCATTTAAGTAAGATATGATGCCGTGATCACATATAGGTGAACGTGCCGGGGACTGCAGCCCTTCCCACGGGAGTTGGGAAAACTTATTGCTCGAACCGAGAATTTGGGGGGGGGGGGGATCGGGCACTTTTGTAAGATAAAAACGGTTTTTGTCGGACAAAAATGGCTCAGCCCCCTAAAAAAAGTCTCCAACGCCTATGGATGATTCTAAAGTTCGAGGCATAGAGTTCATAGAATTTCACTCATCTTCCCGCCTTGTTACTGAAATCTGAACCTTTCTTGTTTCCTTCATCTCAGCCTAAATGCATGCTTTATGATTTAACCAGGGAGTTGCTATAATGGCAACTCCCTGATTTAACTGTTTCGGTCATCAACTGTCTCTCGGCCCTATCATACTTGATTTATATCAAAATGGAGACAGGGAGGCTGTTGAAGAGGGGATTGGGAGAATGGATCAAGGAGGTCCCTGGAGGTGGTATTACAGTAAACGGATCAACTAGTACCAGACCTCTGTAATCACTCAATGTTTGTTGTGGCAATTTTAAATGAAACTTAAGCTCTCGTGGGTTCATGGAGGATTAGCGTAGAAAGCTGGGCAAGCTATAGCACCCTCAGTAAAATTGTGTTGGAGGAGGTATGCTTTCCCCCACACTATTCAAAAACGAAACCACTTAGGCCTGTAAAAATGTCAAAAACTCCCAGTCATTCTTTTTTATAATTTACTCAATATGTCGCACCAAGTTGCACCCAAGGAACCTCAAATATTCAGAATTTTCAGAAATGGAAGGAGGAACCTCCTTTACCTGTCAGCTACTAGCTAAAAACAGCTTCCATAGCCTATGCATGGAAATAATATTCTCTTCCAAGCATACCCATCGCCCGAGTCTCCTCTTTCCCTCTCTTATCGCTGAAGCATTCCCAGAGATCTGCCCACAGCTTCAAATATAACGTCTTCCTTCTGAAGTGACTATTCTTCTTTCTCAAACCTCACACAATGCAAGTTAAAATAATTTGCCATGACAGCTCGTGACCCTAGATAAGGCTGTCTCACGGTCGGTGAAGTATGTTCTGTGTGTCCTTTGTATTTTAAGTTTCTATATCTGGGCTATATCTACAAATGAAGCACATGAGCTCATGAAAACTACTTTTAAAGTCTAGTCACATCCTTCGTTTGTCTTGCCATGCTATTCATCCTCTCTGTAACTGCAGACATGGGCAAAATTTATGAGTTCATTGGTCGTGTACCCCACAACAGCCCAGCATTATACAGTGTCAATTGAAGAGGGGTGGTTTCCTTCCAAGAAAGTTTATTTTTTCGAAACCGTAAAACAAAACCTGTCATTCATCAACCTAAAAAACTATATCTCTGATGGAAACCAGGTCATAGCTCTAACAGGTCACGCGACACTCCGCTGAAGAGCTAGAGAGATGTGCTTTCATTGAGAAGGTTAGGGAATCAGTCCGTGAGTGTCGACATGCTGATAGTATAAATAGTTGCGAGACGTCTATGGACGTCGGCTGCATTGGCTTGAACGGTGACTCTTATCCGTGAAGTGTCACTATCGGAAATTTGAAGTCTTTATCGTCGGACAAATGTCCTGTTTGTGTTAACATTACAGAGATTTCTATCTTATATATGCCCACTGTACAAAGCCACATATCAAGCACTCTCAAAAAGCTAGTTTCTGATTCATAATCGATTACGGGAAAACAAGAATTTAATCACTTGCATCAGATTCAAATCGATCTAAAGTTGGGAAAAATAACTTCCCTAGATACAACCAAGATTACTCTTCCTTATCAACCTCCCTTTATCTCAGCTTTAATTGCCGGCTAATTTAATTAATTTCTTCGATGGTCTATTTCCTTGTCCGGAATACTCTCGAACTCTTCTAACATAGTCCACCACTTTGCTTGCCCGCTTGACGGACGTTTATTACTCCTGTAACTGTATTGGCTACACTCATAATACCGACGTCAATAGAGGAGTGCATATTCGACACCTGCTATGAAGGTTACCACTTTGCTGTCTTGTTCACTGTCTAAGCACCTCCCGCTGGACGAATTCATTGACCAATCAAATCCTGCAAAAGAGACTTAAAGATGCTCCAGTATTCTGTCAACTTTTCCAAAACAATGTATTATAATGTTATTTCATTATCGGAAAGTGTGACCTCTCTATACAGCCACTATATAGTGTCACGCACGAAAGGGGAGGCCCATTGTCTCACCCCTGGTGCTTGAGTGGGGGAAAGTGAGGGGATTTTAGCCGGTGGATAGGAAGGTTTTGCTTCTACTCGGGGCTAAGAAGAGGTCGGCAGCTCCTTGTGGGGGAAGCCCCGAGGGGCGCTAGGAATGCTAGGGTATTAAAGAAAATAAGTCGGTTGGGGGAAATACGGCAGGGGGCGGCTCTTACCCGGGAAACGGTAACTTGATCCTCGCCCTGTGTTGTGTTTGAAATACTGCCCACATTATGGAGCAGCTTTGTTATGCAGTAATCATCTACACTCTCGGTGATCTGTTTATGTCATTGACCCGTGTGTCCTTGTGACACGTGGAGGTACATTTTGTATTTATACCCTCCTTTTTACGTTCATTAAAGTAGGATATGGCAAATCATAATTTTGGGGGATGAATCTATTTTGAGCCGATGAGAGCCTGCCATTTTATCTTAACGTACAGGTAGTGTTGTAAGTTAAGTTATTGAAGAACATACTTATTTTGTGAGTAAAAAAATTCATGAGTAACATGATTACTGTGCATTGTCGCTGTTTGGAAGTGCGAGTAAGTACACGAATTTCTCAGGAGTACGTTATGAGTACAAAATTTTGAATTAGCAACAATGCCTAACTTTCATAATAGGCCATATATGATTGCCAGTACAAATCAATTCTCACGAGTACGAGTACACGTGATTGTGGCAAAGCGTGAGTACGAGTAAATACTCTAAAGTCTATAGGTCTCTTCAGTCCAGACCTGTTGGTGCTAAATGGATCAAGGTCGCCAAGGTCGCTTTTACGGAGTAACATATTTTGTTTTTTAGTGGCGAAAGACGGTAGGCTCAAGAAATATTCCTTTATATTCTTATTAAGAATTTTCTTCTAGGGGCAGCACCCCCTATCGCCTCCCTCTGACTACAGGTATGCATGATTAGTTACAAAATGGTATAGGCCTGTGTAAACACACGTCAATCGTCTGTGGCCTTGTCTATGGCCTTGACAGAGGGCATATGACGGCAACACCAAAAAGCATGTATGGTTAATTTTGAAGTCGTTTGCTCTGTGTGTAAAACATTGGTGTTAAAGCACACAACAGTGTATTTTGTTCTTATCACTCCCGTCAATAATTCATTCGTTTCCTAAATAATTAAGCTCGAATTGTTTCTACATGCAACTTACACATAATTCGATCCAGTACATACAACTTTAGTAACACTAACCAATCAACACTCTTCCATGCTGACATACTGATTGGGTAACTTTTTCAGAAATGATGACAATGAACAATTCAAGTCAAATTACACTGTCTGGCACAAAACGTGCTAATCAGTCTGCTATTTAATTCAAATGAGAAAGTACAAAGCAATAAATTCTACAGTTTAAGACCTCTTTTTGCCGTCGGTACACTTCATTGACTCTGACTAATCTGTTATCAATTACAAAGCCGAACATGAAATATACCAGGCCTCCCGTCTCTGTCTATAAGCTAATAACCGGAAAGTCTTCAAAAACTGTGTTACGGACGGCTTAGACTGTAACTAATGGTCCTGTAAGGGACTTCTGTCATAACGAGGCTAATGGTGGTAGGGTACATTTCTTGCAGGGTACCACTTCATGTATGTTCTTCTATGATCGACTGATAATATTTTAAGCTACTTGAATTTTTTTTACTGTATCCTGGTTTTGATTAATGAGGGTAAGCTGCAATTGGAATGCAAGTCTGGATCCTGTTGGCGACTGTACAATGAATTATTGATATTCTTATCACTAGCTTATATATTGTGAAGAATACTGAACTTCAGTGTTGTATAAATCTTAAACTTTACGGAGATACTCCCGTAAAAGTAAATATTTAGGGGTTTCAATAAATCTTCAAACCAGAAAGTGTAGGAAATTGGGTCTTTACCGTACTCCACAGAAAAAAATAAACAGAAAACAAAAACAAAACTAAACAAAAACAAAACCAAAGCACGTTTTCATCATTAAAATTACGTCGTATAGTATAGGCGGTGGTATCTCTGTAAAGGTGTGTATACGGGCAGAGATTGAATTGACTCAAAACGCCTGATTTCACAAAGGATCTAGCGGCATAACTTACAAGTTACAGCACTCATACTAGATTTCGATGTGAAACTGCATGGTTTCGCGAATCCCACTCAAAATTTTGACTTGCCCCGACAAAGTCCAAATGGACTAAAATCACAAAACCTTAGGCGCGCAAAGCGGGCCGAAAAATTTTTGGCTTTTTTTTTTAAAAAAAAATTGAAAATTTGGGAGTTTTATGTAAGAAATTTGAAAAATTGGATATTTATGTAAGAAAATTGAAAAATTTGGGTTTTTTGTAAGGAAAATTGGAAAATTTGGGATCTTTATTGAAGAACCTGCCCTTCCTTTGAGCAAAATCAAGCAGATAGTCGAGGCGACTGAAGGTCGTTGGGAATTCATATTTTATTGTACGGATTAAGGCTCCCCGACGAAACTGGAAAATTTCCCCGACGGGGAGCCATGGTCCCCCGGCCCCCCAACTGTCGCCACCCCTGGTATGAACGACTGACTGTAATATCCTTTTGAAGAAGTCCAAGTTTACAACCTGTCCCGGTGAACAATTGTGCATTCTGTTGTTTACATCCCTGGAAATGTTAGGGAGCTTTAGATTGCACTACGCGGACGTAAGCTACGACGTTATGACGTCACTCTTGACAATACTGGCTGTAAGGTACATGTATGCGCATCGTCAAGAGTGACGTCATTACGTCGTAGCTCACGTCCACGTCGTGCAATCTAAAGCTCCCTATTACCTATAAAAGGGGTACCCGGCCGGGTGCTTCGAGGAGAAAGGGGGTCTGTCCCGTAGTATTATATATTGTGGCCATGGAAGTACCACCTGGTACTGCCATCATGGAGTTGTCACTAGTCAGCTAGTGGCACATAAGTTTCAAAGCAGCATCACTCTGATTGGTTAATGATGACTTATTCAATCAGTAGCCCTTATCCACTGTGTGTGGGTTTACCCTTGAACAATTTCAACTCAGCACAGACGACTTGCTGAAGCGTGTAATCTCGACAACGATGACCAATCCAGACCCGCCACGGTTTACATGAAGGCAGATTCTTCGATAAACCCCCCAAATATTCTTCAATAAACATTTCTTCAATAAAATCTCACAGTTTTCAAGTTTTCTTCAATACAACCCACCCAAATTTTTAAAATTTTCTCCACGACAACCATAATATTTCAACTTTTCGACGTAAAAGGCCCAAAATTTCGGCGCGCTATGCGCGTCGAAAAAGTAAGCAGTTTATGCCCATGCCATCCAGTCCGGCAACCTTTGTGGGGCTGTCACCTGCTGACCTCGTCTGGAAGCATGGCCCTCGTCGGGCAAATCCTAGTGCTACCCTGGCTCAAACATAGGAATACTGCCATGTCTCTCTTAACAAATTGTGACTTCATTAATGACAATTTAAACAGTGGCAATACTCTGATTAGTTAATAATGACTTCTTCAGTCAGTAGCCTTTACCCATTGCACAGCAGATAGTCACACAAAGTAGTGCGTGGGTATGGCCATGGCCAATTTAAACTCAGCACTGGCTATACTGCAGTAGTTTTGACAGAAATTGTACTTTTTTCAAGTGGGAGATGGGCTAAAAGTAAACTTAGTTGGGAGAAATTCTATTGTCTGTGCGAGAGTTTTTGACCTTTACAAAGGCATGCATTGTGCATTGCTCACATATTTGGAATAAAAGCGCCTACAAACAAAGCGGTCGAAGTCCCTTTGCGAAGATGGAAGGGGCGAGGCGTGAGAACTTCAGTAAAGTGCGAATATTGAAAAACACGATTGGTCACAGAGTTTTAACAGTCAACAGGAATTTGTCCATCAATGACATTCGTCTTCACCACTTAAACTGATTCTTCACTTAGTTTAATTTAAGACAAACATTATGAATAATACAGCTAAAATTACTCTGGCCAGTAACACTCAGGGAACAGACGATAGTACGGTAGCATTTACGTATTATCAGTAAAGCTGTAGTGCTCTACTTCAGATCATCAATTTTTGTCTGAAACTATTCCCACCGAAGTAATCATACGCATATCATGATACGTTTACATGCCTTTGCAAAATCAAGGTACTGAGTCACATTTTTCCATAGATGTTTTCCATGTACTTGCTTAAGTCTCGAAATTCTGAATTGTTAGAAACTGTTGGCCTACAAAAGTGAAAAGGGTGTTGTCGTTGTACGCCTGTTGTTCTTCGACCTCAATTAGTGGCCCATCGGCTCAGGAAGCTTCCAGCCTGAGCACCGTGGTCAGCTTTAGGCTGTTAGGTGGGCAAACGGCTTGCAGATGTGAGCGCGCTGTTTAATTTTTGACAAGCACACTATAAAGTGGTAGACTGTCGAAACAGTTATCGGTCCAAAACTTTAAGTTTTGAATTAGTTCCCGACTTGTCAAGGTTTCTGGTTATCTTGCACTTTTCTGAATGAAAAACGTTTTGTTAAGAATTCCCCAAATTGTAGGTAGTATTCAAGTTGAAATATCTTCAATTGTGGAGCCAAATGTTCGGAAAATTCCCTGACAAATATTCACATTGTTGGAAAACCAGGTATGTCCCTGTTTCAACTTCATGTATACCAAGCTTTGCCTTTGTAAAGTCTCCTTGTTTACCAGAATAAAATGCGGCTTTCTGACAAATATCTTACAAAGCTACATTAGTGTGTATTAAGGCTTAAGTGTCTTCATGGAATCTAGTTAGTAGGTCTATACTTTTCATAGTCAGAGGAAATACATCACCTGATCGCCCCACACGGCTGAAGTCAACTAAGATATAAATTGTAAGAATTTGTCCAATTAATTTTATCTCTAGTTTGAAGACATTTACTGACATTCTGGTTTAAGCTGTTCTCGACTGAGGGGGTGGTGAACGTTGTTTCGGACCGCCTCCCGGGGGTCTTTCCCTGGGCTCTTAGGAGAGGGGTGTCCTCCTCCCTTTTGGAACATTTCTTAATATTTGAGGGTTCTAAGATACAATTTGATGCAACGTATTTGTCAAATTTTGAGGAGAATTATTGCAAAATTTTGACATTTTTTTTACGCAGGGAACAAATAAGGGAGTTTCGTCCTTGACCTGAACTGAGGGGACAGAAGCATACTTCCGCCCACCACACTTTTGGCTGGGAGTTTTGCCCCGCCCTCACTCCGCGCTCCATACGACTATGCTTACTGACTCACACCAGACTGCGACCCTTATGAATCCTGTAATCTAGTGAATATCAAAACAGAGTTGTTATAGGAAGGGGGTGGTTCGAATCCAAAGAAAAGACTCTACGGAGAATATATTAGTAAACAACATCCACTGAACACTTCTGGAACTGAAACAGTGAGACCCAAACAACGGTCAAATTAAACTTTAAATGGTAAATAAAGTAGTTCTAGAAGACCGTGTCCTTGCGTGTATAGTACCGTTACCAATAAACCAAAACATAACAAGAACGCTGGAATTACACTTTTTTGAATTCAATAGTCAACACAACATCTCAATTTCACAATTCTTTATAATGTGGGGAGATAGAGCATCCGGAGCCATAACTGTTGTTTGCATTCTCCCCACTTATCATCGATTCGTGCCTGCGTAGCATACGCTCCAAATGCATGGTTGGTGAGAGTAGTGCACAGGGTGTGAGCAACAAAACCCTGCCCTGCCGATTGCTACAAGTCACTCAAGTGTGGTTTACACTCGATTAAACAAAATGTATACATATCGCACCAACACAAGTGTATACATACGCCCGATTACCCCCTGTCAGTAACATTGATACAACATGTTTTGATTTCTTTGGTTCCATCACCACAAACAAAAACATCTTCTCTTTCAAATAAAATGCAGGAAGGTAACAAAATATGGTGGGTAGGTTCATGAATTGTCATATTGGTGGTTCCATGGTATGTGTTAGATATACCGCTTTACCCAACTATATCGATGCCAGAAAGGATCAACGTTTAGCATTGTCAGACATAGTTGTAGGAAGCTGTTCTCCACTAGGTGGGGGCAGACGTTGTTTCGGACGGCCGTCCTATAGGGGTCTAAAGGGGAGGACCCTTTGGAAAATTGAATATTTGAGGGTCTTTTGATGCAATTTGGTGCAATATTTTTAGCAACTTTTACGGAAAATTAATGCAACGTTTTCAGTGACATTTTTTTACAGAGGGAACAAAATAAGGGGTTTTCGTCCTTGGATTAAGGTGGATAGAAGCATACTTCCGCCCAACCACATTTTGACTTGGGACTAAAGTCCCCTGCTTCCTACGCTCTTGGTGTAAACATATGTTCTATAGAGCGCCCGGAGTCCTGAAAATCGATTCCTACTCTGGTTATATACCCATATTTATATTTCTCGCACCAGGCTTACAGTGTGGCCTCTCTGGTCCTCAATCATTTGAGCTACTGATTTTTTCTTTTGTCCGACATTGTCGAAAATGAATTCTTGTGGTGTTGGTGGTGCGGAACTACCGTAGCTCAAAAGGAGCCAGGAGTTTTCACCCCGGGCCCTTAGAAGTACTAGAACTAAATCACTGTTGCTTTTCAGTCTGAAGTTTTGAACATATTCCAGCCCTGGAAAAATATCTCTTCCCTTCCACACCTTGTCTGGTGACGGTTCTAGTGAGACTGATGCAGCATTTTAAAAACTGATAATACGATATTTTTGATCACATACTTCAAACGTTAACATCAGTCACAAACTTGGTTTATTAGTTGTTACGTTACAATAAAGGTAGAAAATGTCACAGAAAAAAAAAACAGATGGGCCGCAAGTGTGAAAAGAAATAGAACCAAAATAAAGTTGCTGCTTCTTAAAACTGAGCGAAAGTAGAAGGATCATACTTTAACCCAAAATTCATCTTACTCATGTATCACTATAAATTCTTAAAATTAGGTGTACCAGACCGTATAGTTAGTTTGATTTTATAAATGCGATCATTAGGATCGAGCTATACAGTTGAAGACTAAATGTAGCTTCTTTGAAAATTGATGGTTATAAAAGTTAGTGAACAAACTGTTTGTCAAGTTTGATTGACGCCGAAGTAGTACACAAGACAGGCAAGCAAGTCGTGGGCCTATAGCAACCATCACTCTTATATAACATAGGATATAAAACGGTTACTCATGCAGGAAAGCTTGTGGTTCTGATCTAGTGCTGATTTTTTGCGTCCACCGGTCAGCCTGAAGTTCCATGGGTACAATAAGACGCAAGTTGGCTATTTTATATTAATTCAGGTGGAGGCATTGTTAAAACAAAGAACAACAAGCCGACAGCCTATGTGAAAAGTGTCATTACTTCTTTGATGCTGAATTATCACAGTTCACTATATAAATTACCATATACAAGTAAGATGATACCATTTCCTTTGAAGGAAACTCTGAAGGAAAGGGTCCATCAGTCAAACCCGGTCGAGACCAAGACTTTAAGGGCCTGGGACAACATGTGATGGGTGTTGATCGCTTAAAACTGACAAGGACTTCGGAGTTCTTGAAAGTTACATAGCTGGAATCTTTTTTAATGTCCCTGTCACACTGCACGCGACTGGAAGAGTTTGAAAGGGCCCTTCATTTCACCCCACACTCATTTTTCCCCTCACCTCTAACCAATATTGTAAGTCATGTGATCTAAAAATGTCATAACTCTCTCTTGATTTGTCATACAGAAATATCACCAAAAGGGATAAAAGTTGAATTTTTTCTATTCAATTTTATCTCGTTGCGTCGTCATGATTAATATGCATGAAGACTGCGTTGCTTCAGGGTAAGGACAACTATTAAGTATCTTTGTATAGTGATTCACTACCCATTTACAATTGTGAGACCAGCAACCCAGGTATTTCAGTTGTTCTAGCCACCCAATTAGAGGTGGCCATTACTCAACTTTTTAGGAACTTCGGTTTGTCGTCATCATTATCATTCCCGTTCTTCGTCTCCCTGCTCCATCCGTCAATCTGCGTTAAAGTTCGGGTGAATGCCCGCCTAACGCCTCTTCTACCAAATTACTCACGTTCAATTGGCCGAGATCAGACGGAGCATGTCAAACAGTGCCCCGATTACTCACTCTAAGGTCATGGCCCAACCGATCTGAATACCTAACTCTTCCAAGCGGAAGTTTTCTTTTCAAGAGGTTTTGTATAAACACATCTCTTAAAACTAAGCTTGTTCTAAACTTGGTTTCGTAGAGGTATATACAGACTGAATTTTAGTCAAATTTTCTTAAAATTGTGGTCATTACTTTGGATAAGCGCTGTCAATGTTTTATCGCTTTGTGGATTTGTGGGATAACTGTGACCGGCTTGGCTTCGTTTCTTTTCCAATTTTATTAGAGACGGTAACGATGTAAAAGCAGCAATCTCAACTGCCGCATGAAAATTATTTTGTTGTAATAACACAAATTTTGGTATCATCCTCATCTTATTCTTAACCTTTGCGTTTCGACGTGAACGGTGTGGAAACGTACGGCTTTAGAAAGTTCTGTGAGTCTTTACTCAAAGTTCTTGGAAGTTAGCGAAGGTTGTTGATCGATGTTTTACTCACCTGGAAAGTTTTTGGTAAATTCAAGATTCGTGGAGCATCGGTGCTTTTTTCAGTAAGTTTCACCCGTCCAACTGATTGAAGAAGCCTTACCCTTAAAGATCAATAAAATTCGATAAGTTAGAAGTTTATCAGCTTGTTTCCTACTCATTGGGTACTATGTTACAGGATAAGGAAGTACAGTTAAGATAATTACGAAGTTGCAATTTGCAAACAGTTTCCTTAATTTGTTATTTGTGTCATTAACCTGATCCACTTGAAGCAAAGAATGGAAGAATAATCCCGAGCAAGAAGTAACGAGTTTGGCCGTTCTGCCAAAAGTAGTAAACTATAGAAAGTGAAGAAGTGACCAAAGACTCATATCAAGTCTTTATCGTTGAAAATGCAGTCTGAGATGCATATTGATCTGGTGTCGTCGCTATCCTCTTTATGACTTTGTATATTCTCCGTTAACCAACTTTTTCATCCCATCTGTGCATCCATATTATACACGTATCAAGGAGTTTATTAGCCTAATGTAGGAGAAGAAATCATGAAATTGACTTATTAAAAATCATCGGCCTGAATTACTATGGCAACTTTTAGTACGAGTCCATTTTCGGTGCCAGATATTTTCAGTAAAACTGCAACTAAAATACGTTAAATGCATATACCGTTAGTAAAATGATTTTTGGTCTTTAATTTTGAAATATTAACTGAAAGTATTTAGTTATATACACATCCTTCTTTTAAGCACGAGACTTTGAAGGTGACAGCCTGTCCAGCATAATAATATTACCAAATACTAGCAACGACAATGGCCGAGAAAAAGATTTTTTAACGTTTGAGTTGCTTGGAGTAGAAATCTTAAAAATTTATGAAGTAAAAACTTGATAAGAGTCTTGGAAGTTGCACTTGGAGTGATACAAAAAAAAAATTATTGAGGGTCACGTGACCAAATGTCTCGTCGAACTTGTTATTCATCAAACATGCATAGCAAGTGAAAGTAACAAAGTACAGATCATGATCGCGCTGTTGTAAGTGATAACGATACCGTTGTGTGAATCGAAGATCAAAATGACTTGAAAAATTACTGCATCAAAACGCTCTTTATATATGTTGGGAAGG